>CM039514.1:12122832-12329092 GCA_022432975.1 Begonia masoniana | reverse complement strand
TCTCTATCGGATGATGTCTTCAGTAAAGCCATCGGATGATGTAGGTTTAATTCTATCGGAAGATGTAGATTTTGCACTATCGGTAAGAGTGTGTATTATGTTTTGTCGTTTAGTGATCGGTGTATGCAGTTTATTCTATCGGAAGAAGGGAATGAGGGATTTTTGTTGTTTTGCCGTCGGTAGATGCGAGTCGCAAAACTTGTCGTTTTGCGATCGGTTGATGTTGGATAATTGATTTATCCGGCTGACGTCATCGGTAGATGCAGTCCACCGAGTGACGCCTTTTGTTTTCAACTCTTCTGGTTGATGCCATCGGCAGAAGCCTTCTATTTTCTGTTTCTGCTTCTTCCGTTGACTTTATTCATTGGCAGATGCGTTTGACTTCTGCGACTTCTAAAGTATTCCACGGTTTAAACCTTTATTTCCTATTTGCCGATTGTTTTCTTGACATTCCAAACATTGATTCATAGTTTTGTTTAACTCCATTGTTGCTCAAATGATTTCCGCTGCAAATTCTTAAATGTATTGAGATTTTTGTAAAATGTCAAATGTTGAATGTTGAGCGAAGTTTTAAAATATGATTGAAAATTCTTAGTCATGTACGGGCTTTTGTGTAACGAACCGGGTTCAGATAATTCAGGGCGTTACAGTATGATATCAGAGACATTCAGTTAAACCGTTCAAAAGATTACTCATCAGTGCAAATCGTTGCATGGGAGTACTCCAACAACTGTAAGTGTTTATGTTATCCTTAGTTATTAGACGTTTATGAAAGTAGTTAACTCCATGCAGGAAATTTAGTACAATGGCTAGACGACCAGGAAGACCAAGGATACCGAGAGAGATGCCAAATTTGCGAAGTGAGGAGGACCCTAGTGTAATTAGACAGCTGACAGACTTGGTACGCCAACAGACGGATTTGGCGCGACAACAATCCGAACATTTAGGAGTGTTGTTGAACCGAGAGGTACAAGGAAGTGCCAACTCGGGTTCTAGCAATGAACATTCTGGAGATAGATTCCGGAGACTGAGACCACCCACGTTTGATGGGCAATCATCTGATCTAGTTATTGCTGAAGGATGGCTTAAGAAAATTGAGAGTATGTTTAGGTGTGCCAACATAGGAGAAGGAGACAATGTCACGTTAGCAACATTTCATTTAGCTGGTGAAGCTCAACTCTGGTGGGAAACAATAGAGAACGCCACCGATGTTTTGCCGATGCCTTGGTCACAATTCAAGGACATTTTCTATGAGAAGTATTTCAACAGCACTGTCCAGACCGCGAAGAAGTTGGAATTTCTGAACTTGAAGCAGACAGGGTCTGTGGGCGAGTACAGTAGGCAATTTAAGTCTCTGTCCAGGTTTGCTGAAATTTACCCACAAGGATGAGGATAAAGTGTTCAAATTTGTGCATGGACTGAAGCCAGAAATCTACCGAGGAGTTAAATTTTGTGGTATTAAAGGCTTGACATTTAGTGAAGTTGTGTCCACTGCTCTGGAAGTGGAAGAAGCTGAAAAGAAATGTGCTGGACTAAAGGAGGTTCCACAAAAGTTTATCCAGCCACACCAGCAGAGGGGAATGAAGAGGCTTAGTGAAGGCCAGAGTAGTCAAGGATCTGGAAAGAAGGTACCGGATACCAGGAAGTTTCCTCAGTGCCCGAAGTGTTTGAAGAGTCACATGGGCGAGTGCAGATTTGGGACGAGAAAGTGCTTCAACTGTGAGGAGTTTGGGCATACACACAGAGATTGCCCGAAGCCTAGGATCACCAGATGCTTCAATTGTAACAAGGTCGGCCATATTAGCAGAGACTGCCCAGTTTCTAAGAATGGCCCTGCTATGATTAAACTGAGGATATTCTCCATGGTGGAGTCAGGTGAGGAACAACCCGCTGTTGTGTCAGGTACTATATTGATCAATTATGTGCCTGCTTTTACTTTGATAGATTCTGGTGCAACACATTCATTTATAGCATCTACATTTGCTGTTAAGTTAGATGTACAGTTTACCCCTTCCATGCATGTGTTTGATGTTACATTACCCTCTGGTGAACGCATGCACTCTAACCGAGTAATGCTTGACAGTGATGTGTTAGTAGGGAGCGTAAGTTTACCAACTGATCTCATTATTATGGATATAGTGGGATTTGATGTAATCCTAGGAATGGACTGGTTGTTCAAACATCACGCCACAATTGACTGTAGGACTGGAGTAGTTAGATTCCAACCCCCTAGTGGTTTAACTCATACCTTCCAAGCTTTAAAGAAGAGTAAGGGAATGTCTGTTATGACTTCGATAAATTGTAGACCCTCACCATGCATAGAGTACCTATGCTTCTTGGCCAGTGTTCTAGATACACAATTAGTAGGAAAAGCAACTCCCCAAAATGTCTTAATTGTCCAAGAATTTCCAGAGGTGTTTCTAGATGACCTTCCTGCTTTACCACCAGATAGGGAAATTGAATTTGTTGTAGATGTTTACCCCGGTGCCGAGCCTGTGTCTAAGAATCCATATAGACTAGCACCTACAGAACTTAAGGAATTAAAGAAGCAGTTAGAGGATCTGTTGGAGAAAGGGTTCATACGCCTTAGCTTTTCACCGTGGGGTGCACCTGTCCTTTTTGTCAAAAAGAAAGATGGATCAATGCGTATGTGCATAGACTATAGAGAACTGAATAAGCTAACTGTCAAGAACAAGTATCCACTGCCAAGGATTGATGATTTATTCGACCAACTTAAGGGTGCAAGAGTTTTCTCTAAGATTGACCTCAGTAAGAACATATAAATGCAGTGATGCATATGCTATGCATGAACTTTTCAGAATACAGTGACATTACAGAACATTGTTTTTATCTGTCAGAGGGGTATAAGTGGGGCTTATAGGGGAACTGGCAAGTGCACGACAGGCACATAACAGATTTACAGAACAGAACAGTAGGCCGGTCCCCGTCCCACACTTAACCAATACATTACAGTCAGATTTTATCTTTCTTAACTTCAAAACTGTGCACAGAAAACTTTTGCATGTCTTTCAGGAAAATCGTGTATGCATGAGCATTTACAGTGCTTAAACATAAAACGGCAGGCAACAGAAATATTACAACAGAACGTAATGTGTGACACAGATAACTCAGAACTTAACTCTAACTTTCTCTACCCGAAACCACCCGACATAAGTAATACCTAGTATCTCCGTGATGTAGGGTCTTAAGGGCCAACCTACGGATATGAACTTACCTGTTTGCTGTAGAGTCGAGAGTCTTGAACATGTTGCCTCGGTGATGCCCGAACCTATGACGTGCATGAAAAGGGAAAATCAACAAGCTACAAATGCTAACTAATAACTTAGTAGAACATGCACCAAACTCCATTTAAACCTTTAGAAAACAGACTAATGTGTTTTCATCCAAAAACAGTGAGTTTTTCTCAAAATATCGTAACCTTAAACTTCCACAAAACTCACATTTTAACTTATCCAAACTCGTTAACTTTAGCAAATGATTAGCTTTACTAGATAAAACATAAGAGTTGAAGTCTTTTGGAAAGGTTGAAATCACCTAGAGGAGAGAAAACAGAGAGCAGTGAAAGGAAGCAGATGAGAAATGAGGGTTTCACGTAGGAGGGAAGAGAAAAGAGCATGGCTTCTTCAACAAGTTGTCAGGTGCCACTCATCCATTGGCCACCTCCCACCAACCTTAATTGGCTCCCTATTTTACCCTTCAATTGGTTTTTAACTAAATTTTTATTTAGTTCGTCGAATCAGTTTTACAACCACTCTCATTCAATTGAACAGGCCGACAATTAAAAATAGTCATTGCATTAATATCGGAGTAATTCCGCTTACATATCCGGGGAATAAATACATAGGCAAAATGCTGGGTGTTACACAAAAAGACTTTAAAAATTTTGACGTTGCAAACTGCCTTATCATTTAAATGTATATGTATTGTAATTTGAATTTTGAAGTTTTTTTTAACTTGTAATTTTTTTTGACATTTTGCCCATGATTGACAATTAAGTGAGTGTCATTCTAATTGGAATGTTATGAAGTATTACATAGAATGTTAATGTATTCTAGTGTATGTAAAGCATCTCAGAATAAAGATTCTGATATTGCAGCCTTTATTATTAATGGGTTTACAGGCTCATTAAAAGGCTAGTGGGATAATTATTTACTTCCATAACAAAAACATGAAATTTTACATTCTTTAAAACAAGATCAAGATATGCTTATAGAAGATAGTGTATATACTCTTATTCAAGCAATTATATTACATTTTATTGGAGCCACAGAACAAAGACAAGAACGTGGTAGAGAATTATCACAAAACTTGAGATGTAAATCTTTAACCCATTTTAGATGGTATAAAGATGTATTTATAACTAAAGTTATGCAAAGACCTGATGCTAATTCGGAGCATTGGAAAGCCAAATTTATTGATGGCTTACCTCCTTTATTTTCTAAAAGAATTAAGGATAAATTATTAGAATTAAATTATGGTATAAATATTCCTTGATCTACTTGTACTTATGGTCATTTAATTAGTGTATGTGTTCAAGAAGGTTTATCTTTATGTAATGATATGAAATTACAATATCAAATGAAAAAACAAAATCTCACTGGTAGAAAAGAGATAGGTGAATTTTGTGAACAATTTGCCTATCATGTTCCTAAAAAAGCTATTATGAAAGGTTTATCTAAAAATCAACAAATTGAAGAAAGAATTAAATATAAAAAGAGGAAAAAAGCCTATAAAAAAACTTTTAAAAAATTTAAACAAAAACAAGATATTCCTGAATCCTCTCAACGTCATAAATTTAAAAAGAAAAAGAAAAATATAAAGGAAATTAAATGTTATAAATGTGGTAAATTTGGTCATTATGCTTCAAAATGTACCACTAAAACAAAATTAAATAATATTGATATTGATGAAACTCTAAGATTACAATTATCTAAAGTTTTATTAACTTCTTCTAAAGAGGAGTCTTCTGAAAATGATTTTGATGATTTATCTTGTAACACCCGGTTTTATCGAACCAGTTCTCAATTCTTTTTAAATTAAGGGCACACTTTAAATGACAATAATAAAAGTAGGGTTAATGGATGACTAGGCAAGGGCATAAGGGTAATTAGAAATTTAAAAGTGGATAACGTATTTAAGGAGAGAGGTTTGGGTTTAATGCACTGTAGCCGCCACTATTCTGTTTATCATTTCCTCTTTCGGCCTTAAGCTCTCTAGCAGCACCCTTTTGGCGATTCTCTTGCTCGATTCTCTTTTAACCTAGGTAAGTTTATCCTCATTTTTCTTGTATTTTAGCAGTTAGGTAACTGAGGGAGTACAATGTGAGAAATTTCGAGGATGCTGTGATTGAGAGTAGGTTTGGGTTTTTGTGATAAATGGGAATGCATGGGTAGCAGGGTTTCAAACTGGTTTCCTCAAACTTCTGATTGATTCTTGGTGGAGTTTAGTGAAGGTTTAATTAATGTACTATTATGACTTTAGGTGAGCGAGCTTCTAAAGTAGCTTACAGCCGAGCAATTTCCAGGAGACCAGGTAAGTGAAGTATGTTTGTGCCTTCAGGCCTACATCACAAAACAGTAGGATTATGTATGCTTGAATGTGTTTGTATGTCATGCATCATATTTTAAAAGTACATGAAAATGAATTTAAATGCATGATGGCATGGCGAGGAATGAATTGATTGAAACAGAACAGTTGTTAAGGGAACTAATCCGCCCCTTAATCGAGAGAGAGGATGCATAACTTTGGGAAAATTGATCCAACTCCCAATTTCACAGGGGGATCTGAACAGTTGTTAAGGGAACTAATTCGCCCCTTAATCGAGAGAGAGAATGTATGACTTTGGGAGAAGTGATCCAACTTCCAATTTCACAGGGGGATCAGATCAGAAACGAATGCATATGCCACTGAGATGAGAAAGTAGAAACTGCATGTTTAGGAATTTATGTTTCAGAATTCCATTTCATTACTGCTTTACTTCTTAGCATTAGGCTAATTGATGAGTTTTGTGATGTAGGTGAAGAAGTGACAGCAGGTGTGTTCTCTGAGTTTGCTGAGAACTAGGCAGGTTGGAAGGGTGCATTCATGCATCGATCTGGCAACTGATGGGGCGGTTTAACTGGTGTCAGTGGATGAGAAGGTTTAGTGAACTAGGATTCAATTTAAGTATGTCGAGAGTTTTTATGACAGTGATAGTTTTAATGTTTTTGAATACATTTCGAGACTTTTCTGATAATGATACTCTGTTGGTTTTAATAGTGGTTTTACCAAATTTTGGAGTAATGCACGGATTTAAGTAGTTTTGAATGATTTTTAGTAAAATGCTCAAGTCCTTTTGGTAGTCGGAGTTTTCTTTGTTTATAGTGAAATTGTTTGCTATGCTGTTTCTGTTGAGTATTTTTGATCTATCGGTAGATGATGTCTATCGGTAAATGATGTCTATCGGTAGATGATGTCTATCGGTAGAAGTCGAGGGTTTTGTCTATCGGTGGTTGTAGTCCACCGATGGATGATGAGTGTTTTGTCCACCGGTAGATGTTTGGGGATTGAATCATCCGACTGACGTCATCGGAAGATGTCTTCAGTAGAGGCCATTGGAAGATGTCTTCAGTAGAAGCCATCGGTAGATGTCTTCGGTATAAGTCTTTAGTAGCTCTGTCGTTTTGTAATCGGATGATGTCGAGTATTTTATATCTATCGGATGATGTAGGAAGTAATTTGTCGTTTTGCGATCGGTAGATGAGAATTGAGGACTTTTGTCGTCTAGTGACTGGAAGACGTAGTTTGTTCTATCGGTAGATGTAGGCTGAGAATGTTTGTCGTTTGTGAGCGGTAGACGTCGTCTGCCGAGTTAATGAAATCGCATGGATATCACGTGGTCTGTGCGGTAGAGGCGTTTTGTCGTTTAGTGACCGGTCGATGCGTTCTGTTCTGTTTGTGAGTAAAAGACTTTTGTCGTTTAGTGATCGGTCGATGTGTTCTGTTTTCTTTTCTCTTTCAACCAACTGTCTTGAATAATTTAAGTATTTAATAAATATTTTTTTTATACGATGATTTTTCCGCTGCAAATTTTAACGTTTTAAGAGTCAAATCTTGATCATTGAATGAAATTTTAAAATTTTCTCAAAGAGTCATAGTTCAGTTCAGTATCTTGTGTAGCGAACCGGGTTCAGAAAACTCGGGGCGCTACAGTATGGTATCAGAGACATTCAGTTAAACCGTTCAAAAGATTACTCATTAGTGCCGATCGTCGCATGGGAGTACTCCAACAACTGTAAGTGTTTATGTTAGCCTTAGTTATTAGATGTTTATAAGAGTAGTTAACCCTGTGCATGAATTTAGTAAGATGTCTAAACGACCAGGAAGACCAAGAGTACCAAGAGAGATACCGAATCCGGGATGTGAAAAAGATCCTAGCGTGATTAGGCAGCTGACAGATTTGGTGCGTCAGCAAACAGACCTAGTGCGTCAGCAGTCCGATCAGTTAGGGGTGCTGTTGAACCGAGAGGTACAAGGAAGTGCCAACTCGAGTTCTAGCAATGAACATTCTGGAGATAGATTCAGGAGGTTACGACCACCCACGTTTGATGGACAATCATCCGATCCGGTTATTGCTGAAGGGTGGCTTAGGAAGATTGAGAGTATGTTTAGGTGCGCCAACATTAGAGAAGGAGACAAGGTCACGTTGGCAACATTTCATTTGGCTGGTGAAGCTCAACTCTGGTGAGAAACAATAGAGACCACCACTGATGTTTTGGCGATGCCTTGGTCACAATTCAAGGACATTTTCTATGAGAAGTATTTTAACAGCACTGTCCAGACCGCGAAGAAGTTGGAGTTTCTGAATTTGAAGCAAACAGGGTCTGTGGCCGAGTACAGTAGGCAATTTGAGTCCCTGTCCAGGTTTGCTGGACATTTTGCTCACAAGGACGAGGATAAGGTGTTCAAATTTGTGCATGGACTGAAGCCGAAAATTTATCGAGGAGTTAAATTTTGTGGTATTAAAGGCTTGACATTCAGCGAAGTTGTGTCCACTGCTTTGGAAGTGGAAGAAGCTGAAAGGAAGTGTGCTGGACCAAAGGAGGTCCCACAAAAGTTTGTCCAGCCACACCAACAAAGAGGAAGGAAGAGGCCAAGTGAAGGCCAGAATAGCCAAGGAACAGGAGGAAAAATACAGAATGCGAGGAAATTTCCCCAGTGTCCTAAGTGTTTGAAGAACCACCCGGGCGAGTGTCGATTGGGCTTTGGGAAGTGTTTTAACTGTGAGGAGGTTGGACACACGTTCAAAGAATGCCCGAAGCCTAGAATCACCAGATGCTTCAATTGTAACAAAGTCGGCCATATTAGCAGAGACTGCCCAGCTTTTAAGAGTGGCCCTGTTATGATTAAACCGAGGATATTCTCCATGACGGAGTCGGGTGAAGAACAGCCCGTTGTAGTGTCAGGTAATATATTGATCAACTCTATACCTACTTTTACTTTAATAGATTCTGGTGCAACGCATTCATTTATAGCATCTGCATTTGCTGTTAAGCTAGATGTACAACCTACACCATCTGAACATATGTTTAATGTCGCGTTACCCTCTGGTGAATGCATGCACTCTAGACGAGTGATGCTTAATTGTAGTGTGTTAGTAGGAAACAAGGATCTACCTGCTGATCTCATCATTATGGATATAATGGGATTTGATGTAATCCTAGGAATGGACTGGTTGTTTAAGCACCACGCCACAATTGATTGTAGGACTGGAATAGTTAGCTTCCAATCCCCTGGTAGTGTGAAACATACCTTTCATGCTTTAAAGAAGAGTAAGGAAATGTCTGTGATGACTTCTATTAATACTAGACCTTCCCCATGTGGAGAGTATTTGTGCTTCTTAGCTAGCGTTTTAGACACACAACTTGTAGGAAAAGCAAATCATCAAAATGTCTTAATTGTCCAAGACTTTCCTGAAGTATTTTTAGATGACCTTCCTGGTTTACCACCAGATAGGAAAATTGAATTCGTTGTAGATGTTTACCCCTGCGCCGAGCCTGTGTCTAAAAACCCATATAGATTAGCACCAACAAAACTTAAAGAATTAAAGAAGCAGTTAAAGGATCTGTTGGAGAAAGGGTTCATACGCCCTAGCTTTTCACCGTGGGGTGCACCTGTTCTTTTTGTCAAAATGAAGGATGGATCGATGCGGATGTGCATTGATTATCGGGAACTAAATAAGCTAACTGTCAAGAATAAATATCCATTGCCAAGGATAGACGATCTATTCGACCAACTTAATGGTTCAAGAGTTTTCTCTAAGATTGACCTTAGGTCCGGTTATTACCTTTAACGCCGTGAGTTTTCAGAACCCGGTTTGTTACTCATAAGCCCGTACATAACTAAGAAATCTTGGACTAAATTTAAAACTCGCTCGAAAGTCAAAATTTAATATATATATTTTTTTTTTCAAAACCTCAAAAAATTTAAAGACTTGCAGCGGAAATCATTTGAGCAACAGTAGAGTTAAACAAAACCATGAAACATTGTTTGGAATGTTAAGAGACAATCGGCAAATAGGAAATAAAAGTTTAAACCGTGAAATACTTGAGAAGTCGCAGAAGTCAAACGCATCTACCGACGAATAAAGTCAACGGAAGAAGCAGAAACAGCAATTAGTAGGCCTCTACCGATGACGTGGACCAGAAGAGTTGGAACAAAAGACATCTCTCGGTGGACTACATCTACCGATGACGTCAGCCAGATAAACAATTATCCAACATCAACCGATCGCAAAACGACAAGTTTTGCGACTCGCATCTGCCGATGGCAAAACGACAAAATCTCTCATCCCCTTCTTCCGATAGGGTAAATTGCATATACCGATCACTAAACGACAAGCATAATACCCACTCATACCGGTAGGGACAATTCTACATCTTCCGATAGAATAAACCTCATGTACCGATGACTTTACTGAGACATCATCTGATGGCTTTACTGAAGACATCTTCCGATAAACAACACGACTCAACATCTGCCGATAGACTTCATCTACCGACTGAGAACAGAAATACAACTCTAACTACGGAAAGGAATTTTCTCACTTTGCTAAAACCATTCAAAAACAATTTAAATTATTGCATTACTCAAATCTAGTGAGAATCAACATTTAGAATCCCACAAAATACTATCATCAGAAAATCTCAAAACGTATTCAAAATATTAAAGACCATTACTGTCATGAAAACTTAACATACTCAGATTGAAACACTGTCAACTAAACCATTCCAACTACAGACATCAGTTAACCCGCCTCATCAGGTTACCAGGCCGAAACATGGATGTGCTCCTCCAACCACATCTATTCATCAGTGCACTCAAGGAAATCACCTGCAGTCTCCTCAACACCTACATCACAAAACTCATCTATTAGCCTAATGCTAAGTAAGTAAAGCAGTAATGAAATGAAACACTGAAATATAAATTCCTAAACATGCAATTTCTACTTTCTCAACTCAGTTGTTCATGCTTCGTTTCTGTACAGATCCCCCTATGAAATTGGGAGCTGGATCAACTCTCCCAAAGTATAAACATCCACTGACTCATTAAGGGGCGGATAAATTCCCTTAACAGTAAATCTGATTCACATGTTCAGATCCCCCTGTGAAATTGGAAGTTGGATCAACTCTCCCAAAGTATAAATATCCACTGACACATTAAGGGGCGGATTACTTCCTTTAACAGTAAAACTGATTCACATAGCTGTTTCAATATGTTCAATCCTCACTATGCCAACATGCATTCAAATTCATTTTCGTATACTTTTAAAACATGATGCATGACATACCAACACATTCCAGGATACAAACCCTAATGTTTTGTGATGTAGGCCCGAAGGCACAAACAAACTTTACTTACCTGGCTCTCCTAGAAATGCTCGGTTACAACTACTCTGGAAGCCCTATTCACCTAATGTCATAAGCAGAATACCGATTAGATCACCACTAACCTTACTCTATATATCATTCAAAAACCTATGGAGCTAGTTTGGAAGCTCTGGTCATCGTACATTCTCGGCTCAACACTAAACCCGAACTCAACTCACTCACAGCATTATCAAAATACGCACATTGCACTCTTTCTGCTACCTAGCCACTAAAATCTCAAGAAAACGAAGGGAAAACTTACCTAGTTTGAAGGAGAATCGGGTGAGGAAAATCGCCTAGAGAGCTCGGCTGCTTGAGCTGAAAACCCGAAGAGAAAAGTGTGAATTGGAGGCGGCTACAGTGCATTAAACCCAATCCCTCATTCCTTAAATACGTTATCCACTTTTAAATTTCCAATTTACATAAATACCCTTGCTTAGTCACTCATTAACCTAACCAATAATTCTCCCAATTCTTCCATGAAATTGCACATCAATAATTTATAAGTTAAATTCGGTTTAATTGAAACCGGTTGCTACAATCTACCCTCCTTAAAAGAATTTTGTCCTCAAAATTCAGTACCTGAATAATTCTGGATATTGGTCTAACATGTCTTGCTGGCGCTCCCAAGTTGTCTCCTCTACGTTCTGGTTGTGCCAGAAGATTTTCACTAGTGGAACCTCTTTGTTGCGCAATACCTTCACTGCGTAGTCTAAGATCCTTACCGGTTTCTCCTCATATGCAAGAGTAGGGTGAACTTCAATACTCTGCTGTTTCACAATCTGAGAAGGATCTCGTACACATTTCTTAAGCATGGAGATATGAAACACATCATGGATTCCTTCCATAGAGGTTGGTAGTTGCAACTGGTAGGCTGTCTTCCCAATCCTTTTCAAGATCGAGAATGGTCCAATGTATCTGAGGTTTAACTTTCCTCTCTTCCCAAATCCCACAACTCCTTTGAATGGTGGCACCTTGAGAAAGACTTCATCACCAATCAGAAATTCCAATTCTCTACGCCTACAATCTGCATAACTCTTCTGTCGACTTTGAGCTGCCAAAATTCTCTGTCGGATGAGAGCAACCTTCTCAACAGTTTGTTGCACAATGTCAGGACCAAGCAACTGTGCTTCACCAACTTCATCCCAGTACAAAGGAGATCTTCACTTTCGTCCATACAATGCTTCATAAGGTGTCATTCCTATAGTTGCTTGAAAACTGTTATTATAAGAGAATTCTACTAAGGATAGGTACTTGCTCCAGGAACCTTGAAAATCCAATATGCATGCACGATGCATATCCTCTAATGTTTGGATGGTTCTTTCGGACTGTCCATCTATTTGAGGGTGGAAAGCTGTGCTAAAATTAAGCTGTGTTCCCATGGTCTTGTGCAAACTTTTCCAAAACTTAGATGTAAATCTAGAGTCTCGGTCTGAAACTATAGAACTTGGAACTCCATGTAATCTAATAACTTCATGCACATACAACTCAGCAAGCTGATCCATCGAGTAGGTCACCTTTATCGGTAGGAAGTGAGCTGATTTGGTTAGCCGGTCAACTATTACCCAAATAGCATCGTGTCCCTTTACTGTACTAGGCAATCCTATAACAAAATCCATCGTTATTTGTTCCCATTTCCACTCGGGAACTGGTAAGGGTTGTAATGCTCCTGAGGGTCTCTGATGCTCGGCCTTAATCTACTGACAGCACAAACACGATCCCACATATTCTGCCAGACTTCATTTCATGACTGGCCACCAATAATGCTATTTAAGATCCTTGTACATCTTTGTACTCCCAGGGTGAACAGAGAACCTGGAAGAGTGTGCTTCAGAAAGAATTTCATCACGAAGTTCCTTAATGGCAGGAACAAACCATCTACTTCTAAACTTAAGGATTCCATTAACAGAATAGTTAAAATCTGATTTGTCCGTAGAATCCATGCTTGACTTGTACTTGCTACACTCAACATCATTCGTCTGGGCTTCCTTTATTTTCTCTAGAATGGTAGGCTTTAAGGTTATGGCTGAAAGCACAGCTGATACGCTGGATACTGCTTCTAGATCAAACTTGTGGAATTCTGACTCTAAAGCTAACGACATACTGAATGTCATAGTTTGGGTTGATGTTGCTACTCTACTCAAGGCATCTGCCACTACATTTGCCTTGCCGGGATGATATTTTATTTCAAAGTCATAGTCCTTGACAAATTCTAACCACCGACGTTGCCTCATATTCAATTCTTTCTGTGTGAAAATATACTTCAGACTTTTATGGTCTGAAAATATCTCACAAGACTGTCCATACAAGTAGTGCCTCCAAATCTTAAGTGCAAATACTACTGCAGCTAGTTCTAAGTCATGCGTAGGGTAATTTTTTTCATGAATTTTCAACTGTCTAGAGGCATAAGCTATTACTTTATCATCCCGCATCAACACACAACCCAGACCGATTTTGGAAGCATCACAATAAATACTAAATTTACCATCTTCAACTGGAAGGATTAAGATTGGAGCATTGGTCAGTTTCTGTTTCAAGGTCTGAAAACTATGCTCACATTCATCAGTCCATACATACTTCACGTTTTTCCTTGTTAACTTAGTAAGGGGTGTAGCAATCCTTGAAAATCCCTCAATAAATTTTCTATAATATCCTGCTAATCCAAGGAAACTTCGAATATCAGTTGCATTCCTTGGTTGGGGCCACTCCTTGACTGCTTGAACCTTGGCTGGATCGACAGATATTCCATCTCCAGAGATCTTGTGACCTAGAAAGTAAACTCTGTACAACCAAAACTCACACTTGGAAAACTTAGCATACAGTTGATGTTGTCTAAGTACTCCTAACACCAAGCTCAAGTGAGTTGCATGTTCATCTTTAGTACGGGAATAGATTGGAATATCATCAATGAATACTATGACAAATTTATCTAAGTATTCATGAAACACCCTATTCATAAGATCCATGAATGCTGCTGGCGCATTAGTCAATCCAAAGGACATAACCAAAAACTCATAATGCCCATATCTTGTGCGAAAAGCTGTCTTAGGAATATCTTCTGATTTGACTTTCAACTGGTAATAACCAGACCTAAGGTCAATCTTAGAGAAAACTCTTGCACCATTAAGTTGGTCAAATAAATCGTCAATTCTCGGCAATGAATATTTATTCTTGACAGTTAACTTATTCAATTCCCTATAATCAACGCACATACGAATTGATCCATCTTTCTTTTTGACAAAAAGGACAGGTGCACCCCACGGTGAAAAGCTTGGGCGTATAAACCCTTTCTCCAACAGGTCCTCCAACTGCTTCTTTAATTCCCTAAGTTCGTTTGGAGCTAATCTATATGGATTTTTAGACACAGGCTCGGCTCCAGGGTAAATATCTACAACAAATTCAATTTCCCTATCTGGCGGTAAACCAGGAAGGTCATCTAAAAATACTTCGGGGAAGTCTTGGACAATTAAGACATTTTGAGGATTTACCTTTCCTACCAGCTGTGTGTCTAAAATGCTAGCTAAGAAGCACAAATACTCTCCACACAGGAAAAATCTAGTGTTAATAGAAGTCATCACGGACATCTCATTACTCTTCTTTGAAGCTTGAAGGTATGTTTCAAACTACCAGGGGGTTGGAGACTAACTATTCCAGTCCTATAATCAATCGTGGCGTGGTGTTTAAATAACCAGTCCATTCTTAGGATTACATCAAATCCTATAATATCCATAATAATAAGATCAGCAGGTAGACTTACATTCCCTACTAACACTTCACTGTCAAGCATCACTTGGTTAGAGTGCATGCGTTCACCAGAGGGTAATGTAACGTTAGACATATGCATGGAAGGGGTGAACTGTACATCTAACTTAACAGCAAAAGCAGAGGCTATAAACGAATGCGTTGCACCAGAATCTATTAAAGTAAAAGCAGGCACAGAATTAATCAATATAGTACCTGACACAACAGCGGGCTGTTCCTCACCCGACTCCGTCATGGAGAATATTCTCGGTTTAATCATAGCAGGGCTACTCTTGGGAACTGGAAAGTCTCTACTAATGTGACCGACCTTGTTACAATTGTAGCATCTGGTGACTCTGGGCTTCGAGCACTCCTCTGTCCAATCTCCTCACAGTTGAAACACTTCCCAAAGCCCAGTCTGCATTCCCCCGGGTGGTTCTTCAAACACTTAGAACACTGGGGAAATTTCCTGACATTCTGTACCTTCCCTCCTGCTCCTTGGCTATTTTGGCCTTCACTTGGCCTCTTCGTCCCTCTTTGTTGGTATGGCTGGTTAAACCTTTGTAGGACCTCCTTTGGTCTAGCACACTTCCCTTCAGCTTCTTCCACTTCTAGAGCAGTGAAAACAACCTCACTGAATGTCAAACCTTTAATACCACAGAATTTGACCCCTCGGTAGATTTCTGGCTTCAGTCCATGCACAAATTTAAACACTTTATCTTTGTCCTTGTGAGCAAAATGTCCAGCAAACTTGGACAAGGACTCAAATTGTCTACTGTACTCTACCACCGACCCTGTCTGCTTCAAATTCAGAAACTCTAACTTCTTCGCGGTTTGGACCGTGCTGTTCAAATACTTCCCATAGAAAATGTCCTTGAATTGTGACCAAGGCATCGCCAAAACATCGGTGGTGGTCTCTATTGTTTCCCAACAGAGTTGAGCTTCACCAGCTAAATGGAACGTGGCCAACGTGACTTTGTCTTCTTCTCCAACATTGGCGCACCTAAACATACTCTCAATTTTTCTAAGCCATCCTTCAGCAATAACTGGATCAGATGATTGTCCATCAAACGTGGGTGGTCTTAGTCTCCGAAATCTATCTCCAGAATGTTCATTGCTAGAACCCGAGTTGGCACTTCCTTGCACCTCTCGGTTTAACAGTACTCCTAGTTGGTCAGACTGTTGGAGCACTAAATCAGTTTGCTGACGCACTAAATCAGTCAGCTGCCTAATCACATTAGGCTCCTCTTCACCTCTCACATTAGGCATCTCTCTTGGCACTCTAGGTCTCCCTGGGCGTCTGGCCATTGTACTTAATTCCTGTACAGGGTTAATTACACTCTTAAATATCTAATAACTCAGGTTAACATAAACACTTACAGTTGTTGAAGTACTTCCATGCAACGGTTGGCACTGATGAGTAATCTTTTGAACGGTTTAACTGAATGTCTCTGATACCATACTGTAACGCCCCGAGTTTTCAGAACCCGGTTTGTTACTCATAAGCCCGTACATAACTAAGAAACCTTGGACTAAATTTAAAACTCGCTCGAAAGTCAAAATTTAATATATATATATATATATTTTAAAACCTCAAAACATTTAAAGACTTGCAGCGGAAATCATTTGACCAACAGTAGAGTTAAACAAAACCATGAAACATTGTTTGGAATGTTAAGAGACAATCGGCAAATAGGAAATAAAAGTTTAAACCGTGAAATACTTGAGAAGTCGCAGAAGTCAAACGCATCTGCCGATGAATAAAGTCAACGGAAGAAGCAGAAACAGCAATTAGTAGGCTTCTACCGATTACGTGGACCAGAAGAGTTGGAACAAAAGACATCTCTCGGTGGACTACATCTACCGATGACGTCAGCCAGATAAACAATTATCCAACATCAACCGATCGCAAAACGACAAGTTTTGCGACTCGCATCTACCGATGGCAAAACGACAAAATCTCTCATCCCTTTCTTCCGATAGGGTAAATTGCATATACCGATCACTAAACGACAAGCATAATACCCACTCATACTGGTAGGGCAAATTCTACATCTTCCGATAGAATAAACCTCATGTACCGATGACTTTACTGAGACATCATCCGATGGCTTTACTGAAGACATCTTCCGATAAACAACACGACTCAACATCTGCCGATAGACTTCATCTACCGACTGAGAAAAGAAATACAACTCTAACTACGGAAAGGAATTTTCTCACTTTGCTGAAACCATTCAAAAACAATTTAAATTATTGCATTACTCAAATCCAGTGAGAATCAACATTTAGAATCCCACAAAATACTATCATCAGAAAATCTCAAAACGTATTCAAAATATTAAAGACCATTACTGTAATGAAAACTTAACATACTCAGATTGAAACACTGTCAACTAAACCATTCCAACTACAGACATCAGTTAACCCGCCTCATCAGGTTACCAGGCCGAAACATGGATGTGCTCCTCCAACCACATCTATTCATCAGTGCACTCAAGGAAATCACCTGCAGTCTCCTCAACAACTACATCACTGTAACGCCCCGAGTTATCTGAACCCGGTTCATCACACAATGCCCGTACATGACTAAAATTTCAACCGTATATCGTTTAAGCAAAAATAGAGTTAAACAAAGCCATAAAGACAATGCTAAAATAATCGTCGGAAATATTAAAAAGTAATCGGCCAATAGGAAAATAGAAGTTTAAATTGAAATACTTGAGATGTCACAGGGGTCAAACGGATCTGCCGATTGATAAAGTCATCGGAAGAAACAGGAACAGAAAATAGAAGGCTTCTGCCGATGACGTCAGCCGAATGAAAAACAAAGGACATCTCTCGGTAGACTGTATCTACCGGTTACTAAACGACAAAATACACTCTACATCTTCCGATGACGTCAGCCAGATGATTTCCTTCATCCGATCGACTTTGTTCTACACCCACCGATGACTAAACGACAAAAGTCATCCTATATCTACCGATGACGTCAGCACGCATCTGCCGATGGGTTTACTGAGACATCATCCGATAAACTTAAACCTACACCTTCCGATTGAGTAAACTGCATACACCGATCACTAAACGACAAACTCTCTACTTATATCTTCCGATAGACACATAACTATAACCCGACATCTACCGATGGACTTCATCTGCCGATAGTGAACAAGACAACATCTTTCGATAAAACAAGCTACATATACCGATCGCTAAACGACACATTTCGTTCTATATCATCCGATGGCTTCCACTGAAGACATCTTCCGATAGACAACAGAACAACAACTCAACCTCTGCCGATAGACTTCATCTAACGATAGAGAACAGAACCACATCTCATCTACTCCTTGGTATACCAACACGACTCTAACTACAGAAAGGAATTTACTCACATTACTGAAATCATTCAATACCATTCTAACAAATGCATTACTTAAAACAATCCAGCAAGTGCCAACGTCAAATCTCAGCAGAATACTATTATCAGAAAAACTCAAAACATTTTCAAAACATTGAAACAACTACTTTCGTGAGGACTCAACCTATTAATAATAATAATAGGTTGATTTAATTAATTTAAAAGAAAAGTGAAGTTTCTAATTTAAGTTCGGGTCCTAGTGAAATTAAGCCGGAGATTTTAATTTAAGAATGAGATTTAATGGAATTTGACATGGTCGGAAATACGGGAGGGCAAAACGGTAAATGTCAAGTTATAAATGTTTTAATAGAAATTATTATTATTATTATTATTATTATTATTATTATTATTATTATTATTATTATTATTATTATTATTATTATTATTATTATTATTATTATTATTATTATTATTATTATTATTATTATTATTATTATTATTATTATTATTATTATTATTATTATTATTATTATTATTATTATTATTATTATTATTATTATTATTATTATTATTATTATTATTATTATTATTATTATTATTATTATTATTATTATTATTATTATTATTATTATTATTATTATTATTATTATTATTATTATTATTATTATTATTATTATTATTATTATTATTATTATTATTATTATTATTATTATTATTATTATTATTATTATTATTATTATTATTATTATTATTATTATTATTATTATTATTATTATTATTATTATTATTATTATTATTATTATTATTATTATTATTATTATTATTATTATTATTATTATTATTATTATTATTATTATTATTATTATTATTATTATTATTATTATTATTATTATTATTATTATTATTATTATTATTATTATTATTATTATTATTATTATTATTATTATTATTATTATTATTATTATTATTATTATTATTATTATTATTATTATTATTATTATTATTATTATTATTATTATTATTATTATTATTATTATTATTATTATTATTATTATTATTATTATTATTATTATTATTATTATTATTATTATTATTATTATTATTATTATTATTATTATTATTATTATTATTATTATTATTATTATTATTATTATTATTATTATTATTATTATTATTATTATTATTATTATTATTATTATTATTATTATTATTATTATTATTATTATTATTATTATTATTATTATTATTATTATTATTATTATTATTATTATTATTATTATTATTATTATTATTATTATTATTATTATTATTATTATTATTATTATTATTATTATTATTATTATTATTATTATTATTATTATTATTATTATTATTATTATTAGCAACTGGAGCTCAATGGAGCGAAATTCAGTGAAGCCCGATTTGGGCATTTCGGGTTTTAGCTGTAATCTCGGGATTTTGGTTAGTGTTATGTAATTAGGTATGAGGGGGATTGATTGGTGAGAAAATGGTGTGAATGATCGAAAACCGAAATGGGGAAAATTTTTGGGTTAGGGCAGATTTGGGGTTTGCTGTATTTGACCTAGTTACGGGTCGGTTGTTTTTAAAATTCCCTTTTAGCAGGTTAAAATAGGTTATTAGAGGAGGTACGTGGCGCTGGAATCGTTCGATTTGATAACTGACGTGAAAGTTATGCACGTTTGGAAGTTCGGGTCGTTTTTTACCGAACCCAAATTGGTGGCCCATTAGTTCGGCTCTTTCATTGGATTAGGCTAGAAATAGGAGTTTGAGAGTAATTAGTAGATGTAGGCTTGATTTTAATGAAGTTTGAATTATTGTCGTAGGTCGAGCTGTAGATGGACAGGTAACCGAGTAACTTCAGCGAGCTAGGATGCCAGGTAAGTAGTGGAATGCGTGTTTGTTGCCTTCGGGCCTACACCATAGAACGGTAGGGAATGTTTGTTTGTTTGCTATGTTTGTTTGGTTGCTATGTTTTAATTTGCGTCATGCATCGTGTGTCATGCATCATCGTTTTCTAACTACGAAACCACGTGTTTTGCATGCTTGAGGGGTGAGAACGAATTGAAAGATAAGAAAATTGATATGCAACCTGGTCTCTTGTAGAATAGCCTCATGGGCTCGTGGCTCGCTGAGCACCCCGTGAGGTATTTTACTAGAGATGCTATGCAAAAATTTATGTAATGTGTCGTGAGTATGAATACCTCGATATGCTCGTGCTTGAAGGCACAATGAGGATTCTACGATCGATTGGGGGAGATTTGGTTGGCCGTCCAGGATTGTGTTGGGACGTGTGCCTCTGGTCTTGCTCCGTGGGTCAAGGCGTGGCCGTCTAGGATTGTGTTGGGACGTGTGCCTACTTGATTCACATGAAAGTGAAAGATAATTGCAACCGAAATGAAAAGAAAGCAACAGAGTGAGTAGAAACTGAATGTTAGGGTTGAGTCGAGCATTTAGTGTGTTGTTGTGCATTTTTTCCCTACTTGCTAAGCGTTAGGCTTACTTTTGTGTTCTATGGTGTAGGTGGCGGGTTTTTTTACAGGTGAGGTAGAGGAGACAGCCCAGGACTAGGCAGCAGTCGGAGGAGTACGAGGCATGCCGATGCGGGTAGTTGTCGGGGCGCCTCGACCATGGTCTTCGGGAGAGTGTGGGATTTTACATTTTAGTAGTTTGGTGTAGATGACTGTTTGTAGAAATGATGGAAATGCTTAAATCATTTTGGTTGATGTTTTTGATAGTTGTGGTATAGCTATGTATATTTGTGGTATTTAGTCATAGTTAAGGGTGAGGTATCGCCCTGTACTGTGGACTTTCTTTATTTAGGGATGTGAGTGTTATAGTTTCTTTCTTTTCTGTTATTGGAGATATAGTATGCTGGATAGTTGAGTGGATGGATAGTTGTCTATGAGTATACTGGATCTGCTTGGGGATTTATTTGTTTGCAGGTACCTAGCATTTTGGAGGCGCCATTTTCAGGCGTTACTTTGCCGAAATTTTCGGGAAGGACGCCGTGGTGCTTATAGGTTAGGATTAAAGGAAATTAGTGAGTCTAGGCAGCTAGGTATGACTTAAGAGAGTAGTGGGAGTTTAGTTTTAAATTCAGATGTGTCTGTTTCCTTTTATGTTTGGGAGTCAGTTTAATGTGGGATGGGTTAGCAAAGTAGCGCTCCGAGCCAGGGTGGGTTCGGGGGCGTTACAAGATGGTATCAGAGCATAAATGGTCGTGTCGTTCAAATGATTACCCGACAATGCCGGCCGCCGTGCAACGTGCGTCACCGACTGTAAGTATTTCTTTATATTTAGTTAGTTAACTGAGCTTAGATTGTCTAGCCTTGTTCAGGAGTAGAACGAACATATCGTGAGTACCGGGACCACCTCGGTGGACCCCATGAACCAACCAACTTATAGACATGTTTTTTTTATATATAGTGAAGTGATAGTTCGAATAGTTAGGAATTTATTTGAAAAGCGAAACAGACAAGGTAATATTCATAAAATAGAGATAAGTAGGATTGAGGATAGAGAGCTGAGAAAATTTTAGGACGAGTTTCCCTTAAAAAGTTACATCTTATGCGAGAAAAGATTTGAATAGATAAGAATTGAGGCTTTTAGAAAACCCTTGCAGTTTTGAGGTACGATGAGTTAAAAGCATCGAGAGACCCTTAGTACATTATGTGGATAAGACGAGATAGCAAGGTAAGATATTTAGAGTTACATACGTATAAAGATATCAACTGTAGTCAAGGGTTTAGTTTAAGTAAATGCTTGGGGAGTCTGAACTGAGTAATTTAATAGGATCAAGGATGGAAGTATAGGAAGTTTATTTCCAAGGGGAACAAACAAGATAGCATGCATAGAATAGATAAAAGTAGGATTGAGAATATAAAGCTTAGAGAATATTATGATGTAAATGTAAGTTTGATAACCAATGAATGTGAGGAAAGAGGTATGATCGACCCGAGTTAAGTGTAACGCAAAATAGACTTTAGAATGAGAGAGATAGAAGATATATATAACTTAGGGTGATACACCTAGGAGTGTTACCCATAAGGAGATACAATATATAATAATAAGATTTGAATAGATAGAAGTTTGACCTTGAAATTTTAGGGTACGATGAACGAGATAAGAGTGTGAAGTCGGAAATGAAATTTATCGGGATATACCTTAGATCGCAGAGGTATCATTAGTATGTTTATGTGGATCAATGGAAAACTATAGAATAGTTAGAGTTACGCATAGTGGGAGTAGTTAGATGTTGCTTATGTGTGAGTTGTGTTCTAGTATTAAATGGGCGGGTAAGGACATAGTGGGTTGAATGTAAGGCGAACGTAAGGCGAGACACACCTTAGAATGAGGTAACCTAGGGTGGATACACGTAGGCTTTGTTTCCCTTAGAGAGTTACATCTTACGAGAGATAGTTAGTAAACCTTTGGAGTGTTAGGGATACATTAAATCAAAGTGTAGTTCGAAGATAGAAAATCGTTAAGATACCATTAGGGCTCCAGCAAAAGTAGAGGTAGTGACAAGAGATTTGGAGTTGGAGTTGATAAGATGAAAGAGATTACTCCACTGGGTTATACTGGATCGATAGCTAAGGATTCAGGTTGGAAGACTTACATAGAGTGGAAGTATCTAGGTATATTTGTTTGAGTATCTAGTTTAAGTAAAGTGTTGTTAATGCTTTAGAAGATGTGACTGATTGAAATAATGTGGTGATTGTGAAATCTAAGTAATTACGTAGAAGTGTTCATCTTAATTAGTATCGAGAAACTTGTTGTGAAGAGAAAGCTAAAATTGGAATAGAGGATGTTATGAGGTTTAGAGTAACGCATATGAAATATCGAAAGTGAGTATTTATCATAGAAAAGTAACTGGTAGGATATAGGGATTAAGGGTGCAACATGTTTGCAATTAAAGAGGTTACTAGATAACGTATTGTAAAGAAAGTTAGGAAGGTTAGACTTTGAGGTCTGAACCTTAAATAGTAGTGTAAGGTTCGACTCGTATGTAACGAAGTCGAAATTGTTGATGTCATAAATAGATTTGGCTAGAATTGTTAAGTGTACGAGTTGGCAAACTTAAGAGTGAGATGTGAATGAGAACTCGAGTTTTAGTAGAGGGTGAATAAGAAAATAGAGGTTGGTAGATATAAGCTAGAAGAACGATTACTTTATGTTCTAGATTTTGGATGAACATAGGAAAAAGGGAAGTGTTGAGAGTAGCTAACTATGAAGGAGAGTTAAGATAAGAAAGTTAGCTATTAGAAATTGTGTATTTCGTATGAAGCTGAAGAATTTAGAAGATAATGAGAATTAAATTGTAAAAGTTCAAAAGTATAGGTGATGATTGAGTAAGTTAAAGGTAATAAATGAGTGAGAGTAAATAGTTATGAGAGTTAGACTCTTAAGTTATAATTTTGAACTATGTAAGTGGGTGAAGAGTGAGGTAAGTGAGGAGATTAGTAAATTCTAATGGAGAATAGTGGATAGGAAGATACGAAGTGCGTAAATATTATGGAAGTTTTGAGGTCGAAAGGAAGGGCGTAAATATCTTTTCGGGTGTCGAGTGTAAAGTCGAGAAAGAGTTAATTTAGACTTAAGAATTTGAGTGTTTGGAAATGACTAGTTAGACAAATTGAGCGTAGTGAATGCAAGTACGAAGATTCGGAATATACTTTGAGGAAGAGTTGATAGGTTTAAGAGATGAGAGCTTTGAGTATGAGGGTTGTGTTGGAATAACGAATAAAATGTCATGCTTGTTCGAGGTATAAATTGTCTTGATTGGCTGAGATAAGTAAGTGTAAGAGATAGGAATGATATGTTAGGAATGAGATGGTTTGGGTAAGATGTTTATGTACTGAGTTTTTAGTGTGACGGTATTACTGTATTTTAGGAGATATAAGGTTAAGATAGTATGTACGTGTTGATGAACTTGGGATTAGAAAAGTAACTAAGTGAACGTAGTTAGAAGAAAAGTTAGAATGGGAATTAAGTTGAAACTTGAGGATTTAGAATAACAATAAGAATATACCTTGAACGAATAGATGTAGTGAGAGCTTGAAATGCATTGATAGTGTTAGGATGATTGAGAAATATCGTGATTTCTCGAGGTACGTTAGTATAAGAAATGAGAGTGATAAAGAGAAATATCGTGATTTCTCGAGGTTCGTTAGTATAAGAAATGAGAGTGATAAATTAGAAAGGAGATGATAGAGTAGAAGAGAAGTTGAAATTGAGGACTAAGGGTAAGAAGTTTATTAGTAGGTTTTAGTGTTATGCTATGGAGATAGCTTTGGAGATCTGAGATAGTTATGTAAGCATTCGATAGGCACTGTATTAGAAATGTAAGCGATTAGGTAAACTTAGTTAGAAAGATTAAAGCTGTGGATTATACGATATGTATTTCAGTCAAATGATGTTCACTAATAGGATTTAAGTTGGGAGTCTTCAAGGGATTGAAGACAATGGGCATTAAGGATATGTTGTATACCATTTAGAGTATTGTGTGAAGAGTTAGGAACGAGTTAGTCCTGATCAAAGAATTTATTGAGGTTAGTAGGAATTGAGGTACGAAGTGTACTCATTAGTATCTTAGGATTACTCAATTGTGATAGCATAAAGAGTTCTGGTTTGTGCCTGTTTAGTAGATACAGAAGTAGAAAGTGAATAATTAGATGAACTTAGCTAGATGAACTTGGCTAGAGAAAAAGATCGAGTTGAAAATTCAGTTAGAAAGGTTTGAGGGTATGGATTAGATTGAGGGTATGGATTAGATTACAGTTAGTGAACGTGTGAGTAATCGGGTTAGAGCGTACAGAGTCAGGTGAAGTCGGAATTTGAGGTATGTAGTACCTGATAGGTGAGTAAGGGTATTTGGTAGTTGAGTTGAGTACATTGAGAAATAACAAGGCCACAAATTTTGAGGACAAAATTTTTGTAAGGAGGGTGGATTGTAACACCCGGGATTTTTTTTTAGGGAAAATTGAAGAGAAAATAATATAATAGGTTGATTTAATTAATTTAAAAGAAAAGTGAAGTTTCTAATTTAAGTTCGGGTCCTAGTGAAATTAAGCCGGAGATTTTAATTTAAGAATGAGATTTAATGGAATTTGACATGGTCGGAAATACGGGAGGGCAAAACGGTAAATGTCAAGTTATAAATGTTTTAATAGAAATTATTATTATTATTATTATTATTATTATTATTAATAAAATAAAACAACAGAATGGCATTCGCCATTCTGTTGCTTGAACCCGAGCCCGACGCCGAGAGGAACAGGGGAGAGGGGGGGAGACGACGCGAGCGGTGTTCGGCGCGGTTCACCGGCGACGTCCGACGGTCTCCGGCCAGACGACGACGAGGAGCAGGTTTCCGGCTCTCCCCGCGCGCGAACCGACCGGTAAGGTTTGGTTTTCTCCCTATTTCGGTTCTGTTTAGGGCCGACGGCGACGAGCTGCTAGAGCTCCGATCGCCGGCCATTTTTGGCTGTTCTCGGCGTCGTCTTGCCGAGCTTCATGGCGGCAATGATTGCCGAGCAACATGGAGCTCAATTGGAGCGAAATTCAGTGAAGCCCGATTTGGGCATTTCGGGTTTTAGCTTGTAATCTCGGGATTTTTGGTTAGTTTATGTTAATTAGGTATGAGGGGGATTGATTGGTGAGAAAATTGGTGTGAATTGATGGAAAACCGAAATGGGGAAAATTTCTGGGTTAGGGCAGATTCGGGTTTTGCTGTATTTGACCTAGTTACGGTCGGTTGTTTTAAATTTTTTTTAGCAGGTTAAAATAGGTTATTAGAGGAGTACGTGGCCGCTGGAATCGTTCGATTCCGATAACCGACGTGAAAGTTATGCACGTTTGAAGTTTCGGGTCGGTTTTTACCGAACCCAAATTGGTGGCCCATTTAGTTAGGCTTTCATTGGATTAGGCTAGAAATAGGAGATTGAGAGTAATTAGTAGATGTAGGCTTGATTTTAATGAAGTTTGAATTATTGTCGTAGGTCGAGCTGTAGATGGACAGGTAACCGAGTAACCTCAGCGAGCTAGGACGCCAGGTAAGTAGTGGAATGCGTGTTTGTTGCCTTCGGGCCTACACCATAGAACGGTAGGGAATGTTTGTTTGTTTGCTATGTTTGTTTGGTTGCTATGTTTTAATTTGCGTCATGCATCGTGTGTCATGCATCATCGTTTTCTAACTACGAAACCACGTGTTTTGCATGCTTGAGGGGTGAGAACGAATTGAAAGATAAGAAAATTGATATGCAACATGGTCTCTAGTAGAATAGCCTCATGGGCTCGTGGCTCGCTGAGCACCCCGCGAGGTATTTTACTAGAGATGCTATGCAAAAATTTACGTAATGTGTTGTGAGTATGAATACCTCGATATGCTCGTGCTTGAAGGCACAATGAGGATTCTACGATTGATTGGGGGAGATTTGGTTGGCCGTCCAGGATTGTGTTGGGACGTGTGCCTCCGGTCTTGCTTCGTGGGTCAAGGCGTGGCCGTCTAGGATTGTGTTGGGACGTGTGCCTACTTGATTCACATGAAAGTGAAAGATAATTGCAACCGAAATGAAAAGAAAGCAACAGAGTGAGTAGAAACTGCATGTTAGGGTTGAGTCGAGCATTTAGTGTGTTGTTGTGCATTTTTTCCCTACTTGCTAAGCGTTAGGCTTACTTTTGTGTTCTATGGTGTAGGTGGCGGGTTTTTTACAGGTGAGGTAGAGGAGACAGCCCAGGACTAGGCAGCAGTCGGAGGAGTACGAGGCATGCCGGTGCGGGTAGTTGTCGGGGCGCCTCGACCATGGTCTTCGGGAGAGTGTGGGATTTTACATTTTAGTAGTTTGGTGTAGATGACTGTTTGTAGAAATGATGGAAATGCTTAAATCATTTTGGTTGATGTTTTTGATAGTTGTGGTATAGCTATGTATATTTGTGGTATTTAGTCATAGTTAAGGGTGACGTATCGCCCTGTACTGTGGACTTTCTTTATTTAGGGATGTGAGTGTTATAGTTTCTTTCTTTTCTGTTATTGGAGATATAGTATGCTGGATAGTTGAGTGGACGGATAGTTGTCTATGAGTATTGTGACGCCCCAAAACCGTACCCGATCGGGGTCCGGGATCGGAGCCATCACACCGGACATTTTACAGAAAACAAGACATATTTTTTTTTTTGAAAACATATAACAGTAGGAGACATGAAGACGTATAAACACATGGATAATAGTTACAAATGGCAGAAGCAGAAGATGTAATTAGTGGTTAATGAGAATAAGACAAAAAGTGAACAGTGCACCGGATGACTAAAAATGTGAACAGTGACCGGATGACTAAAAATGTGAACAGTGACCGGATGACTAAAAATGTGAACAGTGACCGGATGACTAAAAAATGTGAACAGTGATCGGATGACTAAAAATGTGAACAGTGACCGGATGACTAAAAAATGTGAACAGTGACCGGATGACTAAAAATGTGAACAGTGACCGGATGACTAAAAATGTGAACAGTGACCGGATGACTAAAAATGTGAACAGTGACCGGATGACTAAAAATGTGAACAGTGACCGGATGACTAAAAAATGTGAACAGTGACCGGATGACTAAAAATGTGAACAGTGACCGGATGACTAAAAATGTGAACAGTGACCGGATGACTAAAAATGTGAACAGTGACCGGATGACTAAAACTTAAAAGACAAAACTGGCAACTTTTAACATGATTACATGAAAACAAAAGTTGTGGAAACAGAATGTATGAAAACTTCAAACTTCAGAAAACGATTCAAAACATGATTTTTGAACATATCGGGAAAAACACGACGGAATTTTAAGGAAAAACAAATTACATGGATGGCTCTAACATGACAGAAACTTAAGAAAATCACACTACATGGATAGCTCTAAAACCAGAAACTGTCCATGCACATGCTAACAGAAAATATTCCAAACGAATTCCAGAATACTTCAAAACATAGTTCAACTGTCGAATACAGAGGTTTTAACAAGAGAAAGCTTAACCAACAGAATACCTTACATTATCTATATCCAACAGAATTTCCTACAGAGTTTTCAACAACCAAAAATACAGAATCCTAACATAGTTTAAAAACCAAACACAGAATTCCAGTAGGGTTTACAGACATAGACTTTACTTTGAATACTTAAACCTCGGGACAGGATTTGTCTGGCTGCAGCAACCATCCCGTGAGCTCCTCCCTCCAACTACATCAACTCGTCAGTTTGAGGCTCAAGCTCCTCATCTGGAGGATCCGTACCTACAACAGGGAGTTCATCTATGAGCCTAGAGCTCAGTAAGAACATACAATGCAGAGTGATGAACGTGCTATGCATGAATCTTTTTCAAATACATGAACATTACATTACATTTCACTGGACATGAAGGTATAAGTGGGAAGAGGAGCTGGCGCAACAGGAGTACATGCCGCAACAGGACATAACAGGAGTACATGACAGGATGCCAGTCCTCGTCCACACTTAACCATACATTACATTACAGGTTTTATCTTACTTAACTTCAAACCGTGTGCAGAAAACCTTTTCATGACTTTCAGAGAAAAACGTGTATGCATGAACATTTATAGACAGGCAACAGAATAATAAGCAGAATATAAAACAGAACACACTTAACCTAAAACATATCCTTGGCTTAACTACCCAACAGAAATCCCGACAACATAAACCTAGTACCTCCGTATTGTAGGGCCTTAAGGGCCAAACCTATACGTATGAACTTACCTGTGGTCTGAAATGCAGTAAACTTGAACGCACGAGCACTGTGGTTCACGAACCTATAGCATGCATAAACGGACATTAACCCTAAACATCACGAAACTAGCAAATAAATAAACTAAAAATCGTTTTCTATCTAAGATGATTACCTTAGACCGAAAAGCGGGAGGAAAATCAGAGAAGGAAGAAACCCTTGCGTTGGTTTTCTTCAACCGAAAGAGAGAAGCAGAGAGGAAAATGAGAGAGAGCAGAGAGGAAAATGAGAGAGAGCAGAGAGGAAAATGTCTCACGTAGGAGGAAGAGAAGGAAATGGAATACATGGCTTGTCTTCTTCCACAAGTTTGCCAAGTGTCAATCATCCATTTGATTTCTCCCACCAACCTTAATTTCTTCCTAATTTGTCCTTTCATTGATTTTTAACTAAATCATTATTTAGTTTAATCAATTCGGTCGCACGAATCACCCTCGTTCGATTAAACACATCGACAATCTTATTAAAAACAATCATTGCATTAATATCGGAGAAATTCCGTTTACATATTCGGGGAATAATTTGATAGGCAAAAATGCTGGGTGTTACAAGTATACTGGATCTGCTTGGGGATTTATTTGTTTGCAGGTACCTAGCGTTTTGGAGGCGCCATTTTCAGGCATTACTTTGCCGAAATTTT
Source organism: Begonia masoniana (assembly GCA_022432975.1). NCBI lineage: Eukaryota > Viridiplantae > Streptophyta > Magnoliopsida > Cucurbitales > Begoniaceae > Begonia > Begonia masoniana. The sequence goes on along the minus strand of CM039514.1, from coordinate 12,299,613 downwards.
CGGGAAGGACGCCGTGGTGCTTATAGGTTATGATTAAAGGAAATTAGTGAGTCTAGGCAGCTAGGTATGACTTAAGAGAGTAGTGGGAGTTTAGTTTTAAATTCAGATGTGTCCGTTTCCTTTTATGTTTGGGAGTCAATTTAATGTGGGATGGGTTAGCAAAGTAGCGCTCCGAGCCAGGGTGGGTTCGGGGGCGTTACACAAAATAATATTAGGAACTCCATTTTTAAATAAAATTATGCCTATACATAAAATTAATGAACAAGGTATTATAGGTACTTTTCTTAATCAGAAAGTAAAATATGATTTTATAATGAATCCTGAAGAAACATTTATTAATGAATTAAAAATGTTCTATCAAGCTAAAGAAAAACATTTTAATTTTCTTAAATCTGAAATTTATTATTTAAAAATTGAAGATCAATTAAAGCAGCCTAATATTATTGAAAAAATTAAAAATATTGAAACTCAATTTATAAATGAAGTATGTGGAGATACTCCTAATATATTTTGGGATAGAAAGCAACATATTATTGAATTACCTTATATACCTAATTTTAATGAAAAATTTATTCCAACAAAATCAAGACCTAGTCAAATGAAACAAGATTATCTTGAATTATGTCAAAAAGAGACAGAAACTCTTTTAAATAAAAAACTTATTCGTATTAGCAAATCTCCTTGGAGTTGTACAGCATTTTATGTAAATAATAATGCTGAAAAAGAAAGAGGTGTCCCAAGGTTAGTTATTAATTATAAACCTTTAAATGATGTTTTACAATGGATAAGATATCCTATTCCTAATAAAAAAGATTTATTAGATCGTTTTCAAAAAGCTATTATCTATTCTAAATTATATTTAAAATCAGGTTATTGGCAAATACAAGTTGCAGAAAAGGATAGATATAAAACTGCTTTTGTAGTTTCTTTTGGCCATTATGAATGGAATGTTATGCCATTTGGTTTAAAGAACGCCCTTTTAGAATTTCATAATATTATGAATACTATTATTTTTTTTTTTTTTTGTTTTTTTTTTTTTTGTTTTTTTTTTTTTGTTTTTTTTTTTTTTTTTGTTTTTTTTTTTTTTTTTGTTTTTTTTTTTTTTGTTTTTTTTTTTTTTTTTGTTTTTTTTTTTTTGTTTTTTTTTTTTTTTTTTTTTTTTTTTTGTTTTTTTTTTTTTGTTTTTTTTTTTTTTTTTTTTTTTTTGTTTTTTTTTTTTTGTTTTTTTTTTTTTGTTTTTTTTTTTTTTGTTTTTTTTTTTTTGTTTTTTTTTTTTTTTTTTTTTTTTTTGTTTTTTTTTTTTTTTTTTTTGTTTTTTTTTTTTTTTTGTTTTTTTTTTTTTGTTTTTTTTTTTTTTGTTTTTTTTTTTTTTTTTTTTTTGTTTTTTTTTTTTTTTGTTTTTTTTTTTTTTTTTTTTTTGTTTTTTTTTTTTTTTGTTTTTTTTTTTTTTGTTTTTTTTTTTTTTGTTTTTTTTTTTTTGTTTTTTTTTTTTTGTTTTTTTTTTTTTTTTGTTTTTTTTTTTTTTTGTTTTTTTTTTTTTTGTTTTTTTTTTTTTTTTTTTTTGTTTTTTTTTTTTTGTTTTTTTTTTTTTTTTTTTTTGTTTTTTTTTTTTTGTTTTTTTTTTTTTTTTTGTTTTTTTTTTTTTTTTTTTGTTTTTTTTTTTTTGTTTTTTTTTTTTTGTTTTTTTTTTTTTGTTTTTTTTTTTTTTGTTTTTTTTTTTTTGTTTTTTTTTTTTTTGTTTTTTTTTTTTTGTTTTTTTTTTTTTGTTTTTTTTTTTTTTTTGTTTTTTTTTTTTTTTTTTTTTTTGTTTTTTTTTTTTTGTTTTTTTTTTTTTGTTTTTTTTTTTTTGTTTTTTTTTTTTTTTTTTTGTTTTTTTTTTTTTTTTGTTTTTTTTTTTTTTTTTTGTTTTTTTTTTTTTTGTTTTTTTTTTTTTTTTGTTTTTTTTTTTTTTTGTTTTTTTTTTTTTGTTTTTTTTTTTTTGTTTTTTTTTTTTTTTTTTTTGTTTTTTTAGATTTTGGGCCATAATATTCATCAAGGTACTATTGTACCTATTCAAAGAACAATTGAATTTGCATCTAAATTTCTAGATGAAATTAAAGAAAAAAATCAATTACAAAAATTTTTAGGAAGTTTAAATTATTTGGGAGATTTTTATAAAAATCTAGCAAAAGATACTGTTTTACTTTATCAAAGATTAAAAAAGAATCCATCACCTTGGACTATTGAACATACTAAAGCAGTTCAATTATTAAAACAAAAAGCTATTGCTTTACCTTGTTTAAATTTATCAAATCCTTTATTTAAAAAGATTGTTGAAACCGATGCTTCTAATATTGGTTATGGTGGTATTTTAAAACAATATAATTCTGATAAACAAACAGAAGAATTAATTAGATTTACTTCAGGTTTATGGAAACCTGCTCAATTTAATTATTCAACTGTTAAAAAAAAATTAGCTATTGTGTAGCACCCGGTTTCAATATAAATCAAAATAAGTTATCAAACGGTGGTATATAATTTTATGGTTAAAATTGAGGGAAATGTTGATTAGGTTATTAGGCAGAGGCCAAGATGGTAATTGCGAATTTACATTGTGGATAACGCATTTAAGGAAAGGTTTAGTGAGGTTTAGCCGCCACTATTTTATTACTCTTATCTCTCAGCCGGCGAACATCCTCTAGGCGATTCCCCCTCCGATTTTTTCCCAACCATGGTGAGTTTTGATTAAATACTTGCTGTCTAGTGCTAGGTAGTTGAAGGATTGCCATGTATGGGTTTTCGAAAGGCTGCGAGTGAGAGATTTGGGTTTGGGGTTTAGTGATGTAACGGGAAGGTTTAATCAGTAGGGCCCCAAACCGGCTTCCTAGATTTCAGGGTAGTTAGATAAAGTCTAGTGGGGATCTAATCTATAATCTGTCGATGGTTTTAGGTGAGCAGATTTCTGGAGTAGCATATAGCCGAGCGATTTCCAGGAGACCAGGTAAGTAAAGTATTGTGTTGTGCCCTCGGGCCTACAGCACAAAACAGCAGGTTCTTGCATATTTGAGTATTTTCTGTATGTCATGCATCATAAATTGAAGAAAACGAAAATGAATTTTTCATGTGTCATACGGAAAGGCAAGTTCAGATTGACAGGCATTGGCGGTTAAGGGAACTAATCCACCCCTTAACTGATGCAGAGGATTTATAACATTGGGAGAACTGATCCCACTCCCAAGGGAATGGAGGGATCAAGACAGTATTAAGGGACCTCATCCACCCCTTAATTAATGAAGAGGATGTAGACATTGGGAGAATGATCCCACTCCCAAGGGAATCATGGGATCTGATCAGTAAACAAACGATGTACAATCGAGATGAGAAAGTAGAAAACGCATATTTAGGATTTGTTTCAGCATATCATTTCATTATTGCCTTACTTACTTAGCAGTAGGCTCAATAGATGAGTTTTGTGATGTAGGTGTTGAGGATACCACAGGTGAAATTCCTGAGTGCACAGATGGTTAGATGTGGTTGGAGGAGCACATCCATGTCTCGGCTTGGTAAACTGATGAGGCGGGTTAACTGGTGTCCGGTAATGGTTGAGGTTTAATTAATAACGATTTACTCTTAGTATGTCAAGTTTTCAGGACAGCAGAGATTTTTGCATTTCGAATACGTTTTGAGATTTATTAATACTCTGTTGAGTTTTTTTTTTTAAATGTTGATTTTTACTAGGCTTAACTAATGCAATGGTTGAGTTGTTTCTGAATGGTCTTGGAGAAGCAAGTAAAATTCCTTTCTGTAGATAGTGTTGTGTCTGTTTTCTATCGGAAGATGACTTTAGTAAAGTCACCGGATGATGAAATTTTATGTCAATCGGGCGATGTGCGTATTATTTTGTCGCCTAGTGACCGGGCGATGTGTGTATTATTTTGTCGTCTAGTGACCGGGCGATGTGCGTATTATTTTGTCGCCTAGTGACCGGGCGATGTGTGTATTATTTTGTCGCCTAGTGACCGGGCGATGTGCGTATTATTTTGTCGCCTAGTGACCGGGCGATGTGTGTATTATTTTGTCGCCTAGTGACCGGGCGATGTGCGTATTATTTTGTCGCCTAGTGACCGGGCGATGTGTGTATTATTTTGTCGCCTAGTGACCGGGCGATGTGCGTATTATTTTGTCGCCTAGTGACCGGGCGATGTGTGTATTATTTTGTCGCCTAGTGACCGGGCGATGTGCGTATTATTTTGTCGCCTAGTGACCGGGCGATGTGTGTATTATTTTGTCGCCTAGTGACCGGGCGATGTGTGTATTATTTTGTCGCCTAGTGACCGGGCGATGTGTGTATTATTTTGTCGCCTAGTGACCGGGCGATGTGTGTATTATTTTGTCGCCTAGTGACCGGGCGATGTGCGTATTATTTTGTCGCCTAGTGACCGGGCGATGTGCGTATTATTTTGTCGCCTAGTGACCGGGCGATGTGCGTATTATTTTGTCGCCTAGTGACCGGGCGATGTGTGTATTATTTTGTCGCCTAGTGACCGGGCGATGTGTGTATTATTTTGTCGCCTAGTGACCGGGCGATGTGTGTATTATTTTGTCGCCTAGTGACCGGGCGATGTGTGTATTATTTTGTCGCCTAGTGACCGGGCGATGTGTGTATTATTTTGTCGCCTAGTGACCGGGCGATGTGTGTATTATTTTGTCGCCTAGTGACCGGGCGATGTGTGTATTATTTTGTCGCCTAGTGACCGGGCGATGTGCGTATTATTTTGTCGCCTAGTGACCGGGCGATGTGTGTATTATTTTGTCGCCTAGTGACCGGGCGATGTGTGTATTATTTTGTCGCCTAGTGACCGGGCGATGTGTGTATTATTTTGTCGCCTAGTGACCGGGCGATGTGTGTATTATTTTGTCGCCTAGTGACCGGGCGATGTGCGTATTATTTTGTCGCCTAGTGACCGGGCGATGTGTGTATTATTTTGTCGCCTAGTGACCGGGCGATGTGCGTATTATTTTGTCGCCTAGTGACCGGGCGATGTGTGTATTATTTTGTCGCCTAGTGACCGGGCGATGTGCGTATTATTTTGTCGCCTAGTGACCGGGCGATGTGTGTATTATTTTGTCGCCTAGTGACCGGGCGATGTGTGTATTATTTTGTCGCCTAGTGACCGGGCGATGTGCGTATTATTTTGTCGCCTAGTGACCGGGCGATGTGTGTATTATTTTGTCGCCTAGTGACCGGGCGATGTGTGTATTATTTTGTCGCCTAGTGACCGGGCGATGTGCGTATTATTTTGTCGCCTAGTGACCGGGCGATGTGTGTATTATTTTGTCGCCTAGTGACCGGGCGATGTGCGTATTATTTTGTCGCCTAGTGACCGGGCGATGTGTGTATTATTTTGTCGCCTAGTGACCGGGCGATGTGCGTATTATTTTGTCGCCTAGTGACCGGGCGATGTGTGTATTATTTTGTCGCCTAGTGACCGGGCGATGTGTGTATTATTTTGTCGCCTAGTGACCGGGCGATGTGCGTATTATTTTGTCGCCTAGTGACCGGGCGATGTGTGTATTATTTTGTCGCCTAGTGACCGGGCGATGTGCGTATTATTTTGTCGCCTAGTGACCGGGCGATGTGTGTATTATTTTGTCGCCTAGTGACCGGGCGATGTGTGTATTATTTTGTCGCCTAGTGACCGGGCGATGTGTGTATTATTTTGTCGCCTAGTGACCGGGCGATGTGCGTATTATTTTGTCGCCTAGTGACCGGGCGATGTGTGTATTATTTTGTCGCCTAGTGACCGGGCGATGTGTGTATTATTTTGTCGCCTAGTGACCGGGCGATGTGCGTATTATTTTGTCGCCTAGTGACCGGGCGATGTGCGTATTATTTTGTCGCCTAGTGACCGGGCGATGTGCGTATTATTTTGTCGCCTAGTGACCGGGCGATGTGTGTATTATTTTGTCGCCTAGTGACCGGGCGATGTGCGTATTATTTTGTCGCCTAGTGACCGGGCGATGTGCGTATTATTTTGTCGCCTAGTGACCGGGCGATGTGCGTATTATTTTGTCGCCTAGTGACCGGGCGATGTGCGTATTATTTTTTCGCCTAGTGACCGGGCGATGTGCGTATTATTTTGTCGCCTAGTGACCGGGCGATGTGTGTATTATTTTGTCGCCTAGTGACCGGGCGATGTGTGTATTATTTTGTCGCCTAGTGACCGGGCGATGTGTGTATTGCCACCAGAAGAGCCTTCTGTCGTCTGTTTCAGTCTCTTCCGTTGACTTTTCTCAGCGGATGATTTGCTTGACTCTTATGAACTTCAAGCATTTCACGCCCAGGCCTCCATCTCTTCCGGTCGAATTATTTTATAATATTTTAATTAATTATTCTAACACTGCTTTACTCAAAGATTTTTCCGCTGCAAGCTTTTGTGTTTTGTCAAACGTTCAAATCTGATTTCTCAAATGAAATTTTAAATTTGGTCCGAAATTTCATTAGCTGTGTTCGGGTTTTTAAGTAACAAACCAGGTTCAGACAACTCGGGGCGTTACATATTGTCAAATGTTTATCTAAATTTCAAGATGATTTATTAAATCAATCATTTACTATTAGAGTAGATTGCTCAGCTGCTAAAGATATTTTAACTAAAGATGTTAAAAATTTAGTATCTAAACAAATATTTGCTCGTTGGCAAGCTGAATTATCTGTGTTCGATTTTAATATTGAATATATTAAAGGTGAATATAATTTCCTTCCCCATTTTTTAACTTGTGAATCTTTACAGCATGGATAACCCCTTTCGGGGTAGGGGTAGAGGCCGTGGCCGTGGTCGCAGTCGTACAGGGTTATATGATTATCATTTTCCTATTATTGGTAGTGCTAGTGGCGCTAGCACTAGTACTATTCCTCCTCCAAAAACTGTAACACCCAGTTCCATTGAACCGATTTCACTTTGTCAACTAATAGTGTACATTTTATGGATGAAATTGGGAGAATTACTGATTAGGTTAATGAGAGACTAAGCAAGGGCATAATGGTAAATAGAGATTTATAGTGATAACCTATTTAAGGAAAGGGGTTTTGCGATTAATGCACTGTAGCCGCCACTATTTTCTATACTTCCTCTTTTGGTATTCAGCTCAAGCTCAGCAGAGCTCTCCAGGCGATTTCCTCTCTGATTTCCATTCCTCAACCTAGGTGAGTTTTCTTGAGTTTTAGTCGCTAGATAGCAGAGAGAGTACAATGTGTGTTTTGGGAATGCTGTGAATAAGAGTAGGTTCGGGTTTAGGTGATAAACCGAGAATGCACGATTAATAGAGTTCCAAGTTAGCTTCCTTGGGTTTCTGAATGGTTTAGAATAAGTTATAGTGATGATTGAATTAACGCTCTGTTTATGATTCTAGGTGAGCAAAATCCCGAGATAGCTTGCAACCCAACTTTTCCCAGGAAGCCAGGTAAGTAGAGTATGTGTGTGCCTTCGGGCCTACATCACAAAACAGTAGGTTTATACATGTTTGAATGTTTTCTGTATGTCATGCATCATGTTTTTGGAAAGAATACGAAAATTGAATTTACATGTAAAGACATAGTAAGACATGAACAGATTGTAATAGACCATCTATTAAGGGAACTAATCTGCCCCTTAACTTATGAAGAGGATTTATAACTTTGGGAAAATTGATCCGCTTCCCAATGGAATATAGGATCAGATCAGCTGTTAAGGGAACTAATACACCCCTTAATTTATGAAGAGGATGTATGACTTTGGAAAAATTGATCCAATTCCCAATGGAACCGAGGGATCAGTTCTGAGAAAGAACGTGAATGCAACTGAGACGTGAAAGTAGAAACTGCATGACTAGGATTTATGTTTCAGCATAACATTTCATTATTGCTCTACTTATTTAGCATTAGGCTAATAGATGAGTTTTGTGATGTAGGTGAAGAAGCCTCAGAAGGTGTGTTCTCCGAGCATGTTGAGGACTAGGCTGGTTGGGGGAGCACTTCAATGCCACAGTTTGGTATTCTGATGAGGCAGTTTAACTATTGTCTATATATGAAGTTTCAGTGGTTAAGTGTTTTATGGAAGTGTGTAGAGGGTTTTAATAACATTAGTAGTTTTGATGTTCTTAACAACCTTATGGTTTTCTTGTTCTGAGTATGAAAAACATGATTTGGTTTACAGGTAGTTGCTTTGCTGGATATTTTTAGAAAGTTGTGGACTTATGTTGTTTTGAACGATTTTCAGTAAAATATTGTGACAGCCCCGAGACCGAACCCTTTCGGGTCCGAGAGTCAAGTCGTCACTCCAAGACATTTAACAGAAAACGGGCACATATTTTTTTTTTTGAACATAACAGACCTACTTTTAAAACAAACCCTTAAAACTTTTCAGAAGGAGAAGACGTTCTCTAGATTTGAAAGTAAAACAAAAAAAACAGTTAAAGTCAGAAGGCAATACGAACTAAAAGAAATCGGGAGCAGAACAAATAACAGAGAAACAGAGAGAGAGTGTGAGCTCTCTGGGATTAACTGAAATGGAACACAGTAGAAAATCCCCTGTATTTGAAAGCAAAACGGGAACGGAACTAATATTAGGAGACGGGCTTCAAAATAAATGACAGAATTAAAGGATAAAGAAGGAAGCCAAATAAATAAGCTGGCGGAAGACTTAGTTTAAAAGAAGCAGCGGTGAATTCAGATAAGACAAAAATGAACAGTGATCGGTAGATGTAGACAAAATGAACAGTGACGTGGGACTTAGGCAAAAATGAACAGTGACCGGTGGGACGTAGGCAAAAATGAACAGTGACCGGTGGACGTAGGCAAAAATGAACAGTGACCGGTGGACGTAGGCAAAAAATGCACAGTGACCGGTGGACGTAGGCAAAAATGAACAGTGACCGGTGGACGTAGGCAAAAATGAACAGTGACCGGTGGACGTAGGCAAAAATGAACAGTGACCGGTGGACGTAGGCAAAAATGAACAGTGACCGTGGACGTAGGCAAAAATGAACAGTGACCGGTGGACGTAGGCAAAAATGAACAGTGACCGGTGGACGTAGGCAAAAATGAACAGTGACCGGTGGACGTAGGCAAAAATGAACAGTGACCGTGGACGTAGGCAAAAATGAACAGTGACCGGTGGACGTAGGCAAAAATGAACAGTGACCGGTGGACGTAGGCAAAAATGAACAGTGACCGGTGGACGTAGGCAAAAATGAACAGTGACCGTGGACGTAGGCAAAAATGAACAGTGACCGGTGGACGTAGGCAAAAATGAACAGTGACCGTGGACGTAGGCAAAAATGAACAGTGACCGGTGGACGTAGGCAAAAATGAACAGTGACCGGTGGACGTAGGCAAAAATGAACAGTGACCGGTGGACGTAGGCAAAAATGAACAGTGACCGGTGGACGTAGGCAAAAATGAACAGTGACCGGTGGACGTAGGCAAAAATGAACAGTGACCGGTGGACGTAGGCAAAAATGAACAGTGACCGTGGACGTAGGCAAAAATGAACAGTGACCGGTGGACGTAGGCAAAAATGAACAGTGACCGTGGACGTAGGCAAAAATGAACAGTGACCGTGGACGTAGGCAAAAATGAACAGTGACCGTGGACGTAGGCAAAAATGAACAGTGACCGTGGACGTAGGCAAAAATGAACAGTGACCGGTGGACGTAGGCAAAAATGAACAGTGACCGGTGGACGTAGGCAAAAATGAACAGTGACCGGTGGACGTAGGCAAAAATGAACAGTGACCGGTGGACGTAGGCAAAAATGAACAGTGACCGGTGGACGTAGGCAAAAATGAACAGTGACCGGTGGACGTAGGCAAAAATGAACAGTGACCGGTGGACGTAGGCAAAAATGAACAGTGACCGTGGACGTAGGCAAAAATGAACAGTGACCGTGGACGTAGGCAAAAATGAACAGTGACCGGTGGACGTAGGCAAAAATGAACAGTGACCGGTGGACGTAGGCAAAAATGAACAGTGACCGTGGACGTAGGCAAAAATGAACAGTGACCGGTGGACGTAGGCAAAAATGAACAGTGACCGGTGGACGTAGGCAAAAATGAACAGTGACCGGTGGACGTAGGCAAAAATGAACAGTGACCGGTGGACGTAGGCAAAAATGAACAGTGACCGGTGGACGTAGGCAAAAATGAACAGTGACCGGTGGACGTAGGCAAAAATGAACAGTGACCGTGGACGTAGGCAAAAATGAACAGTGACCGGTGGACGTAGGCAAAAATGAACAGTGACCGGTGGACGTAGGCAAAAATGAACAGTGACCGGTGGACGTAGGCAAAAATGAACAGTGACCGGTGGACGTAGGCAAAAATGAACAGTGACCGGTGGACGTAGGCAAAAATGAACAGTGACCGGTGGACGTAGGCAAAAATGAACAGTGACCGTGGACGTAGGCAAAAATGAACAGTGACCGTGGACGTAGGCAAAAATGAACAGTGACCGGTGGACGTAGGCAAAAATGAACAGTGACCGTGGACGTAGGCAAAAATGAACAGTGACCGTGGACGTAGGCAAAAATGAACAGTGACCGGTGGACGTAGGCAAAAATGAACAGTGACCGTGGACGTAGGCAAAAATGAACAGTGACCGGTGGACGTAGGCAAAAATGAACAGTGACCGTGGACGTAGGCAAAAATGAACAGTGACCGGTGGACGTAGGCAAAAATGAACAGTGACCGGTGGACGTAGGCAAAAATGAACAGTGACCGGTGGACGTAGGCAAAAATGAACAGTGACCGGTGGACGTAGGCAAAAATGAACAGTGACCGGTGGACGTAGGCAAAAATGAACAGTGACCGGTGGACGTTAATTTTGGAGAGAAATTGTGGTTGGTGGGAGATAGCCAATGGCTGAGTGACATCTGGCGACTTGATGAAGAAGCTAAGTTCTTCCTCCTACGTGAAACCCTCTTCATTTCACTTCTCTGCTCTCTCTCCATTTCTCTTCTCGGCATTCTCTTTTCCAGTCGACAAAAACAACCATCGAAGCTACTTCGATCTCCTCAGTTCCTTTCTGTTTCTCCGCTAAGGTAAGCATCTTTCATTGCTAACAAGTCTGGACAAGTTTAATGTGAGTTTTTACTGAAATTTAGGGTTATGGTATTTGGAGAAAACTCACTGTTCTTGGATGAAAACACACCGGTTTGTTTTCTAAGGGTTTGAATGAATTTGGAACAAATTCTTCTAACTTATTTGTTAGCATTTGCATCTTGTTTATTTTCTGAACGTGCATGTACAGGTTCGAGCATTTCTGAGACGTTCAGGACTATTAACTCTGCAGCAACAGGTAAGTTCATATCCGTAGGTTGGCCCTTAAGGCCCTACATCTTGGAGGTACTAGGTTTTCTGTTCTGTCGGGTTGTTTTGGGTAGAAGAGTTAGAGTTATGTTCTGAAATGTCTGGCTTTGATTTACTTTCAGTTGTTTTATATCTATTGTCTGCCAGTTTAAGTTCAAGCACCGTTCATGCATACACGTTTTCTCTGAAAGACATGCAAATGTTTTCTGCACCGTTTTAAAGTTATACAAGATAAAATCTGACTGAAATGTATTGGTTAAGTGTGGGACGGGGACTGGCCCTCTGGTTTTATCCCTCCCTGGGAGTCTGAAAAGAAATTGTTCTTACCAAGGACCCTCTGGTTTTATCCCTCCCTGGGATTCTGAAAACTGCTGTGCCTGATAGTGCACCATCTGTTTGTCAGATCCCCTATAAGCCCCACTTATACCCCTCTGCCACTGAAACATAATGTAATGTTCTGTCACTGTATTCTGAAAACCGCATGCATAGCATTTTGCATCACTGCATCTGTATTATGTTCTTACTGAGTTTTAGACTCATAGGTGAACTCTCTGATGTAGGTACTGAACCCGAAAATGAGGACTTTGTGCCTCAGTCTGATCATTAGGTGGTTGGTGATTCGAACTCTCGGGGTGGTTGCTGCAGCCAGACATGTTTCTAATCTGAGGTTTAAGTTTTTTCTGAAATGTCTATCTCTGTAAAGTCTTCTAGAAGTTCTGGTTTGGTTGTAAAACTCTTCCTTTGAAGAAATTCTGCAAGTATATGTCATGTCTTGTACTGACCTTCAGATTTTAAAAACAATGTATAGGTTTGTTGTCTAAGTTTTTGAAGCCACTGTATTTGACAGTTAAGTTTATATACTAAAGTATTCTGAAATTTGTTTGGAATGTTTCTATTAGTTCATGCATGGGTGAATTCTGGTTTTGGAACTATCCATGTAATTTATTTCCTTGAACCTGTCAATTTTAAAGTATGTCTTACTGATCTTCAGATTTTGAAATACAGTATAGATTCTGTGTCAAAGTTTTAAAACTGCTGTATTTGACAGTTGAACTCATGGTTCTGAATGTTCTGAAATGGTTTGGAATATTTTCTGTATCCTTAAGTCTCTGTTATACCTGCTGTTGTGCTCAAGAACCATGTTTAGAAGTGGTTTTGAGAATCTGAAACTTTACTGCTTTCTGTTTTATGCCCCCCCCCTGTTCGTATGTCTTCCTGTTAAAATTGTCAAGCCCTGCCTTAAAAACTGCATCTTCCGATCACGTTCACTGTTGTTTTAAGTGTACATCCACCGAAAGTCACTGTTCACAATTTGTCTTAACTCATCCACCGGTGAACAGTAGATTTCATCAGTCTTAGTTACTTCTGCCGGTTTCATCTGTCTCTCAGTTTAACTTCATCTTTCGATGACGTCATCTCCTCTTCCGATGACGGCACCATAGCCTTTCTTGTGCCGATTTCGTTTACTGCCTTTATCTGCCGATGACGTCATCAACATTATCCAATGACATCATCACACATTCCGATTACGTTTACTGTCTTTATCTGCCGATGACGTCATCACATCTTCCGATGATGTCATCACATCTTCCGATGACGTCATCCCATCTTCCGATGATGTCATCACACATTCCGATTACGTTTACTTCCTTTATCTGCCGATGACATCATCACATCTTCCGATGATGTCATCACACATTCCGATTACGGTTATTGTCTATATCTGCCGATTACATCATCACATCTTCCGATGACGTCATCTATTTTGTCTTGTTTGAATCCACCGATGCTCTTTTTAAACTAAGTCCTCCACCAGCCTTATGCTTATGTATTTCTGCTCTTACTCCCTATTTATTCCGTTTATTCATTCCCTTCGCCTTTTTTTTTTATTCCCTGTTCCTCCCTGCCTCCTCTGTTATTCATTTCTGTAATCCAGCCAACTGTATCTTGTTTGCTTTAACTCCAGAGGATTCACTCCCTCTCTGTAATCGTTTTAAAAGTTTAATGTACAAAAAATATATAGTCCCATGTTTTCTGTTATCTGTCCCGGAGTGATGGCTCCGATCCCGGACCCCGATCGGGTTCCGGATTCGGGCTGTCACAGTTGTGGTATCAGAGAGACAAGGTTTTAAAACCGATTCTATGAAATGTCTGACTGCGCAACCCGCCACGTGAGATCGCTCCACCAACTGTAAGTGTTTAAAAATTTCTATGAAAGGTTCTGTTTATTAAATTAGATTATTCTGTTTACCTGGTTTATTAGAAATGGTGAGAGGACATCAAGAAGAGTCAAGCAAAAGCTCTCGAGCTATTGACCAACTAACCGAACTGGTGGGTGCACAGTCACGCATGGTTGAACGCATGATGGCCAGAGAAGATGATAGAAACAATAACCATGGGAATAACAATCGTGATAATGCTTCACGTGACAACAGTGGAGATAGATTCCGGCGACTCCAGCCACCTTCATTTGATGGATTGTCTACAGACCCGACCCGTGCTGAAACCTAGATTCGAACGATGGAGAAGATGTTCAGTTATGCAGAAGTAGAAGATAACAAGAAGGTCATTTGCGCCACGTTCTACCTCATCGAAAGTGCTGGATTTTGGTGGGACACAGTGAAGTCGGCTACAGTGGCACTAAGCTGGGAAGGATTTACGAAGATCTTCTACGAGAAGTACTTTGATCGGGGAGTGACGAAGGAAAAGTTGCTTGAATTCTCCCGACTACGACAATAGGGGTCAGTGGCCGAATATGTTCAGAAATTTGAGTCATTATCCCGATATGCAACACACCTGGTGGCCACCGATGAGAATAAGGTGCACCAATTCATCCAAGGTTTGAAGCTGGACCTCTTACGAGGAATTTATACGGGGGATTTGATGAGGCACCGTATACGAAAGTGGTGGCCAAGGCCTATCAGCTAGAGGCCTTAGAGATGAAGTCTCAGAGACAGAGGGATTCAACAAGAGGGGTTATTCGAAATATTCCTCAACAACAACAACAACTAAGGGGTCAAAACCTGCAACCTCAACAGTAAAAAAATAGGGGCATTAAGAGGCCCAATGAGACTCTCACTTACCAAGATAAGGGAAAGGGACCGATGGGGGCTCCTCAACTTTCAGAATGCCCGCGATGCCATAAACCCCACAGAGGAGAGTGCAGACTTGCTACTGGCACTTGTTTTCGATGTGGCAAAGGAGGCCATTAAATTCGGGATTGCCCAATGCCCGACACCAGAATAGGTCAAGCCGTGCCAAGAGTCTTTGCGATGATAGAGGACGTTGATGATGTTCATCTGCACATAGCAATTACCGGTACGATTATAATATGTGATACACCTGCTTATACCTTGTGGGACACGGGGGCCACACACTCGTTCGTGGCCCTAGACTTCGTAGTTAGACAAAAGGTTAATTGTACGTCGTCAGATCAGCCCTACAGCATTATGCTACCGTCCGGAGAGTTTATGCACTCCGAGCGGGTTATAAGGGGTGATATAGTGTCAGTAGGAGACCATAAGTTATATGCCAGTCTCATCGTCATCGGGATGAAGGGATACGACGTTATTTTGGGGATGGACTGGCTGTTTAGACATTATGTCACCATTAACTGCAGGTCCGGGCTCGGGACTTTTAAGCGCCCGAATGAAGTAGAGTTTTCCTATCAGGCAGTACCGAAGAAACACCGTATGCCTGTTATATCTTCCTTGAAAGCTCGACGGCTGATGAGGTCAGGATGCGTCGGATTTCTTGCCCACGTAGTTGATGTTCAGAGACAAGGTGAAGTGGAACTTCGAAATACTCCGGTAGTCCGAGACTTCCCTGAGGTTTTCCTAGATGACCTACCGGGATTGCCACCCGATCGTGAGATCGAGTTCGAAATCGATGTATATCCTGGTACTGAACTGGTATCGAAGAATCCGTACCGTATGGCGCCGATTGAGTTGAGGGAGTTAAAGGCTCAGCTGAAAGAATTGGTGGACAAGGGTTTTGTGCGCCCCAGCTTCTCTCCGTGGGGTGCTCCCGTCTTGTTTGTCAAGAAGAAGGATGGGTCCCTACGGATGTATATTGACTACCGTGAGCTGAACAAGTTGACGATCAAGAATAAGTACCCGTTGCCGAGAATCGATGATTTATTCGACCAGCTACAAGGGGCTCGAGTATTTTCTAAGATTGACTTGCGCTCCCGTTATTACCAGTTGAAGGTCAGAGCTGATGATATTCCAAAGACCGCCTTCAGGACCCGGTACGGGCACTACGAATTCTTAGTGATGTCGTTCAGGTTAACTAATGCTCCAGCAGCATTTATGGACCTGATGAACAGGATATTCCAAGATTTCTTGGATAAATGTCGTTTTCATCGACAACATTCTTGTTTATTCCAGGAGTAAGGCTGAGCATGAGAAGCACTTAGCTATGGTACTGTCAATCCTGAAGCAACACCAACTATATGCCAAGCTACCAAAGTGTGAATTCTGGCTGAGTAGGATTAATTTTCTAGGCCACGTGGTGTCTGCTGAAGGAGTGTCTGTGGACCCAGCCAAGATTGATGCTGTAAGAGACTGGCCAAGGCCGAGGAATGCAAGCGAGGCAAGGAGCTTTATCAGACTAGCTGGTTATTACAGGAAATACATCAAGGGATTTTCTGTGATAGCGAAGCCTATGACCAGCTTAACGAGGAAGGATATCAAGTTCAAGTGTTCTGAAGCATGTGAAGTGAGCTTTCAAACACTTAAGCAGAAATTGACTACTGCTCCTCTGTTAGTATTGCCAGTTGAAGACGGCAAATTCAGCGTATACTGTGATGCGTCCAAGGTTGGCTTGGGATGTGTATTAATGCAAGAAGGGAAAGTTGTAGCTTATGCATCCAGACAATTGAAGAACCATGAACAAAACTACCCTATTCACGACCTTGAGTTAGCGGCAGTTGTATTTGCGCTGAAAGTATGGAGACATCACCTATATGGACAATCATGTAAGGTGTTTTCTGACCACAAGAGTTTGAAGTACCTCTTTACTCAGAAAGAGTTGAATATGAGACAGAGGCGGTGGTTAGAATTTGTAAAAGACTACGATGTTGAGATCAAATACCATCCTGGTAAAGCTAATGTGGTAGCGGATGCGCTAAGCAGGATGCCAGCTACTATGCAACCAATAATGTCGACCGTATCAATGCCTTTGAGGACGGAGATACAGAAGTTCGATATGGAGATAGTTTCTGGGCTATCGGCCATACTAGCAGACTTAACACTACGGCCCACCGTCCTGGACCGAATTAAGGAAGCCCAGAAGACCAGTTCAAAGGAGATGGCTGATATGGTGGGCAAGGTACCAATGGCTTCTTCTGATTTCACTTATTCGGGAGATGGAATTCTGAAGTTCAAAAACAGATTGTATGTTCCGAAAGACGAAGAGCTACGGAAGCACATCTTGTTGGAAGCCCATTCATCTTCTTTCTCTGTGCATCCTGGAGGCACAAAGATGTATCAGGACTTGAAACTTCACTTCTGGTGGCCGAATATGAAGAATGAAGTGGCCAAGTATGTGGAGTCTTGTATGATATGTCAACAGGTCAAAGCTGAATATCAACGACCGAGTGGAACGCTTCAACCTCTCCCGATCCCCGAATGGAAATGGGAGAATATAACGATGGATTTTGTTGTTGGCCTACCAAGAACAGCTAAGGGCTATAATAGCATTTGGGTCATAGTTGACAGATTGACGAAGTCGGCCCATTTTCTACCTGTAAAGACGATATACTCCATGGATCAGTACGCGGAGCTGTATATTAATGAGATAATTAAGCTGCATGGCATTCCTGTATCGATCGTCTCAGACCGTGATCCCAGATTCACTTCCAGGTTTTGGAAAAGTTTGCAAAGCTCCTTGGGCACTAGATTAGACTTCAGCACGGCATTTTATCCACAGACGGACGGACAATCGGAGAGAACGATTCAGACATTGGAGGATATGTTGAGATCGTGCGTACTAGAATTTCATGCTCCTTGGAGTAGATATTTGCCACTGGTGGAGTTTGCCTACAACAATAGCTATCAGGCTACAATTGGCATGGCTCCCTATGAGGCTCTCTATGGCAGAAAGTGTAGATCCCCATTGTGTTGGGATGAGGTAGGAGAAACCAAGCTTATCGGCCCTGAAATACTACAACAAATGTCTGGGGGGATAACTGCAATCAAGCAAAGAATCCAAGCTACACAAAGTCGATAGAAAAGCTATGCAGACCATCGGAGAAGAGATTTAGAGTTCACTGAGGGCGATGAAGTATTCCTGAAAGTGTCACCTTTCAAAGGCGTGATGAGATTTGCCAAGAAAGGGAAGCTAAACCCAAGGTTTGTTGGGCCTTTTCCCATTTTTAAGAGAATTGGGAACATGGCCTACAGACTACAACTACCAGCATCAATGGATGGTGTTCATGATGTTTTCCATGTGTCAATTCGGAAAAAGTGCGTACGGGATCCAGCTCAAATTGTGAAACAGGTGGACTTCGATATCATACCGACGCTGACATATGAAGAGAGGCCCATACAGATCCTGGATACTTCAGTCAAAGTATTGCGAAACAAAGTGGTACCACTGGTAAAAGTGCTATGGCGCAACCACAATGTAGAGGAGGCCACGTGGAAAAGACAAGCAGACGTTAGAGCACAAGTATCCAGACCTATTCGCTTAGGCAAATTTTGGGGACAAAATTTCTGTTAAGGTGGGTGGAATGTAGCACCCGGCATTTTGACCGTGTAATAATCTGTTGAATTATTGTATGGGATTAAATTGTCATATATACAATAACTATTTTATAGTAAATTTTGGAGCATTTAGTGAGGGGAGAACCGAACTAATGTGTAACTAAACTAAACACTAAGTTTAAAATGCATGGAAGGGTAATTTGGAGAGAAATTATGGTTGGTGGGAGATAGCCAATGGCTGAGTGACATCTGGCGACTTGATGAAGAAGCTAAGTTCTCCTCCTACGTGAAACCCTCTTCATTTCACTTCTCTGCTCTCTCTCCATTTCTTTTCTCGGCATTCTCTTTTCCAGTCCACAAAAACAACCATCGAAGCTACTTCGATCTCCTCAGTTCCTTTCTGTTTCTCCGCTAAGGTAAGTATCTTTCATTGCTAACAAGTCTGGACAAGTTTAATGTGAGTTTTTACTGAAGTTTAGGGTTATGGTATTTGGAGAAAACTCACTGTTCTTGGATGAAAACACACCGGTTTGTTTTCTAAGGGTTTGAATGAATTTGGAACAAATTCTTCTAACTTATTTGTTAGCATTTGCAGCTTGTTTATTTTCTGAACGTGCATGTACAGGTTCGAGCATTTCTGAGACTTTCAGGACTATCAACTCTACAGCAACAGGTAAGTTCATATCCGTAGGTTGGCCCTTAAGGCCCTACATCTTGGAGGTATTAGGTTTTCTGTTCTGTCGGGTTGTTTTGGGTAGAAGAGTTAGAGTTATGTTCTGAAATGTCTGGCTTTGATTTACTTTCTGTTGTCTGCCAGTTTAAGTTTAAGCACCGTTCATGCATACACGTTTTCTCTGAAAGACATGCAAATGTTTTCTGCACCGTTTTAAAGTTATACAAGATAAAATCTTACTGAAATGTATTGGTTAAGTGTGGGACGGGGACTGGCCCTCTGGTTTTATCCCTCCGTGGGAGTCTGAAAAGAAATTGTCATTACCAAGGACCCTCTTGTTTTATCCCTCCCTGGGATTCTGAAAACTGCTGTGCCTGATAGTGCACCCTCTGTTTGTCAGATTCCCTATAAGCCCCACTTATACCCCTCTGCCACTGAAACATAATGTAATGTTCTGTCACTGTAATTCTGAAAGAGCCGCATGCATAGCATGTTGCATCACTGCATCTGTATTATGTTCGTACTGAGTTTTAGACTCATAGGTGAACTGCTCTGGATGAGGTACTGAACCTGAAAAATGAGGACTTTGTGCCTCAGTCCTTATCATTAGGTGGTTGTGATTCGAGGCGCTCAGGGTGGTTACGCTGCAGCCAGACATGTTGCCTGATCTTAGAGGTATCACATCTTCCGATGATGTCATCACATCTTCCGATGATGTCATCACACATTCTGATTACGTTTACTGCCTTTATCTGCCGATGACGTCATCACATCTTCCGATGATGTCATCACACATTCTGATTACGTTTACTGCCTTTATCTGCCGATGACGTCATCACATCTTCCGATGATGTCATCACACATTCTGATTACGTTTACTGCCTTTATCTGCCGATGACGTCATCACATCTTCCGATGATGTCATCACACATTCTGATTACGTTTACTGCCTTTATCTGCCGATGACGTCATCACATCTTCCGATGATGTCATCACACATTCTGATTACGTTTACTGCCTTTATCTGCCGATGACGTCATCACACATTCTGATTACGTTTACTGCCTTTATCTGCCGATGACGTCATCACATCTTCCGATGATGTCATCACACATTCTGATTACGTTTACTGCCTTTATCTGCCGATGACGTCATCACACATTCTGATTACGTTTACTGCCTTTATCTGCCGATGACGTCATCACATCTTCCGATGATGTCATCACATCTTCCGATGATGTCATCACACATTCTGATTACGTTTACTGCCTTTATCTGCCGATGACGTCATCACACATTCTGATTACGTTTACTGCCTTTATCTGCCGATGACGTCATCACATCTTCCGATGATGTCATCACACATTCTGATTACGTTTACTGCCTTTATCTGCCGATGACGTCATCACACATTCTGATTACGTTTACTGCCTTTATCTGCCGATGACGTCATCACACATTCTGATTACGTTTACTGCCTTTATCTGCCGATGACGTCATCACACATTCTGATTACGTTTACTGCCTTTATCTGCCGATGACGTCATCACATCTTCCGATGATGTCATCACATCTTCCGATGATGTCATCACACATTCTGATTACGTTTACTGCCTTTATCTGCCGATGACGTCATCACATCTTCCGATGATGTCATCACACATTCTGATTACGTTTACTGCCTTTATCTGCCGATGACGTCATCACATCTTCCGATGATGTCATCACATCTTCCGATGATGTCATCACATCTTCCGATGATGTCATCACACATTCTGATTACGTTTACTGCCTTTATCTGCCGATGACGTCATCACACATTCTGATTACGTTTACTGCCTTTATCTGCCGATGACGTCATCACATCTTCCGATGATGTCATCACATCTTCCGATGATGTCATCACACATTCCGATTACGTTTACTGCCTTTATCTGCCGATGACGTCATCACATCTTCCGATGATGTCATCACATCTTCCGATGATGTCATCACACATTCCGATTACGTTTACTGCCTTTATCTGCCGATGACGTCATCACACATTCCGATTACGTTTACTGCCTTTATCTGCCGATGACGTCATCACATCTTCCGATGATGTCATCACACATTCTGATTACGTTTACTGCCTTTATCTGCCGATGACGTCATCACATCTTCCGATGATGTCATCACATCTTCCGATGATGTCATCACACATTCCGATTACGTTTACTGCCTTTATCTGCCGATGACGTCATCACATCTTCCGATGATGTCATCACACATTCCGATTACGTTTACTGCCTTTATCTGCCGATGACGTCATCACATCTTCCGATGATGTCATCACACATTCTGATTACGTTTACTGCCTTTATCTGCCGATGACGTCATCACATCTTCCGATGATGTCATCACACATTCTGATTACGTTTACTGCCTTTATCTGCCGATGACGTCATCACACATTCTGATTACGTTTACTGCCTTTATCTGCCGATGACGTCATCACACATTCTGATTACGTTTACTGCCTTTATCTGCCGATGACGTCATCACACATTCTGATTACGTTTACTGCCTTTATCTGCCGATGACGTCATCACACATTCTGATTACGTTTACTGCCTTTATCTGCCGATGACGTCATCACACATTCTGATTACGTTTACTGCCTTTATCTGCCGATGACGTCATCACACATTCTGATTACGTTTACTGCCTTTATCTGCCGATGACGTCATCACATCTTCCGATGATGTCATCACACATTCTGATTACGTTTACTGCCTTTATCTGCCGATGACGTCATCACACATTCTGATTACGTTTACTGCCTTTATCTGCCGATGACGTCATCACACATTCTGATTACGTTTACTGCCTTTATCTGCCGATGACGTCATCACATCTTCCGATGATGTCATCACACATTCTGATTACGTTTACTGCCTTTATCTGCCGATGACGTCATCACACATTCTGATTACGTTTACTGCCTTTATCTGCCGATGACGTCATCACATCTTCCGATGATGTCATCACACATTCTGATTACGTTTACTGCCTTTATCTGCCGATGACGTCATCACATCTTCCGATGATGTCATCACACATTCTGATTACGTTTACTGCCTTTATCTGCCGATGACGTCATCACACATTCTGATTACGTTTACTGCCTTTATCTGCCGATGACGTCATCACATCTTCCGATGATGTCATCACATCTTCCGATGATGTCATCACACATTCTGATTACGTTTACTGCCTTTATCTGCCGATGACGTCATCACATCTTCCGATGATGTCATCACACATTCTGATTACGTTTACTGCCTTTATCTGCCGATGACGTCATCACATCTTCCGATGATGTCATCACACATTCTGATTACGTTTACTGCCTTTATCTGCCGATGACGTCATCACACATTCTGATTACGTTTACTGCCTTTATCTGCCGATGACGTCATCACACATTCTGATTACGTTTACTGCCTTTATCTGCCGATGACGTCATCACATCTTCCGATGATGTCATCACATCTTCCGATGATGTCATCACACATTCTGATTACGTTTACTGCCTTTATCTGCCGATGACGTCATCACATCTTCCGATGATGTCATCACACATTCTGATTACGTTTACTGCCTTTATCTGCCGATGACGTCATCACATCTTCCGATGATGTCATCACACATTCTGATTACGTTTACTGCCTTTATCTGCCGATGACGTCATCACATCTTCCGATGATGTCATCACATCTTCCGATGATGTCATCACATCTTCCGATGATGTCATCACATCTTCCGATGATGTCATCACACATTCTGATTACGTTTACTGCCTTTATCTGCCGATGACGTCATCACATCTTCCGATGATGTCATCACATCTTCCGATGATGTCATCACATCTTCCGATGATGTCATCACATCTTCCGATGATGTCATCACACATTCTGATTACGTTTACTGCCTTTATCTGCCGATGACGTCATCACACATTCTGATTACGTTTACTGCCTTTATCTGCCGATGACGTCATCACACATTCTGATTACGTTTACTGTTATCTGTCCCGGAGTGATGGCTCCCATCCCGGACCCCGATCGGGTTCCGGATTCGGGCTGTCACAATTTGACAACTTTTAACAGGAAGACTTATCAACAGAGAGCAGAAAAACAGAAAACATGAAAGACTCAGATTCTCAAACCAATTCAAAACGTGGTTCTCGAGCACAACAGAAGGCATAAAGACTTCAAACTTAGGATTTTCAAGAAAACAAACAGCATGGATAACCCTAAAACCAGAAGTCATCCATGCACAAGCTAACAGATAATATTCCAAACAATTCTAGAATATTCAGAACATGAATTCAACTGTCAAATACAGCAGTTTTAAAACTTTGACACAGAATCTATACAGTATTTCAAAATCTTAAGATTAGTAAGATATACTTTAAAATTGACAGGTTCAAGGAAATAAATTACATGGATAGTTCCAAAACCAGAATTCATCCATGCATGAACTAATAAAAACATTCCAAACAAATTTCAGAATACTTTAGTATATAAACTTAACTGTCAAATACAGTGGCTTCTAAAACTTAGACAACAAACCTATACATTGTTTTAAAAATCTGAAGGTCAGTACAGGACATGACATATACTTGCAGAATTTTTTCAAGGAAGAGTTTTACAGCCAAACCAGAACCTCTAGAAGACTTTACAGATATAGACATTTCAGAAAACTTAAACCTCATATTAGAAACATGTCTGGCTGCAGCAACCACCCCGAGAGCTCGAATCACCAACCACCTAATGATCAGACTGAGGCATAAAGTCCTCATTTTTGGGTTTAGTACCTACATCAGAGAGTTCACCTATGACTCTAAAACTCAGTAAGAACATATAAATGCAGTGATGCAGAATGCTATGCATGCGGTTTTCAGAAATATGGTGACAGTACAGAACATTATGTTTCAGTGGCAGAGAGGTATAAGTGGGGCTTATAGGGGAACTGGCAAGCAAAGGGTGCACTATCAGGCACAGCAGTTTTCAGAATCCCAACCAGAGGGTCCTTGGTAAGGACAATTTCTTTTCAGACTCCTAGGGAGGGATAAAACCAGAGGGCCAGTCCCCGTTTCACACTTAACCAATACATTTCAGTCAGATTTTATCTTGTATAACTTCAAATGGTGCAGAAAACATTTGCATGTCTTTCAGAGAAAACGTGTATGCATGAACTTTCACAGTGCTTAACTTGAAACAGCAGTAAACAGAATAATACAACAGAATCTAGAGAGAAAACAGATAACTCAGAACTTAACTCTAACTTTCTCTACCCGAAACCTCCTGACAGAAGAAAAACCTAGAGTCTCCGTGATGTAGGGCCTTAAGGGCCAACCTACGGATATGAACTTACCTGTGGTCCGAAATGCAGCAAGCTTGAACGCACGAGCACTGTGGTTCACGAACCTATAGCATACATAAACGGACATTAACCCTAAACATCACGAAACTAGCAAATAAATAAGTTAAAAATCGTTTTCTATCTAAGATGATTACCTTAGACCGAAAAGCAGGAGGAAAATCAGAGAAGGAAGAAACTCCTTGCGTTGGTTTTCTTCAACCAAAAGAGGGAAGCAGAGAGGGAAATGAGAGAAAGCAGAGAGGGAAAAGTCTCACGTAGGAGAAAGAGAAGGAAATGGAATACATGGCTTGTCTTCTTCCACAAGTTTGCCAAGTGTCCATCATCCATTTGATTTCTCCCAACAACCTTAATTTCTTCCTAATTTGCCCTTCCATTGGTTTTTGACTAAACTTCTATTTAGTTCGTCGAATTTGTTCTACAATCACTCTCATTCAATTGAACACTCCGACAATTTCATTAAAAATAGTCATTGCATTAATATCAGAGTAATCCCGCTTAATTATTTGGGGAAAATAATTACACGAAAAATGTCGGGTGTTACACTGTTTTTCACTGTAACTTTTTCCCAGTATGCCTTTCAGTTTATATTTCTAATTTATTTTCACTGCATGTATTTTATCACGTATCCTTCTACATGCTCGTCGCCCACTCAGCCTTTTACTTAAACGTTCAAAGTGTTCTGTCTCCCTGTTTTACTCCTGCCATTTATTTCTGAAGTCCGGTTTTTAATCATATCTTTCCAGCCCTTAATCCAGAGAAGGTTTTCTCTCTGTGTAAAGTTTTAAAGTTAAAAAAAAAAATATACGTCCCGTTTTCTGTTAAATGTCCCGGAGTGATGGCTCCTCGGCCCCGATCGGGTCGGGGGGTTATCACAGAAATGGTATCAGAGAAAAATCAAGTTTTAAAAGTGATTCTGTAAATGTCTGGCTACACAACCCGCCACGTGAGATCGCTCCACCAACTGTAAGTGTTTAAGTTCACGTAAAAGTTTCTGTTTATTAAATTTAGTTATTCTATTTATAGATTTTCTTAGAAATGATGAGAGGACAACAGGATGAAGTAAGCGAAAGTTTTCGTGCCATTAACAGATTAACTGAGCTGGTGGGTGTACAGTCCCGCATGGTGGAACATATGATGGCCCGAGAAGACAACGGGAATAATAATAATAATCATAGGAATGCTTCACGCGACACCAGTGGAGATAGATTCAGGCGACTCCAGCCGCCTACATTTGATGGACTATCTACTGACCCAACTCACGCTGAGGAATGGATCCGGCAGATAGAGAGAATGTTTAGATGCGCAGAGGTGGAAGAAAATAAGAAGGTTCTATGTGCCACGTATCAGCTCACCAAGAATGCAGGATTTTGGTGGGACACCGTCCAAGCAACAACGGTGGCGTTAAGCTGGGAAGGATTTAAACGAATATTCTATGAGAAGTATTTTGACAGAAGTGCGAAGAAGGAAAAGATGATAGAATTCTCTTGGCTACGACAGTATGGATCGGTGGCCGAATATGTTCAGAAGTTTGAATCCTTATCCCGCTATGCACCTCATTTGGTAGCCAATGATGAAAACAACGTGCACCAATTTATTCAGGGTTTGAAGCTGGACCTCTTACGGGGGATTTCATACGGGGGATTTGACGAGGCCCTGTATACGAAGGTAGTGGCCAAGGCTTATCAGTTGGAAGCCTTAGAGGTAAAGTCCCAGAGACAGAAGGATTTGTTGAAGAGATTTCCCCGTGATGCCCAACAATAACAACAAAAAAATGGTCAGAATTTGCAAGCTCAACAGCTGATGAGGTCAGGATGCATCGGATTTCTTGCCCACGTAGTAGATGTTCAAAGGCAGGGTGAGGTGGAACTTCAAAATATTTCGGTAGTTCGAGACTTCTCAGAGGTTTTCTTAGATGGCTTACCGGGATTGCCACCTGATCATGAAATCGAGTTTGAAATTGACGTATATCCTGGTGCTGAACCGGTATCGAAGAATCCGTACCGTATGGCGCCAATTGAGTTGAGAGAGTTGAAGGCTCAGCTAAAGGAATTAGTGGACAAGGGTTTTGTGCGCCCCAGTTTCTCTCCGTGGGATGCTCCCATCTTGTTTGTCAAGAAGAAGGATGGATCCCTACGTATGTGCATTGATTACCGTAAACTGAACAAGTTGACCATCAAGAATAAGTACCCGTTGCCGAGGATCGACGATCTATTTGACCAACTACAAGGGGCTCGGGTATTTTCAAAGATTAACTTGCGCTCCGGTTATTACCAGTTGAAGGTCAGGGCTGATGATATTCTAAAAACGGCCTTCAGGACCCGGTACGGACACTATGAGTTCTTGGTAATGTCTTTTGGATTGACTAAGGCCCCAGCGGCATTTATGAAAATAATGAACAGGATATTCCAGGACTTCTTGGATAAATTTGTAATCGTCTTCATCGATGACATCCTGGTTTACTCCAGAAGTGAGGCCGAACACGAGGAGCACTTGGCGATTGTGCTATCGACTCTGAAACAACACCAATTGTACGCCAAGTTGTCGAAATGTGAATTCTGGTTGAGTAGGATTAACTTCCTAGGCCATGTGGTGCCGGCAGAAGGAGTATCTGTGGATCCAGCCAAGATTCTGGCAGTGAAAGAATGGCCGAGACCGGGAAATGCCAGTGAGGTACGGAGTTTTATAGGGTTAGCTGGTTATTACAGAAATTTTATCAAGGGATTTTCTATAATAGCGAAGCCTATGACCAGCTTAATGAGGAAAGACATCAAGTTCAAGTGGTCTGAAGCTTGCAATGTGAGTTTTCAAACACTTAAGCAGAAATTAACCACTGCTCCTCTGTTAGTATTACCAGTTGAAGACAGCAAATTCAGCGTATACTGTGATGCGTCCAAGATCGGCTTGGGATGTGTATTAATGCAAGAAGGGAAAGTAGTGGCATACGCATCTAGACAATTGAAGAACCATGAACAAAACTACCCTACACATGACCTCGAGTTAGCGGCAGTGGTATTCGCGCTGAAAGTATAGAGACACCACTTGTACGGGCAATCATGTGAGGTGTTTTCGGATCACAAAAGACTGAAGTACATATTTACCCAGAAAGAGTTAAACATGAGACAAAGACGGTGGTTAGAGTTTGTGAAAGATTACGATGTTGAGATTAAATACCACCCGGGTAAAGCTGATGTGGTAGCTGATGCACTGAGCAGGATGCTAGCTACTATGCAACCGGCTATGTCGGTCGTATCAATGCCTTTGAGGACAGAGATACAGAAGTTCGATATGGAGATAGTTTCAGGGCTATCGGCCATACTAGCGTACTTGACACTACGGCCCACCGTCCTAGACCGAATTAAAGAAGCCCAGAAAACCAATTCAAAGGAAGTGGCTAATATAGTAAGCAAGTTACCTATGGCCTCTTCCGAGTTCAGCTATTCGGGAGATGGTATTATGAAGTTCAGAGATAGATGGTATGTTTCGAAAGACGAAGAGCTACGAAAGAACATCTTGTCGGAAGCCCACTCATCTTCTTTCTCTGTGCATCCTGGAAACACAAAGATGTATCAAGACTTGAAACTTCACTTCTGGTGGCCGAATATGAAGAATGAAGTGGCCAAGTATGTGGAGTCTTGCATGATATGTGAACAAGTCAAAGCTGAACATCAACGACCGGGTGGGACGCTTCAGCCCCTCCCGATCCCCGAATGGAAATGGGAGAACATAACGATGGATTTTATTGTCGGCCTTCCAAGGACAGCCAAGGGCCATAATAGCATTTGGGTCATAGTGGACAGATTGACGAAGTCGGCCCATTTTCTACCTGTGAAGACGACGTACTTCATGGATCAGTACGCAGAGCTGTATATTAATGAGATCATCAAGCTGCATGGGGTGCCAGTATCAATTGTATCTTACTGGGACCCTAGATTCACGTCGAGGTTCTGGAAAAGCTAGCAGAACTCCTTGGGTACAAAGTTGAACTTCAGCACAGCCTTTCATACACAGACTGACGGACAATCCGAGAGAACGATCCAGATACTGGAGGATATGCTAAGGTCGTGCGTGTTGGAGTTTCATGCTCCTTGGAGTAGATATTTGCCGCTCGTGGAGTTCGCTTACAACAATAGCTACCAGGCTACAATCGGCATGGCCCCATATGAAGCTCTTTATGGCAGGAAGTGCAGATCTCCATTATGTTGGGATGAAGTCGGAGAAGCCAAGCTTATCAGCCCTGAGTTATTACAGCAGATGTCCGAGGTGATTACAGCTATCAAACAACGAATAAAAATTGTTCATAGTCGACAGAAGAGTTATGCGGACCATAGAAGAAAAGACTTAGAGTTCGCTGAGGGCGATGAAGTATTCTTGAAAGTGTCGCCTTTCAAGGGCGTAATGAGATTCGGTAAGAAAAGAAAGCTCAGCCCACGGTTCATTGGCCCTTTTCCCATTTTGAAGCGTGTGGGAAGCATGGCTTACAGACTACAGTTACCAGCATCGATGGATGGGGTCCACAATGTCTTTCATGTTTCGATGCTGAGAAAATGTGTACGAGATCCAACCCAGATTGTGGAAAATGTGTATGAGATCCAACCCAGATTGTGGAACATGTGGACTTTGATATTGTAACACCACGTAATTCATGACTTTCTTAATCACATTTAATTTCGTTTAGACTTGTTTATACATCTCTTCAGTTTTGGTTAAGTTATACCTCTTCATGTATATTATTTTTTTTTTTGAAAACATAATTTAGCTCAAGACATCATACGCGGTTCATTAGGCATCGCTCGGCAGAGGAGTACATTATACACCTGCCGGCGGGCAGGGTAAAATGCTCCATCCGATAAAAGACTTTAGCTCTTAAGCTGCACCTACCGATGGAGAAATAAACTTGCATCTGCCAATCATACCCCAACCGATTTCTATACTTAATTTGTCACACCCCTAAATCCGTACCCATATTTCCGTAATAAAATTTTTCATTTTAACTTTAAGCTTATACTTGAGCGGAAACTAAATCAGAATTTAAAACGGAATCGAAATCGGACCTCCAAAACATTTAAAACAAGACGTTTAATAATTAAATAAAACTTAAAACATTTATTTAAACATTTAAAATCGTTCAGAAAAGTGGGAGGGCAGAATTGGGATTCTGCCCCCAAAATTTCAAGCAGCGATCAGGCGCTGTGCATAGCAGCGACTGATCGCTGCCATGCATTGATCAAGCAGCGATCGGTCTCTGCTGAAGGCAGAGACCGATCGCTGATGGTGATGATCGCTGCCAAAGCAGCGATCGATCTCTGCCAAAGGCAGAGATCGATCGCCGCATATGGCTGCCAACGCAGCAAGCAGAGCAGCGATCGATCTCTGCTTGCTGCAGAGATCGATCGCTGCACACCTTATGCAGCGATCGCCCAAGCGATCAGACTTCTCCCTTGTTTCTTCCTTCTGTTTTCGTTCAGTTTTCGTTCAATACATAGCTCTCTGGAATTCCAGAGAGCAGAACACAATCTCAGCTCTCTGGAATCCGATTCCAGAGAGCAATACACTTCACTTTTCCTTCAACATTTTCACATTTCATTCATTACATTCATCAACATTATCAACCAACTCATAGCTTCAATCCCACTCAAACGTATTCTAAACTCAATCGTATTCCGGCGGACTTGGCGAAGTCCAACTGCGTGGATAGCTCCAAAAACCGAGCATACCCGTAACCATTTAAAATCATTCAAAACACTTCGATAACACTAATTAAACTTTAACAAACGTTTTAAATACATTTACCAAACAGTTATAAACCAGGTTTCAAATCGTCCAAACATAAACCTATTAACCAACCAGACCAAACAGCCTAATATATTCAATTTACACAATTCATATCACGTCCCCAAAACATATACCTACGTCCCCACGGGTCAAAACGCGCCTCGACTACTCAGCACACTCCCGCGGGCCATCTTTCTTCAACCGATCATGCCTCGGGTGGAGGGATCTCATCCTTACCTGTGTAGAGGTCACCTACACCATAAACATAAGTCGTGAGCTTAAGGCTCAGTAAGTCTACGTGAATGCAATGCATGCCATGCGTGCAGATCATAAAACATGTTTCCTACCTTTTCGCTAATCATTTCATTCCATTCCATTCCATTACTTTTTACTTCACCGTGGCCACACTCTCGCTAGATAGGAACGGCACATCCCGCGATTGGATAGCCCCTCGTATCTAACCGGGGGGAAGACATGCTCCCCAAGCAGCCATGTCTGAACCACCACCACCGTCGACAACAGATTACATTCATTCATACATTTCGTTATCCTTTTCCTTTTCATGAAAACATGCATAGAAATCCTTTTTCGTGCTTTTCAGAAACATGATGCGTGACATGTGCGATACTATAAACATAATCAGAGCATAAACAAACAATTAACAACCTAATCAAAACTAAACTAACTACCCATTCAAATTACCCGAAACACACAAACATCTCTAATTTCCTCGATCAATACAAATCTTATGGTGTAGGCCAATCGGCCAAACAAGTCACAGAAACTTACCTGAAGTCCTTAGCAAATCGAGAGCCGTCAGGGAGCTTTGTTCACCTAAGCCAATTTACAACAGTTTTCGTTAAAATTAGTTTAAACTCCTAAACGTCCAATTTAACAAAACCTTAACTAAAGAATTTTCCTAAAATCTTAACTTAACTAATCGAAGCATTTAAACCAACAATTAATGCTCGATAGTCCGTAATCCAAATTAACAAGTTTTGCCCTAAAACCCAAAAATTAACCAATTTATAACATTTTCAAAAATTGATTTAACTTCGTCCCATAACGTCCAATACGTTCAATATATACCTAATCACGGCTAACCTATTAATTACAAGCCCTAATTCGCATTTTTAACGGATTTAAATCGAAACCCTAACTTTCTAAAACATCGTAAAACTTGAAATAAAGGCTCTAAGATTATAGACACATACCTAGGGTAGCGAGAGAAGGAAGAAACGCGAAGGAAACGGAACGAACGGGAGGCGAAACGGAGCTCGGATCGACGGAACGTCGTCGGCCAGAGGAGAGAGCTTGCTCTCTGGTCTTCGCGCGGGCAAGGAGAAATGAAGAAGCAGGGAGAAAGAAAATATTAGGTTAGGTTTATATTTTTGATTTTGTAAATTACTATATTGCCCTTCTTACTTAAATCTTTTTGTTTCATCCTTCGTTTCGTTAATTGGCTGACCGTTCGGATTCTCCAAATTTCCTTATTTTGCCAATAAGTCCAACTTATTATTCGGGATTTATTAAAACTGTCCGTACGCAATTCGGATCTCGTTTACTATTTTTACTAAAACATCCTTTATATTACGAGAAGCGTAATTACTCGAAACTAAGCATTATTGCTCCGAAAATTCTTGTAAATTTCTTAAAATCCATATTAATAATTAGGATCCCAACGAAACCTTCCATTTGTAAAACGGGCTTAATTTGACATATTTACAAAAATGTCATTATATATTAAAATAATAATATCCAGAAAAGCTGGATATTACATAATTACTTACTCCTGCCGGTCGCTAAACGATAAGCATAGAGTTCACATCTTCCTGTAGGGAAAGATTTCATCATCCGATTCGTCACGTGAAACTCGCGTGACTCACTTATCACCGCCTAATAGAGGACATCTTCCGGTGAGCACGAGCTTAACACGTGACCCCTTTAAAACTTCACTAGATAGGAGATATCATCCAGTGGGCACGTGCATCACTCGTGGTTCATTTAACCTCATTCAACATCAGAAATACACTACACATACCGGTCACTAGACGACAAAATAACATCTTCATCATCCGGTGACTTTAATACACTACACATACCGGTCACTAGACGACAAAATAACATCTTCATCATCTGGTGACTTTAATACACTACACATACCGGTCACTAAACGACAATTTAACATCTTCATCATCCGGTGACTCAAATACACTACTCATACCGGTCACTAGACGACAAAATAACATCTTCATCATCCGGTGACTTTAATACACTACACATACCGGTCACTAGACGACAAAATAACATCTTCATCATCCGGTGACTTTAATACACTACTCATACCGGTCACTAAACGACAATTTAACATCTTCATCATCCGGTGACTCAAATACACTACTCATACCGGTCACTAGACGACAAAATAACATCTTCATCATCCGGTGACTTTAATACACTACTCATACCGGTCACTAGACGACAAAATAACATCTTCATCATCCGGTGACTTTAATACACTACTCATACCGGTCACTAGACGACAAAATAACATCTTCATCATCCGGTGACTCAAATACACTACTCATACCGGTCACTAGACGACAAAATAACATCTTCATCATCTGGTGACTTTAATACACTACTCATACCGGTCACTAGACGACAAAATAACATCTTCATCATCCGGTGACTCAAATACACTACTCATACCGGTCACTAGACGACAAAATAACATCTTCATCATCCGGTGACTCAAATACACTACTCATACCGGTCACTAGACGACAAAATAACATCTTCATCATCCGGTGACTTTAATACACTACACATACCGGTCACTAGACGACAAAATAACATCTTCATCATCCGGTGACTTTAATACACTACTCATACCGGTCACTAGACGACAAAATAACATCTTCATCATCCGGTGACTTTAATACACTACTCATACCGGTCACTAGACGACAAAATAACATCTTCATCATCCGGTGACTTTAATACACTACTCATACCGGTCACTAGACGACAAAATAACATCTTCATCATCCGGTGACTTTAATACACTACTCATACCGGTCACTAGACGACAAAATAACATCTTCATCATCCGGTGACTTTAATACACTACTCATACCGGTCACTAGACGACAAAATAACATCTTCATCATCCGGTGACTCAAATACACTACTCATACCGGTCACTAGACGACAAAATAACATCTTCATCATCCGGTGACTTTAATACACTACTCATACCGGTCACTAGACGACAAAATAACATCTTCATCATCTGGTGACTTTAATACACTACTCATACCGGTCACTAAATGACAATTTAACATCTTCATCATCCGGTGACTCAAATACACTACTCATACCGGTCACTAGACGACAAAATAACATCTTCATCATCTGGTGACTTTAATACACTACTCATACCGGTCACTAAATGACAATTTAACATCTTCATCATCCGGTGACTTTAATACACTACTCATACCGGTCACTAGACGACAAAATAACATCTTCATCATCCGGTTATTCCGATAGAGAATTCTATCGGTGGGTCAAGTCTACATAACTCACCTCACTAACTCTCCTTCGTATGAATAAAGACAGAAACTATCCAGAAATTCTTGTAGCGGAAGACTTAGATAAATAACACATTCTACATTCTTGTAGACTTTCTCAAACTCAGTAATCAACCAGCAATCAAGATTCGATGTTCAAATAATCTATCCTACTTAAACTCTCATCATTCATTATCCATAACTGAAATCGTAGAAGAACATTAACCTGAAATCTCATTTGCCATCCAGCCACAGATTTGCTCCCTGAACACCTTCCAGCAACGAGCTTAGACATCCTCATTAACTTTGAGATCCTCACCTGCAAACCTCGCACCTACATCATGAGGTTTTAAACTCTATAAGTCTAATGCTAGTAAGAAATGCAATACTAATAAGTATGCATGAATGCTCATTTTGAGAAACAACTGCTCATGAATCTTTTCTTGTTCATATTCATACTCAAAGTCTTCATTCTGTTCATCATTCATATTCATTGTTCATAATCATCATTATACATCATCATGTCATCATTCATATTCTTTGTCATGTTGTGTGGATTAAGGGAGGATTTGTGCCGGTAAAGGGGGTTTGACAGTGAGGGTGTACATAGCTCCCTTGCGGGTCGTATCATGGTCTTTCTTTTGGACAGTGACATACGTCAAACCGCCCCCAACCCTCGCTTAATTCACATTGCATAAGTTTTATATTCTTATCTTGTTCATGCGAAATCATGCTCTTTAAAACATTTTCATATGCATAAAACATTCATGATGCATGAACATGAAAATTCTTAAATCATCAAGCTACAGAACAGAGCACCATTCGACATGAAAACTTACCATTGAGCTAATCATCAGCATAAACATTAGACAGTAACATAAGGGAAACTTCTAATCATCGTATGAGTTTCTACCTAGCATCCTTTGATGTAGGGTTCTAATGACCGAGAAACCTACACATTCACTTATCTGGTCTCCTTAGCAATTTGAGCTCCTTTCTCTTCAAACTTCTTCACCTAAAACATTTACATTGCAGTAGTTAAAACAAAATCCTATTAGTCCTAATCACAAGTCATCCTAGGATCTAATATCTAAAGTCTCTCCTGAATCCTTAGTATAGTTCTCTGTGCAGTTTGAAATCCAAAACCCAAAACAGACAGATTCGATTAGCGATAACTCAGGGTTGGTTGTTTAACGTCCAAAATCGATTCGGAATGATATTACCACTTTCAGATTTTAAAATATCCTTACTAATACTCGGCCATTGAAGAATCCAGAACCTCAACACATAACTGAAAACAGAGCTTAACGACTAAAAGATAGCTACATTGCCAAACTCGTACCTCGAGCACAAAGTAGCCGAGAAGCAGCAAGGAAACCGATCGTCGAATGAGGGATTTCTATCTGACAGAGAGCGAGAGCTCGGGAGGGGAAGTCGCCGAGAGTAAGAGATGACGGCTACAGTGGTTTAAATGAGGTTTGAATCCTTTCCTTTTTCTTTAAATACTGGTCTCAATCCTCCATTATTACAACTTTGCCACTCAACCTAGTTTAAATCCATATGTAATTAATTTAGCTTGGCATAAAACTTTAAACCGTGACGATTGAATATTCATGACCGTTAATACAGTTAGGAAGTCACCTGGTTGAAGTTGTCGGGTGTTACATCCACCTCTCCTTAAACAAAATTTTCGTCCCCGAAAATTGATCAAGTGAAGAGTTCTTGATATTTGTCCAACATGTCTTGCTGTCGTTCCCACGTGGCTTCTTCGATTCCGTGATTTGTCCATAAGACCTTAACCAATGGAATTTCCTTATTCCTCAGAGTTTTTACTGCAGATTCCAAAATTTGCACTGGCTTCTCTTCATACATTAGTGTCGGTTCAATCTCAATATCCACTGACTCAACAACTTGTGTAGGATCCCGTATACATTTTCTTAACATTGACACGTGAAAAACGTTATGCACCTTTTCCAGCGATTGAGGCAATTACAGTTTTTAAGCTGTACCGCCCAACCTTGCTAAAACATGGAATGGTCCAATAAATCGTGGATTAAGCTTTCCCTTCTTGCCAAATCTTAGTACTCCTTTAAATGGTGAAATCTTTAGGAAAACCTCATCCCCAACTGCAAACTCAAGATCCCTTCTCCTTTGGTCTGTGTAACTCTTCTGTCGGCTTTGTGCTGTTATCATCCTTTTCCTAATAGTGGCAATCTTGTCTGACATCTGTTGTAAAATCTCGGGACCTAGGAGTTTTGCTTCACCGACCTCATCCTAGTACAAAGGTGACCTGCACTTTCTGCCATAAAGTGCTTCATAAGGTGCCATACCTATAGTGTACTGGTAACTATTGTTGTAAGAGAATTCAACCAAGGGCAGGTATCGAATCCATGATGTCTGGAACTCTAGCACACATGCCCTCAACATATCCTCAAGTATTTGAATTGTTCGCTCAGATTGTCCATCGGTTTGTGGGTGGAAGGCAGTGCTGAAAGATAACTTTGATCCTAATGTGCCTTGCAAACTTTGCCAAAATCTTGAGGTGAATCTAGGATCACGATCGGATACAATAGATAAAGGAATTCCATGCAATCTGATGATTTCTTGGACATACAGATCAGCAAGCTGGTCCATTGTGAAGGTCATTCTTACAGGTATAAAGTGTGCCGATTTTGTCATTCTATCAACCACGACCCAAATACTATCATGTCCTTTAGTTGTCTTTGGCAAACCTACAACAAAATCCATGGCAATGTCTTCCCACTTCCATTCAGGGATTGGTAGGGGTTGAAGAGTACCTCTTGGTCGTTGATGCTCTGCCTTAACCTGTTGGCATACCAAACATGTCTCCACATATTTGGCAACATCCCTCTTCATATTTGGCCACCAATAATGCAACCTTAAATCCCGATACATCTTGGTGCTACCAGGATGCACGGAAAAGGAAGAAGAATGAGCTTCAGCCAAGATCAACTCGCGCAACTCCTTAACATTCAGAATGTACCATCGATTCTTAAATTTCAAAATGCCATCATTAGAGAGACTGAACTCCGAGGAGGCGTCCTTTAACTTACTCATCATGCTACTATTCTCCTTCGAATCCTTTTGTTGTGCCTCTTTGATCCTGTCCAAAATAGTTGGTTGAATAGATAAATCAGCCAGTAAAGCTGACAGCTCGGGAACTATTTCCAATTCGAACTTCTGAACTTCCTTCCTCAAAGGTATAGACATGGTTGATATCGCGGGTTGCATTGTCGTTGACATTCTGCTTAAAGCATCGGCTACAGCATTAGCCTTGCCTGGATGATACTTAATTTCGAAGTCATAGTCTTTAACAAATTCTAACCAACGTCTCTGTCTCATGTTTAATTCCTTTTGAGTAAAGAGGTACTTCAGGCTTTTATGATCGGAAAATACCTCACACTGTTGTCCATACAGATAATGTCTCCAAATCTTTAATGCAAAAACAACTGCGGCTAATTCTAAATCGTGAGTGGGGTAATTCTGTTCATAACTCTTCAGCTGCTTAGAGGCATACGTTATAACCTTGCCTTCTTGCATCAAAACACACCCCTACCCAACTTTAGAAGCGTCACAATAGACACAAAACTTTCCTTCCTCAGTTGGGAGAGTCAAAAGCGGGGCTGTCGTTAACTTCTGTTTTAGTATCTGGAAACCATCCTCACAGCCTGCAGTCCAAGAGTACTTGGTGTCCTTCTTTGTCAAACTAGTTAAAGGCTTAGCTATCATAGAAAATCCTTTAATAAACTTCCTATAATAGCCTGCCAAACCAAGAAAACTACGGACTTCACTGACATTCTTTGGCTGTGGCCAGTCCTTAACAGCCTGGATCTTAGTTGGATCTACTGATATACCTTCAGCAGAAATGACATGGCCTAAAAAGTTAACCTTGTCCAACCAGAATTCACACTTGGACAACTTGGCATAAAGTTGTTGTTGTTTCAGGGTTGTCAAAACCATTCTTAGGTGTTCTTCGTGGTCAGCTTCAGTCTGTGAGTATATAAGAATATCATCAATGAATAAAATCACAAACTTATCTAAATATTCACGAAACATTCTGTTCATCAAATCCATAAAAGCTGCAGGTGCATTAGTCAATCCAAATGACATTACGAGGAATTCATAATGTCCATAACGGGTCCTAAAAGCTGTCTTAGGTATATCACTCTCCTTAACTTTCAGTTGGTAGTACCCCGAACGCAAGTCAATCTTTGAAAATACTTTAGCTCCTTGTAATTGGTCAAACAAGTCATCGATACGGGGCAAGGGGTACTTATTCTTAATTGTCAACTTGTTCAGCTCTCGATAATCTATGCACATCCTTAGGGAACCATCTTTCTTCTTAACGAATAACACAGGTGCACCCCAGGGAGAACTACTAGAGCGTATGAAACCCTTGTCTACTAGTTCCTGTAGTTGGACTTTTAACTCCTTTAGTTCAACAGGCGCCATGCGATAAGGATTCTTAAATACGGGTAGTGCCTCGGGATATGTATCAATTACAAACTCTATTTCTCTATCAGGTGGTAATCCTGGCAAATCATCCAAAAATGCTTCAGAGAATTCTCGGACTATAGGAATATCTTGTAACTCTATCTTATTCCACACCCGGGTATCCATTACACTAGCTAGGTAACTCTCACAGCCATCATTCAATATCCGTTGGGTCTCTAGCGAGGAAATAATCGGCATTTTACTTATTTTTGGTATAGCTTGAAAGGTATACCGATCTCCATTTGGGGGTCGAAACTCGACTAGTCCAGACCTACAACTTATCGTGGCATAATGTCTGGATAACCAATCCATCCCTAATATAACCTCATATCCCTTCATGTCAACTACAATCAGTTCTACATATAACTTCTTATCTCCTAAGGACACAATATCGCCCTTCAATATCTGCTCGGAATACAAGGACTTTCCTGATGGTAACATCACACTATATGGCTTATCAGCTGGTAAGTATTCTAACTTATTTTAACGTTTGCTTATATGGACCAGAAGAGTTGGAAACAAAAGACAACGCTCTGTTGACTGCATCTACCGATGACGTCAGCCGGATAAATCAATTATCCAACATCAACTGATCGCAAAACGACAAGTTTTGCTACTCGCATCTGCCGATGGCAAAACGACAAAATCTCTCATCCCCTTCTTCCGATAGGGTAAATTGCATATACCGATCACTAAACGACAAGCATAATACCCACTCATACCGGTAGGGCAAATTCTACATCATCCGATAGAATAAACCTCATGTACCGATGACTTTACAGAGACATCATCTGATGGCTTTACTGAAGACATCTTCTGATAAACAACACGACTCAACATCTGCCGATAGAATTAACCTACATCATCCGATGACTTTTCCGAAGACATCTTCCGATAGAATTAACCTACATCATCCGATGACTTTTTTGAAGACATCTTCTGATAGAATTAACCTACATCATCCGATGACTTTTCTGAAGGACATCTTCCGATAGAATTAACCTACACCATCCGATGACTCATCCGATGACTTTTCTGAAGACATCTTCCGATAGAATTAACCTACATCATCCGATGATTTTTTTGAAGACATCTTCTGATAGAATTAACCTACATCATCCGATGACTTTTCTGAAGACATCTTCCGATAGAATTAACCTACACCATCCGATGACTTTTCTGAAGACATCTTCCGATAGAATTAACCTACATCATCCGATGACTTTTCTGAAGACATCTTCTGATAGAATTAACCTACATCATCCGATGACTTTTCTGAAGACATCTTCTGATAGAATTAACCTACACCATCCGATGACTTTTCTGAAGACATCTTCCGATAGAATTAACCTACATCATCCGATGACTTTTCTGAAGACATCTTCTGATAGAATTAACCTACATCATCCGATGACTTTTCTGAAGACATCTTCCGATAGAATTAACCTACATCATCCGATGACTTTTCTGAAGACATCTTCTGATAGAATTAACCTACATCATCCGATGACTTTTCTGAACACTAATCACAGAAGGGAATTTAACTTACTTCATCAAGACAATTCAGAAAACTTCACATTGTATTGTTCAAACCCAGTAAAGCCAACATTTAAAACCCA
The DNA here is from genome assembly GCA_022432975.1 of Begonia masoniana. Taxonomy (NCBI): domain Eukaryota; kingdom Viridiplantae; phylum Streptophyta; class Magnoliopsida; order Cucurbitales; family Begoniaceae; genus Begonia; species Begonia masoniana. The sequence continues at coordinate 12,260,001 of CM039514.1, read as the reverse complement.
ACAGATCACTAGCATCAGTAAAACTCAAAACGTAGTCAAAATATTAAAATCTCTACTGTCATGAAAACTCAACATACTCAAATTAAATCATTATCAACTAAACCCTCACCACTGCTGACAACTCAACTCTCCCAAAAGCTCGCTTACCTAAGGTTATGACAGTACATTAATCCAACTCTCACTACACCTTACCAAAAATCAATAATAAGATTGAGGAAACAGATTTGAAACTCTGATACCCGTGTAATCCAATTTATCACTAAGATTCCGAACCTACGCTCAATCTCAGCATCTTCAAAATTCTCACATTGTACTCCCTCAAGTAACTAACCACTATATCATAAGAAAAATGAGGAAAACTTACCTAAGTTGAAGGAGAATCGAACGAGAAAAATCGCCTAGAGAGCTCGGCTGCTTGAGCTGAAAACCCGAAGAGAAAAGTATGAAATTGGTGGCGGCTACAGTGCATTAAACCCAACCCTCTTCCCTTAAATATGTTATCCACTTTTAAATTTCCAATTTACATAAGTACCCTTGCTTAGTCACTCATTAACCTAATCAATAATTCTCTCAATTCTTCCATGAAATTGCTCATCAATAATTTATAAGTTAAATTCGGTTTAATTGAAACCGGGTGCTACAATCTACCCTCCTTAAAAGAATTTTGTACTCAAAATTCAGTACCTGAATAATTCTGGATATTGGTCTAACATGTCTTGCTGGCGCTCCCAAGTTGTCTCCTCCACGTTCTAGTTGTGCCATAAGACTTTCACTAGTGGAACCTCTTTGTTGCGCAATACCTTCACTGCATAGTCTAAGATCCTTACCGGTTTCTCCTCATAGTAAGAGTAGGGTGAACTTCAATACAAGAGAGCTCGGCTGCTTGAGCTGAATACCCGAAGAGAAAAGTATGAAATTGGTGGCGGCTACAGTGCATTAAACCCAACCCTCTTTCCTTAAATACGTTATCCACTTTTAAATTTCTAATTTACATAAATACCCTTGCTTAGTCACTCATTAACCTAATCAATAATTCTCTCAATTCTTCCATGAAATTGCTCATCAATAATTTATAAGTTAAATTCGGTTTAATTGAAACCGGGTTCTACAGATATCATGCTGATGCTGACATATGAAGAAAGGCTCATACAGATATTGGATACTTCACTCAAGGTGTTGCGCAACAAGGTAGTCCCATTGGTGAAGGTTTTGTAGCGCAATCATAGTGTGGAGGAAGCCACATGGGAAAGACAACAAGATGTTAGGGCCCAATATCCGGACCTCTTTGCTTAGGCAAATTTTGGGGACAAAATTTTTGTTAAGGTGGGTGGAATGTAACACCCGGCAATTTTACCATATAAATATTCCTTGAATTATTAGACAGAATTAATGAGAATATTTATACAATGTATATTTTATGAGTGTATCGATGTTTTCAATTGAATATGTGTGATTCGTAAAACCGATTTGAGGGAACTAAATAGTGATTTAGTTAAAAACCAATGAAAGGGAAAAATGGGGAGCCAATTAAGGTTGGTGGGAGGAAGCCAATGGTTGAGTGACACCTGGCAACTTGTTGAAGAAGCCATGTTCTTTTTCTCTTCCCTCCTACGTGAAACCCTCATTTCCCATATGCTTCTTTCCACTGCTCTCTATTTTCTCTCCTCTAGGCGACTACAACCTTTCCAAAAGACTTCCATTCTCTTGTTTTCTCCAGTGAAGGTAATCATCTGCTAAAGTTAACGAGTTTAGATAAGTTAAAATGTGAGTTTTGTGGAAGTTCAAGGTTACGATATTTCAAGAAAACTCATTGTTTTTGGATGAAAACACGTTAGTTTGTTTTTCAAATGTTTGAATGGAGTTTAGAGCATGTCCTACCAAGTTATTAGTTAGAATTTGCAGCTTTGCTCATTTTCTTTACGTGCATGTTATAGGTTCGTGCATCACCGAGACGTTCAGGACTATCAACTCTACAGCAAACAGGTAAGTTCGTATCCGTAGGCTGGCCCGTAAGGCCCTACATCACGGAGATACTAGGTTTTACTTCTGTCGGGAGGTTTCGGGTAGATAAACTGGAGTTATATTTCAAGTCGTCTGTTTTTCTCTCTAGGTTCAGTTGTGCTATTCTGTTGTCTGCTGTTTTAATCTTAAGTACTGTAAAAGTTCATGCATACACGTTTTTCCCGAAAGCTCATGCAAAAATGTCTTCTGCACACGTTTTGAAGTTAAGAAAGATAAAATTTGACTGTAATGTATTGGTTAAGTGCGGGACGGGGACTGGCCTACTGTTCTGTTCTGTTATATTCTATATATCTGTTTGTGTCTATCGTGCACTTGTCAGTTCCCCTATAAGCCCCCGTAATGTAATGTTCTGTCACTGTATTCTGAAAATTCATCCATAGCATATGCATCACTGCATTTATATGTTCTTACTGAGTTTTAGACTCATAGGTGAACTCCCTGATGTAGGTACTGAACCCGTGAATGAGGACTTTGTGCCTCAGACAGACGAATAGGAGGTTGGTGGCGCAAGGTTCGGGGTCGGTTGTGGTAGCTAGACATATTCCTGACCAGAGAGAATGAGGTTTTAAAGTTCTGTGTTATGTTTTAAAAACTTCTGTTAAGGTGAATTCTGGAAATGCATGCCAAATTCTGTACTGCTTTCGAGATTTTAAAACGATGTATGGCATCTGTATTGATATTTAAAACCTCTGTATTTGACAGTTGTATTTATATATTTTGAAATATTCTGGAACTGCCTTGAGTTCTCTCTATTGGTCTGTGCATGGATGGTCTCTGGTTTTAGAGTTATCCATGCAGTTTGATTTCTTAAACTCCTGTCATGTTTTCTGTTATGTCTGAAAATCATGTTCTGAAACGTTTTTTTTTTTAGAATCTGAAACTTTTATGTCTTCTATCTTATGTTCCCTGTTTATACGTCTTCCTGTCAAGGGTTGTCAAATTTTGCCTTTAAAACTACATCTTCCGATCACGTCCACCGCTACCTTTTTAAGATCACATCCACCGCTGCCCCTTTAAAATCACATCCACCGCTCCCCTTTAAATTCACATCTTCCAATTGCATCTGCTGCCTACATCTTCCAGTGACGTCATCCATTTTACATCTTTCGCCTGACGTCATCCACATCTTCCGCCCAGCTTATTTTCATCTTCCGCCTGACGTCAGATACGTCTTCCGCCTGACGTCATCTGCCCACAGTTCACCTCAACCGGTGAACAGTAATCTTCTGTCTGTAGTTCACCTCAACTGGTGAACAATAATCTTCTGTCTGTAGTTCACCTCTACCGATGAACAGTAATCTCCTTTCTATAGTTCACCCTCACAGGTGAACAGGAATCTTCTGTCTGTAGTTCACCTCTACCGCGGAACAGTAATCACTGTCTGTAGTTCACCTCCACCACGGTGAACAGTAATCTTCTGTCTGTAGTTCACCTCCTACCGGTGAACAGTAATCGTGAACAGTAATCTTCTGTCTGTAGTTCACCTCTACCGATGAACAGTAATCTCCTGTCTATAGTTCACCTCCACCGGTGAACAGTAATCTTCTGTCTGTAGTTCACCTCTACCGGTGAACAGTAATCTCCTGTCTGTAGTTCACCTCCACCGGTGAACAGTAATCTCCTGTCTGTAGTTCACCTCTACCGGTGAACAGTAATCTTCTGTCTGTAGTTCACCTCTACCGGTGAACAGTAATCTTCTGTCTGTAGTTCACCTCTACCGGTGAACAGTAATCTTCTGTCTGTAGTTCACCTCTACCGGTGAACAGTAATCTTCTGTCTGTAGTTCACCTCTACCGGTGAACAGTAATCTTCTGTCTGTAGTTCACCTCTACCGGTGAACAGTAATCTTCTGTCTGTAGTTCACCTCTACCGGTGAACAGTAATCTTCTGTCTGTAGTTCACCTCTACCGGTGAACAGTAATCTTCTGTCTGTAGTTCACCTCTACCGGTGAACAGTAATCTTCTGTCTGTAGTTCACCTCTACCGGTGAACAGTAATCTTCTGTCTGTAGTTCACCTCTACCGGTGAACAGTAATCTTCTGTCTGTAGTTCACCTCTACCGGTGAACAGTAATCTTCTGTCTGTAGTTCACCTCTACCGGTGAACAGTAATCTTCTGTCTGTAGTTCACCTCTACCGGTGAACAGTAATCTTCTGTCTGTAGTTCACCTCTACCGGTGAACAGTAATCTTCTGTCTGTAGTTCACCTCTACCGGTGAACAGTAATCTTCTGTCTGTAGTTCACCTCTACCGGTGAACAGTAATCTTCTGTCTGTAGTTCACCTCTACCGGTGAACAGTAATCTTCTGTCTGTAGTTCACCTCTACCGGTGAACAGTAATCTTCTGTCTGTAGTTCACCTCTACCGGTGAACAGTAATCTTCTGTCTGTAGTTCACCTCTACCGGTGAACAGTAATCTTCTGTCTGTAGTTCACCTCTACCGGTGAACAGTAATCTTCTGTCTGTAGTTCACCTCTACCGGTGAACAGTAATCTTCTGTCTGTAGTTCACCTCTACCGGTGAACAGTAATCTTCTGTCTGTAGTTCACCTCTACCGGTGAACAGTAATCTTCTGTCTGTAGTTCACCTCTACCGGTGAACAGTAATCTTCTGTCTGTAGTTCACCTCTACCGGTGAACAGTAATCTTCTGTCTGTAGTTCACCTCTACCGGTGAACAGTAATCTTCTGTCTGTAGTTCACCTCTACCGGTGAACAGTAATCTTCTGTCTGTAGTTCACCTCTACCGGTGAACAGTAATCTTCTGTCTGTAGTTCACCTCTACCGGTGAACAGTAATCTTCTGTCTGTAGTTCACCTCTACCGGTGAACAGTAATCTTCTGTCTGTAGTTCACCTCTACCGGTGAACAGTAATCTTCTGTCTGTAGTTCACCTCTACCGGTGAACAGTAATCTTCTGTCTGTAGTTCACCTCTACCGGTGAACAGTAATCTTCTGTTGTACTTAAACGTAGGTCAAAGTGTTCTGTCTCCCTGTTTTACTCCTGCTATTTATTTCTGAATTCCAGTTTTTAATCATATCTTTTCATCCCTTAATCCAGAGAAGGTTTTCTCTCTGTGTAAAGTTTTAAAGTTCAAAAAAAAATATACGTCCCATTTTCTATTAAATGTCCGGGAGTGATGGCTCCTCGGCCCCGATCGGGTCGGGGGGTTGTCACATTAATTTACAAACTATGAGTAATCAATTATCAAGAATAGAAAAACAAATTGGAAAAATGCTTATAAAAGTAGAAGTGTAGCACCTGGCATTTTGGCCGTGTAATAATCTGTTGAATTATTGTATGGGATTAAATTGCCATATATACAATAACTATTTTATAGTAAATTTTGGAGCATTTAGTGAGGGGAGAACCGAACTAATGTGTAACTAAACTAAACACTAAGTTTAAAATGCATGGAAGAGTAATTTGGAGAGAAATTATGGTTGGTGGGAGATAGCCAATGGCTGAGTGACATCTGGCGACTTGATGAAGAAGCTAAGTTCTTCCTCCTACGTGAAACCCTCTTCATTTCACTTCTCTGCTCTCTCTCCATTTCTCTTCTCGGCATTCTCTTTTCTAGTCGACAAAAACAACCATCGAAGCTACTTCGATCTCCTCAGTTCCTTTCTGTGTCTCTGCTAAGGTAAGCATCTTTCATTGCTAACAAGTCTGGACAAGTTTAATGTGAGTTTTTACTGAAGTTTAGGGTTATGGTATTTGGAGAAAACTCACTGTTCTTGGATGAAAACACACCGGTTTGTTTTCTAAGGGTTTGAATGAATTTGGAACAAATTCTTCTAACTTATTTGTTAGCATTTGCAGCTTGTTTATTTTCTGAACGTGCATGTACAGGTTCGAGCATTTCTGAGACGTTCAGGACTATCAACTCTGCAGCAACAGGTAAGTTCATATCCGTAGGTTGGCCCTTAAGGCCCTACATCTTGGAGGTACTAGGTTTTCTGTTCTGTCGGGTTGTTTTGGGTAGAAGAGTTAGAGTTATGTTCTGAAATGTCTGGCTTTGATTTACTTTCTGTTGTCTTATATCTGTTGTCTGCCAGTTTAAGTTCAAGCACCGTTCATGCATACACGTTTTCTCTGAAAGACATGCAAATGTTTTCTGCACCGTTTTAAAGTTATACAAGATAAAATCTGACTGAAATGTATTGGTTAAGTGTGGGACGGGGACTGGCCCTCTGATTTTATCCCTCCGTGGGAGTCTGAAAAGAAATTGTCCTTACCAAGGACCCTCTGGTTTTATCCCTCCCTGGGATTCTGAAAACTGCTGTGCCTGATAGTGCACCATCTGTTTGTCAGATCCCCTATAAGCCCCACTTATACTCCTCTGCCACTGAAACATAATGTAATGTTCTGTCACTGTATTCTGAAAACCGCATGCATAGCATTTTGCATCACTGCATCTGTATTATGTTCTTACTGAGTTTTAGACTCATAGGTGAACTCTCTGATGTAGGTACTGAACCCAAAAATGAGGACTTTGTGCCTCAGTCTGATCATTAGGTGGTTGGTGATTCGAGCTCTCGGGGTGGTTGCTGTAGCCAGACATGTTTCTAATCTGAGGTTTAAGTTTTTTCTGAAATGTCTATATCTGTAAAGTCTTCTAGAAGTTCTGGTTTGGTTGTAAAACTCTCCCTTTGAAGAAATTCTGCAAGTATATGACATGTCCTGTACTGACCTTCTGATTTTAAAAACAATGTATAGGTTTGTTGTCTAAGTTTTACAAGCCACTGTATTTGACAGTTAAGTTTATATACTAAAGTGTTCTGAAATTTGTTTGAAATGTTTCTATTAGTTCATGCATGGGTGAATTCTGGTTTTGGAACTATCCAGGTATTATTTCCTTGAACCTGTCAATCTGTTTGTCAGATCCCCTATAAGCCCCACTTATACTCCTCTGCCACTGAAACATAATGTAATGTTCTGTCACTGTATTCTGAAAACTGCTGTGCCTGATAGTGCACCATCTGTTTGTCAGATCCCCTATAAGCCCCACTTATACTCCTCTGCCACTGAAACATAATGTAATGTTCTGTCACTGTATTCTGAAAACTGCTGTGCCTGATAGTGCACCATCTGTTTGTCAGATCCCCTATAAGCCCCACTTATACTCCTCTGCCACTGAAACATAATGTAATGTTCTGTCACTGTATTCTGAAAACCGCATGCATAGCATTTGCATCACTGCATCTGTATTATGTTCTTACTGAGTTTTAGACTCATAGTGAACTCTCTGATGTAGGTAACTGAACCCAAAAATGAGGACTTTGTGCCTCAGTCTGATCATTAGGTGGTTGGTGATTCGAGCTCTCGGGGTGGTTGCTGTAGCCAGACATGTTTCTAATCTGAGGTTTAATCTGAAACTTTACTATTTCTGTTTTATGCCCCCCCCTGTTCGTATGTCTTCCTGTTAAAATTGTCAAGCCCTGCCTTAAAAACTGCATCTTCCGATCACGTTCACTGCTGTTTTAAGTGTACATCCACCGATAGTCACTGTTCACATTTTGTCTTAACTCATCCACCGGTGAACAGTAGATTTCATCAGTCTTAGTTACTTCTGCCGTTTTCATCTGTCTCTCAGTTTAACTTCATCTTTCGATGACGTCATCTCCTCTTCCGATGATGGCACCATAGCCTTTCTTCTGCCGATTTCGTTTACTGCATTTATCTGCTGATGATGTCATCAACATTATCCAATGATGTCATCACACATTCCGATTACGTTTACTGCCTTTATCTGCCGATGACGTCATCACATCTTCCGATGATGTCATCACACATTCCGATTACGTTTACTGCCTTTATCTGCCGATGACATCATCACATCTTCCGATGACATCATCACACATTCCGATTATGTTTATTGTCTATATCTGCCGATGATGTCATCACATCTTCTGATGACATCATCTATTTTGTCTTGTCTGAATCCACCGATGCTCTTTTTAAACTAAGTCCTCCGCCAGCCTTATGCTTATGTATTTCTGCTCTTACTCCCTATTTATTCCGTTTATTCATTCCCTTCGCCTTTTTTTTTTATTCCCTGTTCCTCCCCGCCTCCTCTGTTATTCATTTCTGTAATCCAGCCAACTGTATCTTGTTTGCTTTAACTCCAGAGGATTCACTCCCTCTCTGTTAATGTTTTAAAAGTTTAATGTACAAAAAATATATAGTCCCATGTTTTCTGTTATCTGTCCCGGAGTGATGGCTCCGATCCCGGACCCCGATCGGGTTCTAAATTCGGGCTGTCACAGTTGTGGTATCAGAGAGACAAGGTTTTAAAATCGATTCTGTGAAATGTCTGACTGCGCAACCCGCCACGTGAGATCGCTCCACCAACTGTAAGTGTTTAAAAATTTCTGTGAAAGGTTCTGTTTATTAAATTAGGTTATTCTGTTTACCTGGTTTATTAGAAATGGTGAGAGGACATCAAGAAGAGTCAAGCGAAAGCTCTCGAGCCATTGACCGACTAACCGAACTGGTGGGTGCACAGTCACGCATGGTTGAATGCATGATAGCCAGAGAAGATGATAGAAACAATAACTATGGGAATAACAATCGTGATAATGCTTCACGTGACAACAGTGGAGATAGATTCCAGCGACTCCAGCCACCTTCATTTGATGGATTGTCTACAGACCCAACACGTGCTGAAACCTGGATTCGAACGATGGAGAAGATGTTCAGTTATGCAGAAGTAGAAGATAGCAAGAAGGTCATTTGCGCCACGTTCTACCTCACCGAAAGTGCTGGATTTTGGTGGGACACAGTGAAGTCGGCTACAGTGGCACTAAGCTGGGAAGGATTTACGAAGATCTTCTACGAGAAGTACTTATATCGGGGAGTGAGGAAGGAAAAGTTGCTTGAATTCTCCCGACTACGACAATATGGGTCAGTGGCCGAATATGTTCAGAAATTTAAGTCAATATCCCGATATGCAACACACCTGGTGGCCACCGATGAGAATAAGGTGCACCAATTCATCCAATGTTTGAAGCTGGACCTCTTACGAGGAATCTCATACGGGGGATTTGATGAGGCACCGTATACGAAAGTGGTGGCCAAGGCCTATCAGCTAGAGGCCTTAGAGATGAAGTCTCAGAGACAGAGGGATTCAACAAGAGGGGTTATTTGAAATATTCCTCAACAACAACAGCAACTAAGGGGTCAAAACCTGCAACCTCAACAGACACAAAATAGGGGCATTAAGAGACCCAATGAGACTCTCACTTACCAAGATAAGGGAAAGGGACCGATGGGGGCTCCTCAACTTTCAGAATGCCCGCGATGCCATAAACCCCACAGAGGAGAGTGCAGACTTGCTACTGGCGCTTGTTTTCGATGTGGCAAAGGAGGCCATCAAATTCGGGATTGCCCAATGCCCGACACCAGAACAGGTCAAGCCGTGCCAAGAGTCTTTGCAATGATGGAGGACGTTGATGATGCTGATCTGCACACAGCAATTACCAGTACGATTATAATATGTGATACATCTGCCTATACCTTGTGGGACACGGGGGCCACACAGTCGTTCGTGGCCCTAGACTTCGTAGTTAGACAGATGGTTAATTGTACATCGTCAGATCAGCCCTACAGCATTATGCTACCGTCCGGAGAGTTTATGCACTCCGAGCAAATTATAAGGGGTGATATAGTGTCAATAGGAGACCATAAGTTATATGCCAGTCTCATCGTCATCGGGATGAAGGGATACGACGTTATTCTGGAGATGGACTGGCTGTTTAGACATTATGCCACCATCAACTGCAGGTCCGGGCTCGTGACTTTTAAGCGCCCGAATGAAGTAGAGTTTTCCTATCAGGCAGTACCGAAGAAACACCGTATGCCTGTTATATCTTCCTTGAAAGCTCGACGGCTGATGAGGTCAGGATGCGTCGGATTTCTTGCCCACATAGTTGATGTTCAGAGACAAGGTGAAGTGGAACTTCGAAATACTCCGGCCCTGAGGATTTTCCTAGATGACCTACCGGGATTGCCACCGATCGTGAGATCGAGTTCGAAATCGATGTATATCCTAGTACTGAACCGGTATCGAAGAATCCGTACCGTATGGCACCGATTGAGTTGAGGGAGTTGAAGGCTCAGCTGAAAGAATTGGTGGACAAGGGTTTTGTGCGCCTCAGCTTCTCTCCGTGGGGTGCTCCCGTCTTGTTTGTCAAGAAGAAGGATGGGTCCCTACGGATGTGTATTGACTACCGTGAGGTGAACAAGTTGACGATCAAGAATAAGTACCCGTTGCCAAGAATCGATGATTTATTTGACCAGCTACAAGGGGCTCGAGTATTTTCTAAGATTGACTTGCGCTCCCGTTATTACCAGTTGAAGGTCAGAGCTGATGTGATGTGCCCCGAGACTCGAGGCCCGAGCCAAGTTGAGGTACGTCTTCTATCCATCTTTATGGCCTAATTTGTTTGCTAATTTTGTAGGTGACAACCCATGGGTTTAAAGGGGGAATTTGTCTTCCCTTAGACAAATTCGTGTTTTTAAGTTTTCTTTGTTTAAAGTTTAGGAAACTTAAACTTGTATTTAATTTATATATTTTTAGGAAATTTTAGTTTTGTTTAAAACTCATTAATTGGCAAATTTTAGTCTTTTGGAACGTAGTTTTTTTGTAATAGTCCTCAAAGGAAGGTGAACCGAGGCCTAAAGAATGCTGAACCAAGGCCGAACCAAGAGGAACCAAGCTGAACCGGATGAACCAAGGAGAACAAAGCTTGAACCAAAGCTGAACCAAAGGGCAAAGAAGTGAACCGGCCTGGAGTGCATTCTGCAGACCGAACCGCCCGAGCAGCTTCTTCTTCGCTGCCAACGGCTCTTTTTCTAGCCGTTGCCCGATGATTTTCCAGGCGCCTCTCTTCTTCTTCTTCCCCGATTCTCCCTCTTGTATTTAAGCTTTCCTTCCACCTCTGTAAAACTCTAGCTATTGATTCGAATTTTTGGAAAACTAGAACGTTGTTCGTTGTCGGAGTTTCTCCGTGAAAGAGAGAGTTTCTCTCTCGATATTCCAAAGACCGCCTTCAGGACCCGGTACGGGCACTACGAATTCTTAGTGATGTCGTTCGGGTTAACTAATGCTCCGGCAGCATTTATGGACCTGATGAACAGGATATTCCAAGATGTCTTGGATAAATTTGTAATCGTTTTCATCGACGACATTCTGGTTTATTCCAGGAGTAAGGCTGAGCATGAGAAGCACTTAGCTATGGTACTGTCAATCCTGAAGCAACACCAACTATATGCCAAGCTATCAAAGTGTGAATTCTGGCTGAGTAGGATTAATTTCCTAGGCCACGTGGTGTCTGCTGAAAAAGTGTCTGTGGACCCGGCCAAGATTGATGCTGTAAGAGACTGGCCAAGGCCGAGGAATGCAAGCGAGGCAAGGAGCTTTATCGACTAGTTGGTTATTACAGGAAATTCATCAAGTGATTTTTTGTGATAGCAAAGCTTATGACCAGCTTAACGAGGAAGGATATCAAGTTCAAGTGGTCTGAAGCATGTGAAGTGAGCTTTCAAACACTTAAGCAGAAATTGACTACTGCTCCTCTGTTAGTATTGCCAGTTGAAGACGGCAAATTCAGCGTATACTGTGATGCGTCCAAGGTTGGCTTGGGATGTGTATTAATGCAAGAAGGGAAAGTTGTAGCTTATGCATCCAGACAATTGAAGAACCATGAACAAAACTACCCTACTCACGACCTTGAGTTAGCGGCAGTTGTATTTGCGCTGAAAGTATGGAGACATCACCTATATGGACAATCATGTGAGGTGTTTTCTGACCACAAGAGTTTGAAGTACCTCTTTACTCAGAAAGAGTTGAATATGAGAATGAGGCGGTGGTTAGAATTTGTAAAAGACTACGATGTTGAGATCAAATACCATCCCGGTAAAGCTAATGTGGTAGCGGATGCGCTAAGCAGGATGCCAGCTACTATGCAACCAGTAATGTCGGCCGTATCAATGCCTTTGAGGACGGAGATATAGAAGTTTGATATGGAGATAGTTTCTGGGCTATCGACCATACTAGCAGACTTAACACTACGGCCCTCCGTCCTGGACCGAATTAAGGAAGCCCAGAAGACCAGTTCAAAGGAGATGGCTGATATGGTGGGCAAGGTACCAATGGCTTCTTCCGATTTCAGTTATTCGGGAGATGGAATTCTGAAGTTCAAAAACAGATGGTATGTTCCGAAAGACGAAGAGCTACAGAAGCACATCTTGTCGGAAGCTCATTCATCTTCTTTCTCTGTGCATCCTGGAGGCACAAAGATATATCAGGACTTGAAACTTCACTTCTGGTGGCCGAATATGAAGAATGAAGTGGCCAAGTATGTGGAGTCTTGTATGATATGTCAACAGGTCAAAGCTGAACATCAACGACCGAGTGGAACGCTTCAACCTCTCCCGATCCCCGAATGGAAATGGGAGAATATAACGATGGATTTTGTTGTTGGCCTACCAAGAACAGCTAAGGGCCATAATAGCATTTGGGTCATAGTGGACAGATTGACGAAGTCGACCCATTTTCTACCCGTAAAGACGACATACTCCATGGATCAGTACGCGGAGCTGTATATTAATGAGATAATTAAGCTGCATGGCATTCCTGTATCGATCGTCTCAGACCGTGATCCCAGATTCACTTCCAGGTTTTGAAAAAGTTTGCAAAGCTCCTTCGGCACTAGATTAGACTTCAGCACGGCATTTCATCCACATACGGACGGACAATCGGAGATAACGATTCAGACATTGGAGGATATGTTGAGATCGTGCGTACTAGAATTTCATGCTCCTTGGAGTAGATATTTGCCACTGGTGGAGTTTGCCTACAATAATAGCTATCAGGCTACAATTGGCATGGCTCCCTATGAGGCTCTCTATGGCAGAAAGTGTAGATCCCCATTGTGTTGGGATGAGGTAGGAAAAACCAAGTTTATCGGCCCTGAAATACTACAACAAATGTCTGGGGTGATAACTGCAATCAAGCAAAGAATCCAAGCTGCACAAAGTCGACAGAAAAGCTATGCAGACCATCGGAGAAGAGATTTAGAGTTCACTGAGGGCGATGAAGTATTCCTGAAAGTGTCACCTTTCAAAGGCGTGATGAGATTTGGCAAGAAAGGGAAGCTAAGCTCAAGGTTTGTTGGGCCTTTTCCCATTTTGAAGAGAATTGGGAACATGGCCTACAGACTACAGCTACCAGCGTCAATGGATGGTGTTCATGATGTTTTCCATATGTCAATGCTGAGAAAGTGCGTACGGGATCCAGCTCAAATCGTGAAACAGGTGGACTTCGATATCATGCCGACGCTGACATATGAAGAGAGGCCCATACAGATCTTGGATACTTCAGTCAAAGTATTGCGAAACAAAGTGGTACCACTGGTAAAAGTGCTATGGCGCAACCACAATGTAGAGGAGGCCACGTGGGAAAGACAAGCAGATGTTAGAACACAGTATCCAGACCAATTCGCTTAGGCAAATTTTGGGGACAAAATTTCTGTTAAGGTGGGTGGAATGTAGCACCCGGCATTTTGGCCGTGTAATAATCTGTTGAATTATTGTATGGGATTAAATTGCCATATATACAATAACTATTTTATAGTAAATTTTGGAGCATTTAGTGAGGGGAGAACTGAACTAATGTGTAACTAAATTAAACACTAAGTTTAAAATGCATGGAAGGGTAATTTGGAGAGAAATTATGGTTGGTGGGAGATAGCCAATGGCTGAGTGACATCTGGCGACTTGATGAAGAAGCTAAGTTCTTCCTCCTACGTGAAACCCTCTTCATTTCACTTCTCTGCTCTCTCTCCATTTCTCTTCTCGGCATTTTCTTTTCCAGTCGACAAAAACAACCATCGAAGCTACTTCGATCTCCTCAGTTCCTTTCTGTTTCTCTACTAAGGTAAGTATCTTTCATTGCTAACAAGTCTGGACAAGTTTAATGTGAGTTTTTACTGAAGTTTAGGGTTATGGTATTTGGAGAAAACACACTGTTCTTGGATGAAAACACACCGGTTTGTTTTCTAAGGGTTTGAATGAATTTGGAACAAATTCTTCTAACTTATTTGTTAGCATTTGGAGCTTGTTTATTTTCTGAACGTGCATGTACAGGTTCGAGCATTTCTGAGACGTTCAGGACTATCAACTCTGCAGCAACAGGTAAGTTCATATCCGTAGGTTGGCCCTTAAGGTCCTATATCTTGGAGGTACTAGGTTTTCTGTTCTGTCGGGTTGTTTTGGGTACAAGAGTTAGAGTTATGTTCTGAAATGTCTGGCTTTGATTTACTTTCTGTTGTCTTATATCTGTTGTCTGCCAGTTTAAGTTCAAGCACCGTTCATGCATACACATTTTCTCTGAAAGACATGCAAATGTTTTCTGCACCGTTTCAAAGTTATACAAGATAAAATCTGACTGAAATGTATTGGTTAAGTGTGGGACGGGGACTGGCCCTCTGATTTTATCCCTCCCTGGGAGTCTGAAAAGAAATTGTCCTTACCAAGGACCCTCTGGTTTTATCCCTCCCTGGGATTCTGAAAACTGCTGTGCCTGATAGTGCACCCTCTGTTTGTCAGATCCCCTATAAGCCCCACTTATATCCCTCTGCCACTAAAACATAATGTAATGTTCTGTCACTGTATTCTGAAAACCGCATGCATAGCATTTTGCATCACTGCATCTGTATTATGTTCTTACTGAGTTTTAGACTCATAGGTGAACTCTCTGATGTAGGTACTGAACCCGAAAATGAGGACTTTGTGCCTCAGTCTAATCATTAGGTGGTTGGTGATTCGAGCTCTCGGGGTGGTTGCTGCAGCCAGACATGTTTCTGATCTGAGGTTTAAGTTTTTTCTGAAATGTCTATATCTGTAAAGTCTTCTAGAAGTTCTGGTTTGGTTGTAAAACTCTTCCTTTGAAGAAATTCTGCAAGTATATGTCATGTCCTGTACTGACCTTCAGATTTTAAAAACAATGTATAGGTTTGTTTTCTAAGTTTTAGAAGCCACTGTATTTGACAGTTAAGTTTATATACTAAAGTATTCTGAAATTTGTTTGGAATGTTTCTATTAGTTCATGCATGGGTGAATTCTGGTTTTGGAACTATCCATGTAATTTATTTCCTTGAACCTGTCAAGGAACAGTGCCTCGCCATTTTTAACCCTAAATGTCTGTAAATCCCTAAATTTTTAACCCTCCTCGCGCAGAAGCTCGCCCCTAAACCCCGACCCCGACAACCACCACGCCCAACCCAACTCCGACGCCCCTAAACCCGACCACCACCACGCCCTAGTTACGCCGACCTCTTGGCTAGGCTTGCCAATTCCTTACCCTTCTCGAGGATTTCAGGTGCAATTTCTTCTTTCCTGCAACAGCTTTTCAAGAAAATTGAAAAACAATCCATTTTCTACATGAGCGTGAAGGCGAGGTTGAGTTATTTAGAGTGTATTGAGCAGTTGTTAGTTTATTCTTCTGTAATTTCTTCCATGATTATATTATTGTGAAATTCAATTGCTTCAAAATCCTCTAATTGCTCTGTTAAGCAAATAAGAGTTGCATGTGGTGTTTCTCTTTGATGATACTTGAGAAACAATTATTTGGTGTTTCTCTTTGATGATAATTGAGAAACAATTATGATAGAGACAAACTCGTACATGATGAAATGATGAAAAGAGATAGAGCAAATTAACATACATGTTTCCTTGTTTCTCTGTTAATGAAAGTGAGTTAAATAATCATGTTAACATGTCACTGTTAAGTTTCTTCTATCGATTCGTCGAATATAATAATCGATTCTTGGAACCCAAGTCACCTAATCTAATGAGTTTATACATAAATAATCTGACTGCGAATTTTATTTTCAGTATCAACAATTAAACTCCATTTATCAGCCTAAAACTTGGTCAATCTACAGTTTTTGTGTTATATTTTGGCCAAAACATGTGTTACAAACTTAGCCGCACCCGTTGACTCTTTTATGTATAATAAAATACGAAAGAAGCAGCGATGATTGTGGCATTTTAAAGCTAAGCCTCATAATTTTTAGGATTAAATATTATGTTTATGTGATTTCTTACTTGCTATTAGAGTTGTGAAAATTAATGGTTCATGATTCTGGCTTTTCTCTTTGAATGAAAATAACTGAAAATAACGTTCTGGCTTTTCTCTTTGATAAATCTAGAGATAGTAAATTAAAGATCAAGTTTTGATTGTCACTTTTACATTGTTCACTGTTTTATTCATTTATCATTTATTTCTTTGAAAAGCTTAGTGCCATATTCGTGTTTTGTTGATTGGTTGTTTAGTGTTCTTGGACATTTTCTACCTCTTTTAGTTGGTGTAGAATTGGAAAACAAATAGTATAGAAAACATTATTTTCCTGTCTCTTGGATTATGTCTCTTGGAAAACATCATTCTCCGATGCAATTTTTTTTTTTAGTTTCATGAATTAATCAAGTTAATTAGAAACAATTGAAATAATTGAAATGGTCATTATTCAATTATGTGTTGGTGATTGTTGTTGGTTCAAAATCATAGGACAATCCATAATTTGTTTGTGGTAGGTTTTGAAAGCTTGTTATTTGAAATTTATATTTGTTGAATTGTTGAAATGTTGTTGTTTGTGGTAGGTGTTGAAACGTTGAAATGTTGTTATTTGAAATGTTGAAATTCAAATTTAAGTTGAAATGTTGTTAATTGAAATTTATATTTGTTTGTGGTAGGTGTTTTGAAGGAACTATTTCAAACCGACCCGAAAATGCCCCCCCAAACTTTTGTTGGTCGAAAGGTTCCCCGGACGACAAACCGGGAGGAGGAGCCGCAGTCGTCGTCAACTGAATTTCGAAATCGGGCGTGTGAGGAGCAATTCGAGCGGGATACGTCAAACCGCTCTATTATTTATGGAAAGACTGCCAATTTCTGTGGTTGGGAGTCATTGGAGATTAAAGAGCTGTTTGACAACATCTCCTTGCACGGGGTGTACGACATGCAAGGAGATAGCTGTGACAGAGTAGTTCGTCTATTTTATGCGAACTTGGTTGTTTCAGGGAGGGCGGGGTGCATGGAGTCGTACCTATTCGATACGAATATTGTTGTCTCTGCCAGCGTCATCAACGAATTAATCGGATTTTACGAAGAAGACGCGGAGACATATTATCACAATTCCCGAGAGTGTGATTTTGCCCGGACCACAGACGGAGTTGAGTTTATAAGGCAAATCCATTTAAATTCGAACATTGCAGGCTTTGTGAAGCCAAGAGCGAATGCCTTGAACGTCAAGGCTCGGGTTGTTCACAACCTGATCACTCACACCCTTCTGCCGAGAGATGGTCACAGAGATCTGGTCAGCTGGATGGATCTCTATATTATGCAGAAGCTATACAGTGGCAAGACGTTCGACCCAGGATTTATGATTGTAAGTCACATGCAGGAGGTCGGTCGAACAAAAAACAAGAGTCTGCCGTTTGGTTCATTGATTTGGAAGATCGCAGAGCGATCTCAGATTCGTCTGCCCAGAGGAGAGCATATCAGATCAAACAGATCGGGCGATGTATTTGACAGGATTCATCTTACTCGGATGGGTCTGGTTGAAGTTGACGGGTCTTGGATGCCCAAGGGAGATCCTGGAGCCTCTACATCTCGAGATATTCTGATGGAGGACAACACCACGACCGAGAATGCTGACGCCACTGCCACCGAGGACGCCACCGCCACCTTCACCGCACCGCCATTGCACCCCCACAAGTCCAGTATGTCGGAGCAGATACTTAACCATTTTACTCAGGTAAACCGGAGGTTGGACATGTGGGATCAGAAGTGGGACATGTGGGATCAGAGGTGGGAGAGCATGAATGAGAGGCTGGATATTGTGAGATCGTCTCAACTACGGCTCGAAGCTGCTTTCGAGCATTGGCGTGCAGGCAGAGGCGACGAGGGTGACGATGCCCCACCTCCACCCTTACCATAGGATATCATGCACAGCGATGAAAGTGCTAAAAATAGGTAGTAAAATGATTATTATGCTTCAGGAAGGATGCTGGAGTGAGGGTTCTTTCTTTTCTTTTTCTTTTTTTTACATATAATTGCTATAATTCTTACAGGTCGGTTTTTTATCCAGAAATGTCCCATCCAGAGCTGTCCTACCGGTAATTCGACCTGCACTAGGAAGGCAGCATTCCATCTCCGAGAGAGCCAAGGTTGCAATGCAAGGGTACCTAAACCATTTCTTAGGGAATATGGACATTGTTAATTCACGAGAGGTATGTAAAGTGGTCTATGCTTTTCTTTGATCAAAACAAGATTTGCAATACATAATGATCAAAATTTGTTTCCTTGTGGTTCGTAACTTGCTATCTGTTGGTCGTTAAAAAAAAAGTTGATTCAGTTAATGTAGGGTTTTAGCATCATATATATCATGGAAATTAAGAGTGAAAGCTTTATTATTGGCAAGATACTTTTTCTGATGGTTTCATTGATTTTGGAAGTCCATTAATGAGGTTGTCAACTCTTGCAGAGAAAAAAAAAATGATATGAAAGCATTACATGTTGCTGGTAACTGTTGTTTTATGAAAAACTTGTACCCTTTGATTGTCAATCTGTTGTTGATTTCTAAAATCTTCATTACCTTGTCCTTTTGTGTTGATAATGTGCTTGGAATTTTCCCATCATTGCGGTAACAACATTCCAGAAACTGCTTGCACTTTTTTGTGTTATGTAGAAAGATTTCTCTGCGCTCAGTGCTTTATTTACATAGCATCACTGTGTGCACTTTCAAAATAATTGGCAATCATAAATTGTAGGTTTGCAGGTTTATGGAGGTTTCAAAGCTTTCATTTTCACCAGAGTATGGCCCTAGTTAAAAGAAGATTATGTCATGGTGAAGCATCTCCCACCAATACGAAAGGATGATGACTTTATTATTTGACTCTCACATTTGGGCGTTTGTAAGATGTTAAGTAGGGATGTTTTCAGATGGGTTGGTTTTGGTTTTTGGCTATAAATCACACCGAACCAAATTGGTTGTTAAGATTTTTTTGCTAAGGACTATCAATACTTCTCTCTCACGCCTTATTTATTCAGCATATTTGATAGAGACGGAGCCACACTGTCCTTAGGTACTTTTTGTTATAGAATTTGGAGAGTATTCTTCGTCACATGGGCTGTTTTGTTCCTGTATTAGTGACTTTTTGTTCCACACTGTCCTTAGTTTAATTTCTTTCATTCAGATTTCTTATCAAATTTTGCCAATTTTTATTGCTGATTGATTAGAAGCCAGGAAAGCAGCTAAATATGCAAGACAAAAGGAGTGTAATGGGTGCAACAAGTAGTGGTCTTAGCGATCAAAATAAAAAACCGACAGCTGTGTCAACTGGACAACAAAATTTTGCAATCCCTTGCATCCGGCAAGGCAACGGATAGGTCAAATGCTTCTAACTCCTCTGCAGCAAGATCACCATCTACTGTTAGTTCAGGCACGGATGGCAGACCGCTGCAAGGGGACGATTCTAATGGTCAAATTGATTTAACTAGTGCCATGTCTCGGGCGCTTCAGAATCCTGCTTTTCCAACAGATTTTCCAACAGATGATGCCAGTAGTTTCACGAGTCTTTAATAGAGGATCATCACACACTCAGGATGTTGTTGTTGGTTGTTCTGCTGGACATCCTGCTGAAATAATCTTGATATTGGTAGAAGAGATTTCACACATAATTATGCTAACAATAATGAGCGAAATAAATTAACAGCAATGAGCAAAATAAATTAACAGCAATGAGCGGAAAGTGAGATAACAAAAAGGCCTTGTACCATCATAAAGTCACTATAATAATTAGAAAGACCATATGAATATGAATTTAAATTTAATGTATGTACTTATCCAGAAAACATACAAGAATGCACACAACTACACACATAACACAGCAAATACGAGTCATCAAATCCTTTCATATTGTCTCGAACATGGTGATAATCGGTTTGTCTCTGGCAGGCAATAGAACTGCATTGTATGACTCCGACAAATTATTCAAGCCAATATCGCACTTAGGGATCGAAGAGAATGCATAACTAGCCCAATGTCTAGGCTCTTCCCTTCAAAGCCATGCGTGGGCTTCCGAGTTTAACTAACATATTTTTCTCATTTCTATTTCGAAATGATGCTGGGTGGGGGCCCTTGCCGCTTTCCACATTGCCTCTCTGTACTTTTTGCCCCGAAAGAGACTTTTGAAATTTAGATACATATGTCGTAGGCAGAATCGGTGTTCGGCGTAACGAAATTCGATCTCAACAGCATTCCGCAACCCCTGAAATTTGAAATAAAAACCGAGTCAAAATTAGCAACAATATAATTATCTAACAATTGAAAATGAATAATACCTTTTGACGATCCGAAATAATTGTCCAGTTCTCTCCCGATCCCATATTCAGGTCTTGCTTCAAAATTCCCAAAAACCACGTCCATGTCTTCTCGGTTTCTTTTTCAACGTTGGCAACGGCAACTAGATATATTCCATCGTTGCCATCAATACTAACGGCCGTGAGTAATTGGCCGGGACACGAGCCCTTCAGATGGCAACTATCCAAACAGATGACAGGGCGTCCGTGCTGTAGCAGACCTACGTTGGAAGCACTCATGCACATATATACTCTTTGACATATCATTAAAGTACTTCCTGTATCGTAAGTATGTACTGCTAATGTGCTGCCCGGATTTGATCTATATATTTCTGATGCGTAAGACCAGACTAGTTTGTACTCTTCGTCGCCATGGCCTTCGTTTAGTGTTCGGGCTATGCTCTTTGCTCTTTTGGCAATATCATGCGTAATATTGACAGTGAGATCTTTCCTGACTGTCTCGATGATGGAAGGGATAGGCCACATAGGTTGACTTCTAAATCTATCAAGATAATGAGTTGCAAGATTTTTTGCTCTAGCATTTCGATTCTCAACTACCCTCGCACAGTTGTGAGAATTGACCAAAGTCTTTATTTGATAGGTCTCCTCGTCTTTAATCTTTGATGCATGCAGTCGTCAAGGACATCCGTCTGCGCATCTAGCTGTCAGTCGCTTAGTGTCACTTTGGACAAATGTGATGTCGAAACCCTCTTTCAAAGAATATAGTTCTATTTCCTTTTTAATTTCTTTTATATAACTATATGTTCTTCCCAAACTAAAATCCTTTGAGTTTTCTTCACATACCGGTAAGCTTTCCACCTCATCTACGTCTGATCCAATCGGTGTTCGCAACTCCTCGTCCAGAGTTACAGATGTCGAATACGCCTCAATTTCTTCATTATTAGTATGTGAATTCCAATCCATATGAACATCAAAATTTCTTTGGTCATTTAAATCGGTAAATTTTCTTGGATCCATTGTCTACAAAAAAAAAAAAAAAAAGAATATAGTTCAATTTGAATTTCAGCATTTCAAATAACAACATTTCAACATTTACCACAAACAACAACATTTCAACAATTCAACAAATATAAATTTCAAATAACAACATTTCAACATCAATCACAAACAAATTATGGATTGTCCTACGATTTTTCTCATACTTCATGTTTTTTTTTTTGCACTTAACCCTATAAATAATATAAAATATTGTTGAGTTCCATAACTAAAATAGAAAATTTAACACAGGTGTTTTTCACCGTACAAAATTTTCTCAAAACACGCTCAATTTTTTAAGACATGTAATACTTGGGGAGAGAGAGAGAGAGAGAGAGATTCAAAATAGGCAAAGAGGTACAACAATTATGCCCATTTAAATAAAGACTTTAAACCTCCTAAGAACTAATTTCCATGTTCAAATAAATAACATTTTATAAGACAACCTTTTTGTCTCTACGTTGTTGTCCTGCTCAAATTGATCCACGAGTTAGAAGACAAAATCAACGGCCTTAAGACTTTCTTTCTGATTTCCACAACATCACTGCATGAGCATGAGACAGCCTTGGTTTTGTGGAATCAAATTTGGAGCTTATTTCCTCGACAGAATCTCAAGCTCTTAGAAGCTTCCAACAACACCAAAACACAGCAAAAAAGTCGAGTTCTAACCTTTTATGAGCAGCAAATGCCAAATCAAGAGCTAACAGACAGTCTACAGCAGCTGGATTCACTCTTTTCGAGCTCAAAATAGATCAGCTGAGTGCATGGATTTCCAACGAGCTTTGTTTATGATCACGAAAAGCTCTGAATAGTATAGTTTAGTACACAACTAAAATAATCCAAAGTGTTCGCTCATATGTGCAAGCATAATGCCAGAACAAATAACATGCAACAACAATTAATCTAAGATCTATTAATTTCAATCGTTGCATGAGGACAAGAGGCAGAGGCGAGCAAGAAAAAAAATAATAAAAAAGAGGCTGAAAACAAAGGAAAGACAGCATGTAATGCAGAGTGAATGCATCAATCGAAATGCATATTTCTATACAGGATTTAACTTACTCCAGCAGAAATCCAAGGTGGAGAGTCTTCTGAAATAGCACAGCAAATATTCACTTGTCTGTGCGTCGGAGAATGATGTCGGCGGGTACCCACGTGAAGGATAAGGAATCGGCAAGCCTAGCCCAAGAGATCGGCGTGGTGGTGGTCGGAGTTGGGGGCGAGCTCCGGCGGCGAGGAGGGTTAAAAAATTAAGGATCTGCAGACAGATTCGGTTAAAAATCGCGAGGGTGGGGCACTGTTGCTTACAGCGGGTACCCGCCTCCTGAGGCGGGTACCCGCGTGTGGGGGCGGGTACCCGCCCCACCATCTGCAGGGGGTCGACGGGTACCCGCGTGACCCCTCCCGTGAGGCGGGTACCCGCGTGGTGGAGCGGGTACCCGCCCCACCCTCTGCGGGGGGTGATCGGTCCCCCGCAGAGCTTTATTTTGCCTTTTCGATAGTTGAGGCTTTTTTTTGTCCTTTTCCCATAGTTGGTGCTTTTTTATGCACTTAATCCTTTTAATAACTACAATTTTAAAAAAATATATAATATATTTATATAAAATAATTTTATTTATGTATATTGAACTCGGCTCGGCTCGGCTCGTAGCTCACAAGTCGACTTGGGTTGAAAATTTTTTGAGGTAAGCACATTATGCTCGATAAGATTGTTAGGCTCGCCAAGCTCAACCGGCTCATTTCACATCTCTACTGTGTGATGCATTACCAGAGAGCTTGTTCTTCCAGCAGTGCAAGAAGACTTGAGATCATATTCCACCTGTTGATCATCAGACAAATTATTGTCACAGCTATAATTAATTTCCAGCATACATCATATTATTAACTATTGACCACCAAGATGGGGAAACAAAGGCCGTTTTTGGAAGATTTTTGATTGATCGACAACTCATTAGCTGTCTAAATCACAAAACTGGCAGAGTTCATCTTAAAACGAGTAAAAATTTGATTGACAAATTAATTAAATTTGACCTTCACATTGAATCATAACCAGTAAATGTCAAGTGCAAGCCTTGTACGTCTTCATTTATGTGTTTTACTTCAGAAATTATTTTCATCGTTCTCTTAGCTTGAAAAACATGAGCAAGAAAATATCTCAAGCAAGACCTTTCTTCCTCACCCAGACTTGACAATAACTGCTAATTTAGCAATATTTTCAGGCGAATGTGAAAAAAGTTTTCACGACAATAACTGATTATTTTTGTCGATATGAGCATACTATCATTAATATCACAATGAAGTTACATAGATGTCTAATTTGAGCAATTGAAGCCAAAGTATGAGGAGGGTCGTAGAATAAAATCTCACAAAGGGAGAGCAGGTATGTAATATTCAGCCCCCAGTGATCTCCTTCTCCTTCGCCTTACATGTATCCTCTGCAGTCTTGATAAACTTTTTGGTCAGCTCATCGACCTGGAAGAGAAAATTTTCTTAAGGCTGAAACTCTTTAAAAAAGAATCAAATTTCATGCTTTCAATTGACACAACTCACTTCTTTCTCCAGTCTTTTTATATCATCCTTTGAATAACCGGACGACATTTTCTTTATACTATCCAATGCCTGAAAATGAAAAACTCGCTCAGACATAATTTTGGGATTGGATACAATTAAATGAGAGAAGCTAATGCAATACATAGCTTCACTAACCACACAGTTCGCACCTTATGTTTGAACAAACATACAGATCATAATTCACACGTCCACTGCTTCATCCACAAACTCAAAGGTTTAATTTTCTGGTTAGCAGTGTGGAACGGGCGAGCTATGCTTTTTACTATAGCAATTTCTTATTCATATACGTGTACATGCTCAATATCTTACCTTATTGGATTCCAAATCTCTCGTAAATATTATCAGCACCATAAATCTAAGCTAGCAAAAACTCTCATTAAATAGGTCAATACAAAAAAATCTAATAAGCATCTCAGAGAATATGTTTCCTGGTTCCTGTCAATGAAATAAGGAGAAGAATACTAGAACAAGTTCGCGAAGCTGAGAAGATCTCATAAATACAGATAGATCAATTCCAATGTGATTCAGATGGTCAGACTAATATATCTTCTAACAACTTTGAAGAACGGTTCACTCTCTGTATCAACAGCAGTTTTCAAACATGTCATTATTTTAAATGTCTAAACAGAAAATTATTCTTTATTCTTACTTTGCTCTGATTGTGAAGGATTTACTTTTGCATCTATTTTCAGAAAAATACATTAATTTACACAAGAATATATCAAAAAATTTCCAAGAATTACCTTTTGGTGACAATACATTAATTAATACAAGAATATATCAAAAAACTTCCAAGAAGTACCTTTTGGCGAGCTCTTCTTATACTTTGTCTAACATCCTCACATGACTTAGCAACCAGCTTACACATAGCCTAGAAAATTAAATAATTCAATATATTAGTTCCCAGCAATGCAACAGAAAAAGAAAAAAATTGGGGCGAATAAAAAAGAAAAATAACCATAAGCTTACTTGGACATGCTCCTTGGTCAATCTTGAGATTGCAAAAGCAATAAAAAGAAAAGTAAAGAAATTAAGTTAGTTTGCATTAATACTTTAATACTATCTTGAAATAAATAAAACTAACAAAATCATCCTCAGAAAAATTCACTCATTAAGACAGTCATATTGGCTTAAAAACTATTTTTAGGAGCATTCTGGAAAAACGGGATCTTACGGTGGAATGACTGCAATTAATCTCTCACCGTCAACTCTTGGATTTAATCCAAATGGAGATGAAACAAGGGCACTCTCTAAATTCTTTATTGCCTGCATACAACAATCCTATTACTGTCACAAATACGACTTACAAACAGTGCCTTGCGAATGTATAGCTTCAAAACTAACAAAAATAAACTCAATTGACATAAAGAATATTCTTATTTAAGAGGAATCAATAGTCATTTTTCGATTTCTACTACTTTTGACAAACATACTGCATTAAGATTCTTTTATGCAGATTGGATGAGATATATTGAAGTAATAATGCCAAAAACAAAAAAACAAATCTATCAATTATTTGTTTCTACCCCTTGTATAATGAAAAATGCATATTTATGGGTAAGAATTTAAGATGAGTAAATATGTCAACTATATTTGTATTATATTACATTTGGGTCATAAGGATTTATTGATAAGGTTTTTGAGTCGAGGACAGAGACAACGGCCATCTGATTCAAGGGCATCTTTAAACCTCCAACTTCAACAATAATGTGGTCAAGCATCCCTGAAAATCCATTTCTCGAGTGAGATCGCTTAACAAAAGTAATAACTCAATGATCGCAGAGAGTAATGCACCTGCTGATGCTCTACCAGTCCTAAGTTTGCTTAGTTCTACTGACAAGGCAACGAGCGCTGCTTCCATCTGTGACTTGATATTTTCCTTAACAGATGGTCCAATATCATGCAAAACCTCAACTGTACTCGTAGCAGAATCGTCTCCTATGAGGTCACAAAAAAAAGAAAAACGGATTCAAAGGATAAGAAACATGTAACCACCAGGTTTATGTAGGGATCTTTTCAAGAATAAAGATTATTCAAACTAATTCATATAATAAAAAATCATGATCCCGACACAAACGAACTGGTTAATCTGTAACATTTCCTAAATCCTGAACAACACTAATCCAAGATTTCTACAATTAGACTTAGTTTCAGCATTCGTAAGAGAGATGAAAGACCTACTTGACTTCCTGCCCTTTGCAAAGCTCCGGCGACTATCACTGAGAAAATTAATCGCCGTATGAGGTAGGATCTGCGGCTGCTCGGAGTTGCTGCATAAACTGGGATTAATCAGAAAAGAAACGGAGTGCGAGAGGTCTTGACCATAGATGGAGGAGTTTCGAAGGAGAATGAGATTCCTAAAAGTTAATGCACGCCGTGATACGATAGACATGGCTGATGGCTCTACAGCATCACTTTCGTGGAGTTGCTCTCAGGTTTTCTTCTCCGACAGCGGGACGTGATTTTCAAAGGGTTTTAGTTAAACCTTGAGAAAGTGATTTTGAGCTATTTATATACTGGCCAAGAAAGCCCAGGGCCGATAATAAGATTTAAAAAATATTACATTTTTTAAAGTTTTATTTTTTATACCTTAAATGTCCTTCTAATTTTACCCCTCTAATTTTATTTAAAATTTTCATATTTTCAATTAATTTCTTATAATAAAAAAAAGATTATTTTTAAAAAAACCTCAAATTTTACTATTCAACGAAAAAAATCTTAACGTTTCGTAAATCCGCACTTTCAACCTCGCAGGGGTGTCAGGAAGCCGTCCTCCTTAACCGAGTACGGTTGGTCCAGCTAGACCGACCGTACTCCTCAGGGAAGAACCCGTGACTTTTGTCACGAGTTTTAACAGGAAGAGGACAGTCAGTCCAACCGTCCTCTCCCCTAAAAAAGGAAACCCATGACTTTTGTCACGGGTTTTAATGAGGAGAGGACAGCTAGTCCAAGGACTAGCCGTCCTTGTCAACCGAGTACGACCTGTCCAGCTGGATAGGCCATACTCTATCCCCTCATTTTGCAATACGGCTGGTCCAATTGAACCGACCGTACTCGGTTGAGGAGGACGGCCTCCTGACCTCCCACGAGGTTGAAAGTGTGAATTTACGAAACGTTAAGGTTTTTTTCGTTGAATAGTAAAATTTGAGGTTTTTTTAAAAATAAACCGATACTTTGAGGTTTTTTTTTTTTTAAAACTCTAAAAAAAAATCAATTTTTTTTTCCAAACTCTGGACTAGGTCGGTCTATGAGCCGAAAGCCGATTATGTTCGGTTAAGTTTAATGATGGAGTTGGGCTAAAGGATTATTTATAAATAAAATTAAAATTGCGAAGACTTTAATAAGAAAATTAAGACTAGGTCTGGGCACGGTTTGGTTCGATTCTGGTCCAAACCGAACGGAGCCGAACTGTTCTCTTTTCGGGTTCCATTCATAACCTGAAACCGTACCGATCAAAGGAATACCGGAACCGATAAAAAAGGAGCTTCTCTGTACATTTTACGATTGAGAAAGAATAAAATACAGTTTTCATTTCTCAAGTAAAACTGTAATAAGAAATGACTGTGAGTGAGTACCCACTCACAAGGGAAATCGCGACGGTGAGGCGGTGAGCACTGACAGGCGACAGCGGCAAGGGAAATCGCGACGGTGCGCAAATGATCTTCGCACTCTTCCCAGATAGTCGCGACAACGAAAACGCCAGAGGTTGACGACGGAGACGGAGCCGCGGAGGTGCGATTTCAGACTCGAGAAGGCGACTGCGACTTGCGAGACAGGCAAATGAAGGCTGAATCTGACTCGCGAATTCGCGCTTTCAAACTTTAGTGCTTCAGCCTTCGGTTCAGTGGTTCGGGTTTCATTCATAACCCGAAATCATACCAAACCCTATGAAACCAAAATCGAACCGATCCATGGAGTCCGGTTCAGTTCGGACCGTGAGTCGGTTCGATTCTGCCACCCTTAATAACGATAGGGAAATTACCGGTTTGAACCTCGAACTAACCGGTTTTTTCGATTTAAACCTTGAAGTAAAATTTTTCCCGATTCAAACCTTGAAGTATGAAAAATTAACAAAACAAACCTCGGCGGACTGTCTCTTGACCGTCCTCTGAAATTTTGCCGGAGACCGGACTGTCTCTTGAAAAGAGAGACAGTCCGTTCCAGAGAACGGACTGTCTCTCTTTTCAAGAGACAGTCCGTTCTATAATTTTTGCCTAGAACGGACTGTCTCTTCAAACAAGGGACAGTCCGTTCCATAGAACGGACTGTCTCTTGTTTGAAGGACAGTCCGTTTGCTTATTTTTGCCTATGAACGGACTGTCTCTCGTAATAGAGACAGTCCGTTCTAAATTAGGGCAAGAACGGACGCACTCTCTTAAGAAGAGTGCGTCCGTTCTCACGATTATATCAGAAACAGAGAGCATTTCTTTCGCAGTTCGCACGAAGAAATCCTCTCGGAATCCATTTTCTCTCCAACGTTCACGCCGATCTTGCTGCACAAATTACGTGCGAAACTTATTCCAGGTATGATTTTATCGTTTTGAAATGATTTCGTTCGATTTTTAGGTTCGATTTCGTGATATTCCCAAATTTTGTATGAGAGGACGGTCACGACCGCGGAAGGTGTGTCCGTTCTCTCTCTGTTTACACAGAGAGGACGGTCACGACCGTGTAAGGTGTGTCCGTTCTCTCTCTGTAAACCGAGAGAGGACGGTCACGACCGTGGAAGGTGTGTCCGTTCTCTCTCTGTTTACACAGAGAGGACGGTCACGACCGTGGAAGGTGTGTCCGTTCTCTCTGTGTAAACAGAAAGAGGACGGTCACGACCGTGGAAGGTGTGTCCGATCTCAAATTTGCTAATCTAAAATTTGTTTTTTGAATTTTGCAGATTATTCAAATCTCCATATATTACAATGGCTGAAAGACTAGTTATTAGGCGAAAGGGTGGACCTCCAGAACGTCGGGCAACTTCAACATCTTCACAGGCCGGACCGTCAACGTCTTCACAGGCCGGACCGCCAAATAGGCCAGTGAGGCCGCCACCGTCAAACCGGCCACAGTTTTATACTAATGATTTTCGCTCCCTGGCTTGTGAAGAGCAGTTCAATCTAGATTTGCTACACCGATCAGTTACGCTATCCAAGTACGTTGATTTTGCAGGTTGGGAGTCTATGGGCATACAGGAGATGTTCGACAGAATTGGCCTGCATGGAGTGTATAATTTGCGGGGCGATAGCTGTGATCGGATTGTTCGCTTATTCTATGCGAACATGGGCTTTTCCGGCAGAACGGGAACTATAAAGACGTACATATTGGGTACGGAGATTTTGATTACTCCTGAGACAGTCAATCAGTTGATCGGTTTTCCCGGGGAAGGGGCGGAAAGATACTACCAATCAGTCCGGAACTGTCCATTCATGGGAACAGCCGAGGGAACCGAGTTCTTAAGGCTCATTAACCGAAACAGTGACATTGTGGGGTCCCCTAAGCCGAGAGCCAAAGACATGAATGCAAAAGCTCGCGTTGTCCACAACATGGTGTGTCACACCCTTTTGCCTCGACATGGACATAGAGATCTCGTTAACTTCATGGATCTCTACGTGATGGAGAAGCTATACAGTGGCAGGATGTTCGACCCTGGTTTTATGATATTATGTCACATGTGTGAGATCGGGCGGACACGAAACAAAAACCTGCCGTACGGTGTGTTGATTATGCAGATTGTGAAGCATTTTCAGATTCAGTTACCGCCTGATGTGCAGATGAGAAAACAGCGGGCTAGCGAGGTTTTTGGTAAGATTCATTTGGTTAGGATGGGCCTCGTCGAAACAGACGGGATATGGACGTCCAAGGTAGATGAAGGGCCCTTACAGGATGACACTCATGTAGAGCAGCCTACGGACACCACGCTTCCAGAGACTAGTAGGGTGGATGTAGTCTCTATTGCAGAAAGACTCGATCGGGTCGAGTCTAAGCTGACGGAGATGATGAACTATCAAAGAGATATGTTCGCCTACCAGAGAGAAACGAGGCAAATCATCCTTGATTGGATAGGGGGTCATGACGGTGGTGGCGAACCGATGGGGGCCGATGACGACGGCGAAGCAATGGAAAACGATGCGGACGACGCCCAGGCTATAGACGCCCAAGCTATAGACGCCGAACCTATAGACGCCGAACCTATAGACGCCCAACCTATGGAGGGCAATGATGAGGGCGTCCAACCGATGTCTGGCGATGATGCAGGTACATTTCAACTCATTTTTCGCTTTATTATTTCAATTATAAGTATTATTTTGTAACATAACCTTCATTGCGTGCAGATTGGAGATGATCTGCCTATGAAGCGGCAGTCCAACCAGATTATATTTTATAATTCATTTTGAGAGACACTAGTTGGATGTATTCATGAGTTTGATGTATAGTACTTTATGTTGGATGCACTGTAGTATGTACTTTATGTTGAATGTATTTTATGTTGGATGTATTTTAGTTAGATGCAGTTTAGTTTGATTTATTTTAGTTTGATGTAAATATATAGTAGTTACATGTCTTTTGGTTGGATGCATTTGATTTTTGGTGTAAAATACTGGAACTGTTTGGGCTGTTGAATTTGCAGGATGATACTAGCTATGGAGGAGTAAAAAAACAAAGGAAACTCTGCCCAATTTTTTTCTCACTTGTGAATAATCAATTTTTTTCCCAATATTTTCTCACTTGTGGTAGAGATGCTCCTCTTTTAAGTAAGGAAGGGTATGTGAACTGGCGTGCTTCTGTGAATGAAAAGAGTTCTTCTGCGTACGAACGCACGAGTTTAAATTGTTCTTCGCACCTCCCGTAATTAAGTTCTTTGGCTTCGGTTCTTCCTCTTCTCGCAAGACTTGGCTTAATGTTCACCTGATGTTCCTTCCGCACTGTCTCGATTATATCAGGAATGGGCCAGTCAGGTTGACTCTTGAACCTATCTGAATAATACGTTGCCAACCACTTTGCCGAAGCGTGTCGATTATCAAGTGTCCTTGCACAGTTGTGATCGTTACGGTAGGACTTTATTTGGAATGTCGTCTCATTTTGCATGACCGAAGCATGCAGATGCCAGTTACAATCTCCTCCTTGACATTTTGCCGTTAGTCTCTTCGTTTCACTTTTAACAAATCTGATATCAAATCCTTTTTGCAGAGCATACCTTTTTACTTCGCCTCTAATGGCCATTAAAGAACCATATTGTCTACCCACAACAAAATCACCCGAAGTTTCTGCCCTTACTCGTATGCTTTGTGCCTCGTCATCATCCGAATTAAATGGTTCACGGAGCTCGTCGTCTAAGGTTTGCGATACCGAATGCACCTGTATTTCTCCTTCACCCTCTAAGTGATCAAATGGATGAATAGCACCGTATATGGGAGCGCGATCTTCCATATACCACTCTATGTTCGCAGGCTCATTTGTATCAGCCATTTACGACGAATAACTGCAAAATTTATTAAATGCTCGAAAAATCAGCACAAATCGTAAATTTTAACCAAACAATTCAAAAACAAAATGAATCAATTCAAAATTGACACAGAACCTGTAATAATTTTGGCCGAATCGGCAGAGAACAGAGAACAGCGCACAAGATTGAATTACAATTCTGGAGATCGGACGCACTGTCCGACGGTGGTGACCGTCCTCTCTGTGAAATTGGAATATATCTCAATTTTTTTACCTAATAATTGAACTAAATAAATTACATACGATAAATTCATACACTGGACTAAATTTTGATCAAATTTATGGAAAAATATCGCAGCAGGTTGGAGAGAAAATCAATCCCAACAAATTTATGGGAGCCGGAGGTTGGAGAGAAAATCTATCCGTCTGGGAAAAGATAGCCGTGACCGTTGGAGAGAAAAGTGAATGCTGGAGAGGCGACAGAGTGTTTTCTGTTTGACAAAAATTGGGAATATCACGATTTGTAACCTAAAAATCGAACGAAATCATTTCAAAACAATAAATAAAATCATACCTTGCGCTAGTTTCGCACGAATTTGGAGAGAAAATGGATCGCGAGAGTATTAATCGTGCGAACTGTGCAATAAAAGCTCTCTGGTTTTTGTTATAATCGAGAGAACGGACGGACTCTCTTAAAGAGAGTCCGTCCGTTCTTGCCCTAATTTAAAGAACGGACTGTCTCTGTTACAAGAGACAGTCCGTTATATGAACGGACTGTCTCTTGAATCAAGGACAGTCCGTTCATAGTCAAAAATAATAGAACGGACTGTCTCTGTTACAAGGGACAGTCCGTTCTAGGCAAAAAAAAAAAAAAAAAAAAAAAAAAAAAAAAAAAAAAAAAAAAAAAAAAAAAAAAAAAAAAAAAAAAAAAAAAAAAAAAAAAAAAAAAAAAAAAAAAAAAAAAAAAAAAAAAAAAAAAAAAAAAAAAAAAAAAAAAAAAAAAAAAAAAAAAAAAAAAAAAAAAAAAAAAAAAAAAAAAAAAAAAAAAAAAAAAAAAAAAAAAAAAAAAAAAAAAAAAAAAAAAAAAAAAAAAAAAAAAAAAAAAAAAAAAAAAAAAAAAAAAAAAAAAAAAAAAAAAAAAAAAAAAAAAAAAAAAAAAAAAAAAAAAAAAAAAAAAAAAAAAAAAAAAAAAAAAAAAAAAAAAAAAAAAAAAAAAAAAAAAAAAAAAAAAAAAAAAAAAAAAAAAAAAAAAAAAAAAAAAAAAAAAAAAAAAAAAAAAAAAAAAAAAAAAAAAAAAAAAAAAAAAAAAAAAAAAAAAAAAAAAAAAAAAAAAAAAAAAAAAAAAAAAAAAAAAAAAAAAAAAAAAAAAAAAAAAAAAAAAAAAAAAAAAAAAAAAAAAAAAAAAAAAAAAAAAAAAAAAAAAAAAAAAAAAAAAAAAAAAAAAAAAAAAAAAAAAAAAAAAAAAAAAAAAAAAAAAAAAAAAAAAAAAAAAAAAAAAAAAAAAAAAAAAAAAAAAAAAAAAAAAAAAAAAAAAAAAAAAAAAAAAAAAAAAAAAAAAAAAAAAAAAAAAAAAAAAAAAAAAAAAAAAAAAAAAAAAAAAAAAAAAAAAAAAAAAAAAAAAAAAAAAAAAAAAAAAAAAAAAAAAAAAAAAAAAAAAAAAAAAAAAAAAAAAAAAAAAAAAAAAAAAAAAAAAAAAAAAAAAAAAAAAAAAAAAAAAAAAAAAAAAAAAAAAAAAAAAAAAAAAAAAAAAAAAAAAAAAAAAAAAAAAAAAAAAAAAAAAAAAAAAAAAAAAAAAAAAAAAAAAAAAAGTTAGAGAACGGATGTTCTTGAAAAGAGAGACAGTCCGTTCTCTGGAACGGACTGTCTCTCTTTTCAAGAGACAGTCCGGTCTCCGGCAAAATTTCAGAGGACGGTCAAGAGACAGTCCGCCGAGGTTTGTTTTGTTAATTTTTCATACTTCAAGGTTTGAATCGGGAAAAATTTTACTTCAAGGTTTAAATCGAAAAAACCGGTTAGTTCGAGGTTCAAACCGGTAATTTCCCATAACGATAAAGTATCCATTGCTGTCAGCGCAATCAATTGATTATCAATCAAAAATACTCGCAGTAATTTGTGAACCAATTTTGGTAATTAGCATTGCACTCTCTGTTTTCCATCTTAGGGAAGGCGTAAAGGCTTACAGAGGACGCTTTGGCAAAGAGACCGTTACATAAGGAAGGACCCTTCTCCCTCCCTTCTTCTCCACTCCTCATCCTTCAGCAGAAGCCATTCTTTCCTGTTCAGTCTTCAAATCGAACTCTCCATTTGCAGAAGAGAGGGAATTGTCTTCAACCATGTCCAACTCTCAGTGCCTTCTTTCCAATAAACGTCACCTGGGTGCCATTTGGGTTGCTGCTTACTGCTTCAAAAAGCTCAAGAAATTTCAGGTCACAGCGACTGATATCTCGTCCTCTGTTGGTTTGTTTCTTTCTCCATTTCCTTTTCCGAAATTTATTTTGCCTCTTCTTTTCGTATTTCTCTGGTTTTATGGGAATAACATCACCATTTTCGAACTCGGTTTCTCATTTTCTGCATCCATTTTTGAGTTTTAATGACTTTAATGACGACACTAATTGGGAAACCTAATGAGACTGGCACCCACGTGAGATGGGCCTCTTCCCTGCTGGAGTGATTGGAGAAATAAAAAATCCTGTTCGCTTAGTGTAAACTGATTGCCATGGAAGTTAATTCCGAGAGAGGTGGATTATGAATTGCATAGGCTATAATCATGGAAGTTAAAGGTTAATTCTTGTTTAGTTCTGCATGCAACTCATGCCTGGTTAGCTCGAGTTGATTATTGATTACTAATTTACCACAGGTTTCATGCGAAATAAATGGCTAGCTTAACAATACAACACCCCAAGCTAAATTGTCTATTTCGCCTGTTTGCAATTTTCCTATCATCAAGTCATATATCTTCAGGTAGAATCTAATTTAGAGCATGTCAATATTTGATAACATTTCTCAAGCTCTGTAAACTATCAGTTGCGTTTCACAATGTTGGAGATTTTCCTTTATTTTTGGGGAACTCACATCTTCTGTTTTTTCATTGTGCTGATCTTGATTATCCGAGTGTTTTGATGCAGAAAAAATTTCAACCAACTTTTTTATTGCTGTTGCCTACAAACCAGCAACTAAAGGAATGTCTCGACCTTCCAGTAAAAGAAGTGTAATCATGATATTTCGGAATCTTACCTAATATTATGTGGTAATGAATGAAAATTTTTTTTTCTTTGTTGGGGGTCCCATAATAATTTGTCTCGCAGCAATTTTAGGTTCCTATAAAATAACTTATTACTGCATTGTGGTTTGTACAGATATGTTAACAAAGCAATACCTGTGCTAGTGACTTGGTTTCTAAACGAAAGAAAGCTCCTCATAATGCTTTTGCAGTCTGGAAAGCTAGTCAAATCTCCAATCATTTCAACGGCTTCGTGGAGCCTGTGATGTCTTGTATGTTTATTACTATCATTTCATTTCCTCCGCGCTTAGTTTTTTTTTTGTTTTTTTTTTGTTTTTTTTTGCATCTTTAACAAATAATTTTTCTTTTTTCAGGTATTTCATTTGAGCTTAGATCGTTATTCTGTGATAGCAGACAAAAGATTCTGAAATCTGTTGGAACTGTCAACTCTTCGCGGAAGTTGGACAAAGACGATTATCCATCAGATGCTGCAAACTTTTCTGTAGAAACACACACTGAAACTATAAACTCTCCCCAAAAGCCAGACGCTACTGAAACCCCAAATAATCATATCTTGGCTACTCTAGAAACTGTGGAAGTTTTAGAAAAGTCGGGTGAATTAGAGCCTTCAAATATTGATTGTTGTGGACCACTGGCGATAGCGCCAGAGACTCCTGTCCGGCAGTCATCAGTCAGACCATTTCAGAGTCCATTGGAAAGAGTATACAAGGAGCCATATATGTGCAAGGATCGAGAATTAGATTTTTCTCTCTTGGATGAGGTAAAGTAGTCACCTTTTGATGCACACATCAAAAAGCATGCTTTTTCACAAAAGTTCCTATTTTTGTTTTTTGAAGGGTCTTATCCTTATGGGCACAAAAAGTAAACAACCCTTTTTCCAGCATCATCTACCATGCAATATCTGTATTCTATTATACCTATAATTGTGTTTTGCCATTAAAATGGTTTTTTGTGCCGTAACTATCTCCTACTGGAAGCGAGTTTCATCACTTGTTTATACTTCCGGACTTCTTCTGTTCGATTTCTATATTGAGCAATGTAAGGTTTCTTCTTTCTGGTTCTAGGAGCTTAGTTTGTGTGGAGGAGATGAACGAGAAGCGGGTAAGCATTTCCAAGTTAGAGTTTCTTCATTGATATTCACCAGATATCTCAATTTGGATTCATTTATCTGCTTCAAAAGATTGTTCACTTAATTATTATTTTTTTAAATTGCAGATGGGTGGTCCAGGAGAACCAGGTAAAATTGATCGATCTGTTTTTGACGTTTCTGTTTTTAATATCTCTCTCTCGCTCAATTTTAAACTGGTGATGCGTAGATTGGTTGCAAGGCACCTGCACCAAAATTTCATCGACCAAAAGCAACAAAGAATAGATGGAGTAATAGAGTTATTCCAGCTTTTGGAGGGACGTAGCCGAAAAGAGAGTGCGAGGCTGTTTTACGAGATATTGGTAGTTTACTTCATCTTCTACATGATTCATTTATATGACCAAATAGCTGTTTTTCATGTGATTATTTCTTCGACGATTATGCTCGATAAATTACCAACAATTCTAAAAGTTTAAGTTTATGGGTCAAAAAAAAATTTAATCACATTTTTTCCTATCATTTCTCCTCACAATTACGTCAATTTCTTCTTTTATTCGTCCTTATGATTATTTTTTTTTATTGTGCCCAAAAATTCAAACTTGATACATCTGTTATTGATATAATGTTAAATTATCAACAATCTCAAAAGCTTAAATTTATTATTTAAAATAATTTAATCATTTATATATTTGTTATTGGAAATCTGGTTTTGCTTCTCTCAAATCTTCCTGTGGATCAAAAGGAGCGACAAATAAACTGAAAATTCCGTATATATTGGGCAGGTGTTGAAAACTAAAGAGTGCATGGATGTGAAACAAGATCATGTCTATGGAGACATTCTGTTGCTGAAACTTCCAAAATGGGAGCAAATATTTGGAACTCTTTCAATGTAAAAGCCATGGACATATGCAGTTAAGGTTCAGCTCTAACCCCAACTCACTGTTTTGATTATCAGTTAAGGTAGCATGTAAGTGTGTATATATATATATACACTAGATATTCCTAGTTAACAGTTTTGTAAATGTTTAGTTTCTAGGAAATGCAAATTTTAGATTAATTGTTTTTAACCTCCTTTAGTTGTGACGTGGTTGATGGTAGGCTAAGATTTAACTGAATGAATTAGGCTGACTCCCAAATTTAAAAAGATCCTGAATTATTTGTTCATTAATTTTGTGTGCTTCCTAATGTTAATTTTAGTAGAATCCATTAGTTTGATTATCAACGAGGAGGCACATTGCACCATTTGCACCCAGTGAAAGCTTTTGAAGATTAGATCAATCTAGTCATGACATAAAATCGGCTTTCCTTGATGGATCGCTTCCACTTTGACCGTCGTTGGGCACGAGATCTGGTTGGCAGAGATCATCCAGAAAACGGCTTAATGACTATACTGAATCAAACTAGGGAACAAATGATTTAAAGAACAAACGGTTTCGAAGAGGCGGGTCGACAACGAGCCGAGTCGAGCCGAGTCTGGCCATATCCAAAGAGGCGGGTCGAGCCAAGCCCAGGGTCTAGGCTCGCAAGTCCGCCAGGGATTGAGCCCAACGAACCGGCTCGGCAGCCAAGCTTGCGAGCCCACCCCTCTCTCTCTCTCTCTCTTTCATCTGCTGGAGCCCTCTGTTTTGCAGCAGAGGCGAGAGATGAATAGATGATTATTCTTCTTTCAGTCTCGTAACTGAATAGATGAATGTGATTTTTAAGCAAAAACACATAAAAATTCTCAACGTTCAACGAAAAATCAAGAAAAAATAATTGACTAACCTTCGAGATTTCTTAACGAGAAAGGTAGAGCATCTCGAGAGGAACGCAATAAAACTAGTTTGGTCGAAAACAGAGGTGGGACGGTTGAGAACCTCTCTTCCCTCCCTTGCGTCTCTCTCTCTCCTCATCCCTCTTTGTGGCCCCACCAAAAAATAGAAGAATGGTTTTTTTTTCCCTTCTTTTGTTTTTTTTTTTATTTTATTTTTTTAATTTATTATATTATATTGTATACACACACAAATACTTGACACTAAATGAGTAATTTTTAATCGTCGCTAATTAATTTTTAAATTAAATAAATAAATATCGTTGACATATAATTATTAATATTTATTATAATTTTAAATGAAATTTTTTAAAAAATTTATATTATATTAATATAAGTTGAAAATATTTATATACGCTCGGCTCGTTAGGCTCGACTCGTTAAAGCTCGTTGAGCCGATTTAAGCTCGTTGATCCAGCTTGGCTCGTTTAACTCGTGGCTCGCGAACCGTCTCGGATTAAAATTTTTTCAGACTGATTCGTTAGGCTCGATGAACCGGACTACTTCTAGCTCAGCTCAGCTCGGCTCGGCTCGACCGGCTCATTTGTCATCTCTATTGGTAGGAATCAAATGATTGATATCTAGATTTGGAGATGTTCTTTAGAAAGAATACTTATTCATTACAAAATTTAGACATCATTGTTGTAGACCAGTTCAGCAGGAAGATTACAATCTGGATAGTTAGGAATGCAATCCGGTGATATTATTCTACGCATTAAGACCATCTCCAACCAGTCAATGCCAAAATGCTATTTTTCTATACCAAAATAGCATTTTGCATCATTAAACAGTAATTTCGTCTCCAACCCAAAATGCTAAAATGCTATTTTTTATACCAAAAAGAATATTCTTTACATATTTTTTCACACTATAATTTATATATTTTACACATTAACCCCTATAATTTTAATATTGTACCAATTGCTCATACTCAAATTTAACATTTATTCACATAAACCAATAATATATATATATAAATTATTTACAAAAATGAAGAATTGAAGATATTATTACAAAAAAGTTACGAACAAAAGCAGAATCAAATAGAGGTCCAAAAAGAACAAATACAGATGCAACGTCAAATGATAGAAATCAAAGAAAAGAATAGAGAACTTAAAATTATGTTACTAGATCCTAATAATATTAGTGATCCAGCCCGACGCGCCTATATTGTTGTTGAACAGGCGCGAATTTCACAAAAAAGTTATGACCAGCAACAACATGTGCCTTCAACAAGTAATGATTTTACATCTTTATTTAATAACATCGGAGGGTCTGGATCCGATCTACGACCCTATCATTAATATGTTAGTTGTATTGTGTCTATGTAATTTTTAGTTATTTGATGTAATTTGAAGTTGAAAGTTATTTAAATTTGTGTAATTTCTGTCATTTAAAGTAATATTTATGTATTTTGTAATTTCTGTTGTCTATTAGTTTTTAGTTTTTTTTTTTGTTTTTTTTTTTTTTTTTTTGTTTTTTTTTTTTTTTTTGTTTTTTTTTTTTTTTTTTTTTTTGTTTTTTTTTTTTTTTTTGTTTTTTTTTTTTTGTTTTTTTTTTTTTGTTTTTTTTTTTTTTGTTTTTTTTTTTTTTGTTTTTTTTTTTTTTTTGTTTTTTTTTTTTTTGTTTTTTTTTTTTTGTTTTTTTTTTTTTTGTTTTTTTTTTTTTTTCTTTTTTTTTTTTTGTTTTTTTTTTTTTTGTTTTTTTTTTTTTGTTTTTTTTTTTTTGTTTTTTTTTTTTTTGTTTTTTTTTTTTTTTGTTTTTTTTTTTTTTTTGTTTTTTTTTTTTTTTTTTTGTTTTTTTTTTTTTGTTTTTTTTTTTTTTTGTTTTTTTTTTTTTTGTTTTTTTTTTTTTTTTTTTTTGTTTTTTTTTTTTTGTTTTTTTTTTTTTTTTGTTTTTTTTTTTTTGTTTTTTTTTTTTTTGTTTTTTTTTTTTTTTTGTTTTTTAATTTTGTAATTTTTTTTTTTCTGTAATTAATTGGTTGTATAAATCAATACAAAATCTATTTTATGTAAAAATATCAAATAAGTCAAATTTTAGGATATTAAATTTAATATTAATATTTTAAATATTTAATATTTAAATAGTACAATACAACAATTAGTTATTAACTATATTAAAATAAATTAATAATAAATAAAAAATGTAGATTTACAATTTAAATAAATAGAAGACTAAAAAAAAATAGCAGGGATGAACAGTGGTGATGCAAATTTGCATCATCACTATTCATGTTTGGATCAAAATGGCATTATGTCATTTATTTTGGCATCCCATTGGAGCTTGGATGATGCAAATGCATCATCCCATTGGAGATGCTCTGACAACTCACATTCTGCAATTCTATGATTAGACAACAATAACAATCAGCATGAACAAACGTTCGGCATCTAACTCTGCGAACACTCTGGATTTGGCAATTGAACAGAGCTCTAAACCAAACCTTGATGCAGTCGGGTGAGAGGAGAATCTGGAGAGAAGCTACTTAAAGGATGATTCGGGATCGAAGGAATGCGAAGTTATGATTTGGTCGCATTCAGTCTCACCATGTTAAGATTTGAGTTTGGGATTTAGATTCGGGGTGGGTTGGGTTGAACCGTACAGCCCTTTTTTAAATATGACGGCGCCTAGCATCATCATAAATGTGTAAGCAAAAGTATCTGCAAGTAGATCAAGGTCTTGAGTCGATCGAAATCACGGATTCCAAGTTTACGTTTCGCTGTCGATTTTCTATTGCAAGAAAAGAATCCATCCATACCTTGTCTATTGCCTGATTCTTCCCCATCACCGATCGTATTAACGGCTTTCCGATCGATTTTGCTGAATTCCTTCGCCTTCTTCGGCTTCCATTAGAATCATCGTCTAATCCTTGTTTGTTCCTAGATTCTTCCGCTACATCGGTCGTGCAAACGGGTTTGCAATGAACACCCAACTCCAACCTCAATTCCAATCTGTTCTTGTATATTTCCCATCCTTCTTCGCCGTTTACCTCGTCGCCTACTTCATCGTCTTCCGAAATTGGGGCCCTAAGATTCGCCCCGAAGCTTCCAGTTGCTTGATTTCCTTGGCTCACGGTACTCCAGCTCTACTCTTTGCTCTTCGCGCTATTCTCGCCGATCCTAATCGCGGCTTCGCTTCGCCTAACACTAGATTCCAGAACTCGGTCCTCGACTTCAGCATCTCTTACTTCCTCATGGATCTGCTCCACTACATCTTCTTTTTCCCCGGCGACGTTCTCTTTATTGCCCATCATTTAGCTACTCTCTTCGTCTTCGTCCACCTGCAGATACCTCGTTTCGCACGGTGCTTACGCGATTCTGATTCTTCTGATTCTTGCTGAGGTTACAAGTGCTTGCCAAAACGTGTGGACTCTTGCAAAAAATCGGAAAGGGGATTCAGAATTTGCTGCTAAAGTGTATGATTTATTGTCTCCTCCTTTCTATGCATTGTATTCCATGGTAAGATGCTTCATAGGACCTTATTTTGTGTTTAAGATGGGACAATTTTATGCGCATGGTGGAGCTGAAACTTTAATTCCAATGTGGGTTTGGGTTGCTTGGATTATTGTTGTTGTAGTGGCTATTTCTGTCAGCATTTTGTGGATTGCCAATCTCTGGGTTGAGTTGTATACAGAAAGATCTGCTAAGCTGAAGAAGAAAAGCATTTAGGAGGAAATTTGAAACTTTCTTATCTTATATGCCATAACAGAAGGTCCATTATAGTTGGAATCAAATTACAGGAGGGGGAGTTGTAGCAGGGTGGTAGCACATTGGTATGTTTAGATATCAAATTTGCAAGCGAATTTGTACTTTTGTTCTTTTGTAAGTACTACTGCAGAAATATTGAACACTTTCTTGAGCTTTTATGCAGTTCTTCTTTATCGTTTGATGAAACCATAAATTAGCTAAGAGTTAGTAAGATGAGATGCTTTACTATTTTCAAGAATCTTAGGTTTTCACAGGCTTTCTTTTTATTTTTCTTCGGTGACTGGCTTTTAGTTGATAAATTGTTTTGGCAACTCCTCTTTATTTTAAATCGGAATCATGTCCTCGTAGTAAATTGGTAATTTTTTTTGGAAACAATCACGATTGAGCATGATGGATCTCAGTCTATCTAAATTAATCGGATTCTCTATTTATTTTTGTTCATTCTTATTCCGGTTGACTTTTTCGAAAGAAACTCGCCCTTGAAGTAAACAAAAAAAAATACTTCTTGCAAAAGCATAGAAAGTTCTATGGATGCAAAAGTATTCTGGCTTGGAATTTCTATGTTAGTGCTCATACGCTTGATTCATCTGTGTCCTTAAAGATAAGAAATGCTTTGAAAATGTTGCAATCAATTAAATGCTAAGGTCTTTATGGATGTGCAAAAGACAATAACATTTATCACAGTGGTAAGTGCTATTCAGAGAATCCTTCAAGCAAGGAATATGCAAGTAATAACATAACAATGGGGGAATGTTTTTGAACCTTCTTCAATGGCACAAGCAAATATAAAGATGATTATGATGTGAAAATCATCATAGAATCATGAACAAACAGAAAATCTACGAGGCAAGTGTTGGAAAATCAATTAGTAAGTTGAACTCAAGCTTTCTTTCTTAATACTATTATCATCCTTGGCTTCAGCTGTTGCTTTTATTGATTGACTAACCCCTTCAGATGAGAAGAATGGTTTACGAGTAAAAATGATAATCCTTTGCGCTCAGAATGATTTTTCTGAGTCCTCCAATTGGTGCTATAATCATCAAAAGCGTTCCAAGGACAATGCAGATCTGAAGTTAATGAAGCCAGGTATGATCAATGAAACTTGAAGTTGAAATTGATGAATAATTTCAATTATTTTACGTTTTTTTTTTTTTTTGAATAAGCATAAAAGAAAAAGATCAGAGAAGAGCATACCCAGTTAGCCCACCAAGATAGGCTGAATGTCCTTGGCTTATAGATAGCAAGCCACATGGTGCATGGTAGCTGATAGAGCAGAAAACAAGAATAAGCATGTTATAATGTTGCATGATATAGTTTTCTATGATAATTCAGGAATGAAATAGGAAGGTGAGGGCTCACAAAATATGTTGTTGGGGCAAAAGCAAATCCCCCAAAGAACCCAAGAAGACCACCAAAGAAGGGAAATGTAATGGCAACGAACATTGTGAATGCTGCAAAATGATCAATTAGACTATGAATATTGTTTGTGTGAAAATAGTTACTGAGAATACAAATTAAGAGTAGGATGAGTGGACTCTACTTACCCACGTAGATACTACGAGAAATGACACGAAGTATTATGGTGGGCTTGAATTTCAATTTCTTTACTAGAACTGTTTCTATCATGTCAAACACAGGCATTGCATATATCTGCACCAATGGATACATATCTAAGTTTACACATATATCACCTTATTATTGTCTAGTGAAGAGATTGACAGTAAATAGATGTAGAGATACAAATACATGACATGTTATTTGACGACAAAATTGGCTCGTTTACATTACATTCTGGTTTTTTATTGTTCCTGTTTGGAAAAGATTTTCATTTGAATGAATGACTAAGTATTGTTTTAAATGGCATCTAATTCAGGGAGCTACAATGCTGGCCTAGTTTTACTTAATCAAATACCTGGTAGCTGCCAATGACATGGATGACAACGAACATGTTGGCCATCGCAATAAGCCAAGAGGGTTTCTCTAAGGAAAGAAGAATGTTGTCTTTGACGGAGTTTCCAAACATCCAGTATCCTATCAAAGCGACCGGAAAGTAGCACAAAGCTACTATAATGTAAGCAATAATGACTCCTCTCCACATTGGTCCCTTTGATGGCTTTTCCGGCGTGGACGGAATAGTTGCCTGAATTTCCAGCACCACATTATGGCCAGCATAAGCAAAAGCAACATCTCCCAAAGCATTGAAGAAATCAAACATTGTCCCCGCTGTGGAATGCTCTTTATACCCATATTGCACATCCTTCTGAACTCCCTTGTCCGCAGAAGCAACCCAAGCAATTGTTGAGTAACTTTCATCATACGCAAAAATATACTGAGATTACTCCCAAGGAGAGCAGGAAGATGACGAGAAGTGACGCAAATTAAAAGAAACTATACACACACAACTGATTATACTGATCTGAAATTACTTCAATGTAAGTAATGATTCATCAGACGCACAGATTATTGTATAAAATTAGAATTTACGTCTAACATTATTCTAAATTTACTATTTATGTTTTACTTTCTCAGGAAAAACCCAGTTGAGAAAGAAGAAAAAAAAGAGAAGATTACATACCTCAAGGACATAACTGCAGCAGCAAAAGAGACACCAGAAATGGAGTTGAAGTTGGGAAGGTGGGAAAGAACAAAGTGGACAGAAGCAAATATCATGATGAAATAAGTTAGTTTGATGGGCTTGCAGTTTGGACAAACAGTGTCATGAAATTTCTTGAGTGACTGCCCACCAGTGACCATATACACAATGTCCACCCCCACTTCAACCATAAGCTGTTGAGGCACCACTATGTACAGCCCAAGTTTCTCTCCAAATGCATGCTGACCCAGCTCATGATATCTGTCAAACCTCTTCCCAGGCACCATCTCATGCATCTCCACCATTTGCCAGAGTGTGTATAGTGTTATTATCCATGATAAGACCAGTATCACTACGCCCGGACCCCTGACAGTTTTCGACCGGTCTAAGATTTTGTGTGCAGACTGAGCCA
Organism: Begonia masoniana; assembly: GCA_022432975.1. NCBI lineage: Eukaryota > Viridiplantae > Streptophyta > Magnoliopsida > Cucurbitales > Begoniaceae > Begonia > Begonia masoniana. The sequence continues at coordinate 12,215,707 of CM039514.1, read as the reverse complement.
GACCTTACAACGAAGCACAATTCGGCATAGTTGGGAAAAAGAAATATTTGAAAATAGGCTTACCATCCGAGAGCAGCCATGGCAGATGGGAGGCTGAGAACGCCAGCACCAACCATTGCAGTGACATTGTGGAAGGCAGAGTACCACCACTTTGCATTTCTTGAAGATGTGATTGGTAGCCAGTCGTCTATTTTCTTTTCTGCCTTTGTCTTCTCATCCATCTGGTTAACATCGGAGATGAAAACAAACTCCTTATACTTGTTAGGCAGAAGAAATAAGAATAAGGAGAGATGAATATAGAGAGAGAGAAGGAGAGAGTTACTTGTGAATGATCAAAGTCAGATTTTTCTTCAGAAAGAGCTTCAGTTACCATGGCTACAACTCTAAATGCACAGAATACAGAGAGGAAGAAGAGCAACTGAGGAGCAGCAGAATAATAGGAAGAGTTGAACACTTGGAGTAATTATCGGTATGGGTGATCTCATTTAAAGAGTGTTTTTAATTCTCTACCAACTTAGTGCCAAAAAAAAGCGATCCAACCAAAGAACAGCCGGCAATTTGTTTGTCCCATTATGCTTCTTCCCTTCCTACAACAAAAAGATTCCTACTCTGACATTTTGCATGTCTTCCGCTGCTGTGTCACTTTTTTTTTTAAATTACATGGTCATGGAAGAGTAGGGGCAAGCTTACTTATAGTTGTACATTTTAATTCTATCTTTTAACGTTAAACTTGACATTAATTTTAGAGGGTCAATCTGACATTACCAATACCATTACTACCGAACTATGCAGAGTAAAGTCAAACTCTGTGTTTTTCGTATTAAATTTTGAGGATGGCTAATTTGGGTGTGAAGTCGTGACATGTTTATTCAATTCACATGACATTGCCCGTTGGAGAATGTTGTCTAATGTCCAGTGCCTGCTTATTTTCAGAATCATCCTCATTTTCCAAAAAAAAAAATGAACAAATAAAGAAAATTAGAAAAAAATAATAATTTTGAAGGTTTACATTATTACATCGACATGTTTGGTACTTTCGGATGATTTAATATTGGGAAACTATTTATTTTAACCATGTACTATACTCGTAATTTCAAGTAACCCTTTATACTAAAAAAATCGACAAACCGAATCTCGTACTATGATTCTGTTATCGACTTTAATTTTTTTTAACACCCACGTTAAGCGCATTGAATTTAATTTTATAAAAAAATATCAAACAAAATTAGATTTACCTAAAAATTTTATCACATATTCATCACATCATGGAAAGATAATTTGAAAATATTAGTAATTTTCTAACAATTGCATGATTTATTATAATTATTTTATAAAATAAATAAATAAAATTACAATAAATCGTACAAGTGTTAAAAAATCACAAAAATTTTCAAATTATCTTCCCATGATGTGATGAATATGTGATAAAATTTTCAAGTAAATTCAATATCGTTTGGTATTTTATTTTAAATTAATCTCAGTTCCTTCTTCACTTTATAAAATAAAAAATTTGTCATAATCTTAAGATCTCACTTTGATATATCAAGTCTAATAAGAGTAGACGACGTCATACTGAGATTGAACACCAGTAAATGAGATCGTTCTCTTACTGTGAGAATCTATCAACCAAATTCATGTTTGGTAGTTTTTGAGATCCGTCCAAACATGTAAAAACCTTAAATCTGATCATAATACTAATTAAGATAACAATGGTCGCTTTCTCGAAAAAGAATGATTACATAAGTTTGATCTACCAAAAGAACAAGAGCTAGAACAACATTACTAAATTGAAAACTTTTTGTATTCTCACTCGGAAGCCACAAAATGGAAGAAGAATAGCATAATTACCTTTGGTAGTGTACATAAAACGTTATACATGCTATCCACGTTATTAGACGTGAATGCTACTTGATTCTCTAAAATTCCATTGGGTGATTGGATCTGCCGTACATCCATGCATAGTTTTCAGATTTATTGTATCATTTTAACAAGACAAGTATAAACAAATAGCTTTGAATATTCTATGAAAGTATCTCTCTATCCGAAGCCTGTGATTCACTCCATTTATACCCTACAAGCAACTTGTCAAGAATAATTCTTATTCGTCAACCTCTGTTTGCATCAATTTGGAGAGTAAACAGATACATGAAGACTATCTCTTTCTTTTCTTTTTTTATTGTTTTTAATTAATTTATTTTTTTTTATGTATGTATAAAAATTCGGTAATGAGTACAGAAATAGAAATAGAAGACTCCCTAAATCATCTTTGCTAGGCTTCGACACGTCCTCGACCTCCATCCGACCAACTAAGTTGACCTCAAAATTTGTATATCATGATCTTTACTAACACATATCGTTTATCAAGCTAGGTTACTGAAAACTGTTATGTAAAAACTAGAGTAGAAAGAGAAAGAATAAGATAAAACAAAGATTTTTATGGAAAGACTAGTGGGAAAAATGCCGTATATATGTTAAAAAATTACGAAAATTTACAGATTATCTTCTCATTAAGTAGTGAACATGTGGTAAAAATTACAAGTGAATCTAATATCGTTTGGTAATTTTTGAAATGAGAATTTAACGAAATTGTTGATGAAAAGTTAAAATTGATAACAAAATCAAAGTACAGGATTTTATTTGCTAGTTTTTTTAGTACATGGAGCTAACTGAAATAAAGTGCATAGTACATGATTAAAATCGATAATTACCCTTAAAAATATTAACGATCCAGTTTAACAATTTTGTCACACCTCAAACTTTTTGGGTCAGATTAAAATAAAACTCCAGTCTCTAAACTCTACAAATAGTCATGGATAAAATTAGTATTTATTGCTAATCAACTCACACAGCCGGCCATTTTCTTATGTTTATTTACATTCAGACTCGCAAAGCCTCTACTGATCTTACAATTCCTTGTGAAGAGGACTTTCATTTGTATAATCATAGTGACGAAGCTGTGTGTAGCTGTATATCGTATTCAAATCATGCATTTATATTTCATATTCGTTCCAAGTTCTCGTTTCGATATGTTTAATACATAGACACGTGGCAAACGCGATAACTTGTCTAAAATAAAAGAAGCCGACTTATCCTATTCGTTTACATTTCATCTTTGTTTCAAAATCTTGTTGTCAATGGAGTACTTCAAAAACAAAAACAACATTTTCTCTCTATGAAGCAGTCAAAGATTCTCTGTTCATAATTTTCATACGGGTAAAAGTTAATTTTAACCTTAAACTAGGAGTTTTTTTAAAAATATTTCTCAAACTAAAAATTCTAACCTAAATTTTAAAACATCTGAAATGTAATAAATCAACCTCTGGCCGGCGACCGATCACTATTTAAATAGAGACGGGCAACCGATCTAAAGAGGGTCAGCCGTTCTCTATTTACCTCTCTTTTATAAATTAATTTTAAAAAAAATACTAAACAATATTTGATTTATTTGAAACTTTTACCACATGTTCAAAATATTATAGGAAGATAATCTGGAAATTTTTGTAATTTTCTAACACTTGTACGATTTATTGTAATTTTAGTGAATTATTTTATAAAACAGAAGTAAAACAATTATAATAAATCATACAAGTATTATAAAATTATGAAAATTTCTATATTATTTTCCCATTATGTGTTAAACATGTGGTAAAATTTTCAAGTAAATTCAATATCATTTGTTATTTTTTTAAAATTAATTTATAAAACGAGAGTAAATAATGGGGGCCGTTCTCCCATACCGGCCCCCCAATTTTGACACATGGAGAACGGGCCCTCGTTCTTAGGGACCGGCCCCCTGTTCATAGGGATCGGCCCCCCACTCCTGGCACACGAATAATTATTTTTTTTAAATTTAATTTATAAAATAAATAATAAACGAAAGCTATTTTAAAAAAATACCAAACAATATTAGATTTATTTGAAGATTTTACCACATGTTCACCATATCATCGAAAGATAATTTGAAATTTTTTGTTATTTTTTAACACTTGTATGATTTATTAGAATTTTTTTACCTCTATTTTATAAAATAATTAACTAATTATTTTATAAAATAATTATTTTAGATTCTCTTCTCATGGTTAGTGAACATGTGGTAAAAGCTTCAAATAATTATAATATCTTTTGATATTTTTTTAAAATTAATTTATAAAACGAGAGTAAATAGAGAACGGGTGTCCGTTCTCTATAAATCGGTAGCCCGTTCTTTACGTAAAAAGTGAACCGGGGGTGCTCGGTCACCCATTATTATTTGAGTTGTTATATTTCAAGTAATTTAAAATTTAAGTTGTTAGAATTTTTAGTTTAAGTGATGTTTTAAAAAAAAATTTAGAGTTTAAATTAGCTTTCACCGTTTTCATATTTATATTATAATCATTTATGTAGAAGAGAGAGAAAGTAATGGATGAATATTATACGTGACTCCGGCATCCAGGACATCACTCTATCCGACAAAAACTAGGCCGATCCAAAGTTTGATTATTCTACCAAAGAATAAGAATCTCTCTCCAAATGCATCAACTTCGCCCATCATGTTTTGGTCAACTTCCCTGGCTGTTGTGGCTCAATCTTAGTCTTCTTTTTCTAAATATGTTCTCATTTTAAATTACTCTTGTCCTTCCTAATCTACTTCGCAAAAAATGTGATCAGTTTTTTGTTAAATATTTTTTAATTTCAGCGAAATTTCAGGGAAATATTTGATAAAATGGGTTGATTTATTCAATGCTTATTTATATTCAACCTGCTAATAACTCCCGACTTTATTATACTCATTGAAAGTAATCTTGAAAGATCTTCTGTGTTTCTTCCATTTGAGCTCAGACTTAGAGGTCTATCGAATCGAAAACTAGGTTAAATAAGAGTAAATAAGGATTGGACACGTGCCCTAACTGTCCTAATTCTCTCTGCTGGGAACCCTAAAAATCTTCCTAATTAACAAGTTGATAGAACTCCAAGCTCAAGTTAAAGTCATTAAAAATTCAAAAAAAATTTGCTCAACCAAGTTTACCAGCTTGACTAATCACTGCGTCTCGGCCACGAGGTGGGCTAAAATGAAAATATCGAGTTGAACGACTCAATCTTTGAAGAGAATATGATCGTTCAACCTAAGACTAGTAGTTCATGGTTCGTAATTTAAATTATTTTCATCAAATTTATCGTAGTTTCATTTTCATTTTTAAATAATCTATCAACTTGCGTTTACAAAAATTGTACGTGGATAAAATTAATTAACTAAATTAAAATAATTGATTCCGTCTAAAAACTTTAAAACCAACCAACAAAATCATACCCATTTACCTTTAATACTAAAATCATATCATTTAACAATAGATAGTCATAACAAATAAAGAGAAAGTTTTCCAACAAAAGAAAAACATCATCCATGAGATCCATAAATAAAAGCTAGGGTTTACATTGCATAATCAATCATCTTAAGAATTGGAACCTCCATACTAGAATAATAAATCATCTCTCTAAACCGAAGCAATGTGTCGGATCAAGTCTATCACTCGTGAGCTGTACAAAAACAAGTATGAGCAAGTCCGATATTGTCAAAACTTTGATAATAATTCGTTACTTATATTATTAAAATAATCAGAGGTCAAAATATTTGATAAATTTAAATACTTGATAAATTTAAATATATGATAAATTTAAATACTTGATTATTGTAATAAATACAAAAAACACATTTTTGATATTTATTTTCATTTTTTAAAAAAACCAAATCCTATAAAAAAAAAAAGTTTGAATCATTAAAATTTAGGGCGACTTACCTATATCCCCATTCATTGTCGTACCAAGAGACGAGCTTCACAAAATTGTCGCTCAAAGCAATGCCTGCTTTCGCATCGAAAATACTTGACCTGGAAATACAAACCACGTGTAACAATTTCATCGAAAACTCGTATCACTACATTTCTAATTTTATATTTGAATTTTATACTTTGACGTGATGCTTCAACGTCATTCATTAGTGAAAATCATATTTTTTAACTATTTATAATTTATCATAATTAATATAAGATTAAAGTTGGAAAAATTATCCATGCATCAAAACACATACTGAAATTCCAAGAATTTTAGATAAATAAGAAGCTCTCTCACCTGCTGTCACCCAGAAAGTCAGTTGACACAACATCATCCTCGGTGTAGCCGAGGATTCCCTTCAGGTTGCCTTCAGATTCCTCCCTGGCAGGCAACAAAACAAAGAGAGCTTTAGATGTTCATGACCCACCAATGGAAACTTAATTGAATAATTTGCGACAAAGAATTTCAAACTATTCCTGCTTACTTAATTGCAGCTTTGATGTCTTCATATGTAGCCTTTTTTTCAAGCCTGACAGTAAGATCGACAACTGAAACATCGACAGTCGGGACGCGGAACGCCATTCCAGTCAACTTCCCATTCAGTGCTGGCAGTACTTTACCAACAGCCTAAACAAAGTGCAAGCACCCAATCTTGTTAAGATCAAATCAGTAGTTTTTAATACCAGCAGAAAGTAGGCAATGATCAGCTGAGTCAGTTGCCTAGAATGAAGACGAGAACAAAACAAAAAAGTGAAGATGATGATCCAAAAATATCATGAAATTCTTCCAAAAAATGTCACAAAACTGTGTGTATATATATATAAAAAAGAAAGTATCCATCCAAAAGGTAAGAAAAATGTTTATTTAAAAACTTGTAGAAATATGCAATAATGCTTACATAAATATTAAAAAAAAAAAAAAAAAAAAACTAGAACTACAAAATGTATGATCATAAATCCATAGAAGAGCACATTAATACCTTAGCAGCTCCAGTGCTGCTGGGAATGATGTTGAAGGAAGCAGCTCTGCCACCTCTCCAGTCTTTCATAGATGGACCATCGACTGTCTTTTGCGTGGCTGCATATCCAGAAAAGAGTCTATTAAAACTTGAATTTTCTTCATTAAACACATTGATTGAATGAAAATGTAACACAGATTAATTACCAGTGATCGAGTGGACAGTTGTCATCAGACCCTCAACAATGCCGAATCTGTCATTTATAACCTGAAATTAAACAAATGGTTATAGAGCTCAAATAATATAATCATTCTCCATAAAGCATTTAAGCAAGCAATAGAGAATACCTTTGCCAACGGGGCTAGACAGTTGGTGGTGCAGCTGGCATTAGAAACAACGTCAAGCTCTGGTTTGTATTCCTTCTCATTGACACCCACAACAAACATGGGAGCATCCTTACTTGGGGCAGAGATGATAACTTTTTTAGCACCACCCTGCAAATCAAATCGAAGAACACAAGTTACAAAGAGCTACGTTAAGGAGTATTCGAAGAAATTCATGATTGCTGAAAAGTACTCCATCGAATCAAAATACTTTGAAGGCTTGCTATACAGCATATAAATCTATGAAGACTAAAACCATTTATATATGTAAAAAAAAAAAAACTAAGTTCAAGAACCTTCAAGTGAGCAGCAGCCTTGTCCTTATCGGTGAAAACACCAGTGGACTCAACAACAAAATCAGCTCCAGTCTCTCCCCACGGGATCTCCTCAGGGTTCCTTGTTAATGGTTTTATAAAAAAAAATTATAGCTCTTGCTTTTGCATGAGCATTGCAATTTCGAGATGCTATAAAAAATGGAGAAAATTAAAAGATCAGAAAGGATTTTATGATACCTGAATCCAAAAACAGTGACTGGCTTGTCACCGAAAAGAAGGGTTTTAGAGTCCTGGACCTTAAGTTCATGGTGCTTCCAGAAACCATGAACACTGTCATACTTAAACATGTAGGTCTGACAAAAAAAAAAACCAGAAAAAAGTCATTTTAAATCTCGTATTTTCATCAAACGGAAATGATCATTCCTGCCTCGAGAATCTTAAAATATGTTGTATTCAACTGGCTCTTCCATTCTGAGTTTGCAACAGCTTGAATAGTGTCAATGGAATACTATGTTAAGGTTTGAAGTTCAAAAGCCTCACCAAACTACGAAATGTTTTTCAAGATCGAAAGCTTATATTTACATAACTTCATCAAAACCGAATATAAAAAAACAAATTCAGAGAGAAAAAAATGATCGAAAAGCCCCAAATATTTCTCAAAAAAATGTTGCAATGGTGATGTTTTGATAATTTTCATCGAACCCAATTTTCTCAGTCACAAATGGAGATTTATGCAAACAATCACAAACAAATTTCTCTGAAAAAACAAAGTAAAAAACATGCAAATGAAGAACATACCATATAATCAGTGGTGATAAATGGATCATTAACAGCGACGAGTTCAACATCGTCGCTTTGCAAGGCCACCCGAGCAACCAAGCGGCCAATTCTTCCAAACCCTTCACCATTTTCAAAAACAAAAATGAACAAAACAACATTCCGAGGAAAAACAAAACAAAGAAAGCGACAAGGAACTAGGTTACCATTGATTCCAATCTTAATCTTGCCCATAACTCTCTTAATGAAGGGGAAAAAACAACAAAATACGAATTCAAAGAAACGAAGAAGCGCGAGGGGAGCAAAGGGGACCAGGAAAGGTCATATATAGAGAAGGGCGTGAGAGACGAGTGGGCCTAGTACCTAACTTTCGAAATAACACAAAAATGGCGGCGGATTTGTCGAGGGTGGCAGTGGTGGGACCACTCAGATCAGATCTACCGTGATTTCGTTTTTCGCGTAAGTCAACAATTCAACTTTCCAAACATAGTTAGTCTATTTCTCAATGCATTTTTCACCTATTTTAAGTCTAGACCACCACATTTTAGTTGATGACGACCGACCATACAGTCAACCTCATAAAGCCGAAACTGTCCGTTCTCAACTATGTTTTACACCTATTTTAAATGTGTACCGTGTACGATCACATTTGAATTGTGAATGACTACAAATGATTGAATTGTTAGCGAACGATAATTTAAGATTTGTTTCGTTAACGAATATAATTTAATTTTTATTTTGTTAATGATCCTGTAACTTAGAATTTTTTTTATAATTACCCTTGTAGTAATTACTAGTATTATAAAATCCAAATAATTAAATTACAAGTCAAATAATTAATTTAAATAATAATAATTATTAAATATTTTGAAATAAATCCAAAGTAATTCCAAACAAGGCATGATGTCTTTATATGGTGACGGTTGTGGTTGATGAGGTGGCTTTGTAACGGATGATTCGGACATGATCGAGGCTCACGTGATATTCTCACAGCCTCTTAGTTCTTCAGTTGGTTCCACGTCGGGTAAGAAGATGCAAATGATGTACCCTAATTTTATATTTTAATCTTATTGTTTTATTTCAATTATAAATATTTAAAAGAAGATTTATTATAAATGTTAGAAATTTAATGATAAATGTAAAAAGAAAATACGAAGTAAGATATCTGATTTACGTGGAGAAATTTTTTCGAGAAAAAATCACGGGCATATGATAATATTACTATGAAGATTAAAATAGAACCACGAGTTTTGCGACTCTATCTTACATGAATTTATAAATAAAATAAAACTTTAATGAGATTCCTAACATTGGTCTAACCAGGCAAATCCAGATAGAATTCAAGTCACACTGAAATCTAACAATAAAGATTTAGTTTGTTCCACAAGTGTATTGATCAAGATAAATTATAATTAGTTAAATCATTAATCGTACGATATAGATTCGAGTGTAAAATTAGAAAATAAATTAAAATTTCTAGTTTGTTCTTTGGTTTTTGGGTTCTAGAATAATAAATCTCTCTATGAAAACCCATGAATGGAAGGATAAGTTTCTATTTCTAGTGCTGATGCAATAAGAGGAAAGATCTTTCAAAGGCTATAAAAGTGGGAAATCAACTAAGCAAAAATCTGTTTTTAAGGAAACATTTTTCAAGTGCTAAAAATAAATTGAAATTCTAAAAATAAATTCATAGTATTAAATAAATTAGGAATTTAGTTTACAAACAATAACTAGACATTTATTTAACTAATTCATTAATAATTGTTATATGAGAAATTGACTCCCTAGATTAGCTTATCGTAACTTGAAGTGTTCTTATTGATGGCTAAATAGGATGAAGATCAAAATGTTCCTCGCTACATAACGAGAGACTAATTCAAATCAGTGGTAACTAATAACGTGTGAATGTAATAATATAATTATTGAGTCTATGCAGCAAATGATAACATTGTGAAGTTAGGACTCAATTGATAAAAGATCAAATTGTTAAAGATAACACAGTGTGAGAGTCCCAAGATGAGATCCAGATGCCTGGTCTGAACTATGTACAAACGAAAGATTTCGTAAATGTCTAGTTTCGAGAGTCATTTTGGCCGCAGACACTCACATCGGACGCTCAGACTTGACGACTGAACACTCTCAGCGGATGCTAAGAGAATATGAGAAAGACTACTCGAGAGACGATGTTTATCGAAATTCAACTTGTGGATGCATGTACATAAATGCGGATGCCTTGCACAGACACCCCAAAGAGCCTCGTAGAAGTTCTTTTATTGTAATGATCAATAAAAGATATTGACTACTTGTGAAACGATAAAATAGGAAATATACAAATGATTAAATCAATTTCAACTCATGAGCTGCATTGCCAAGTTCTCAAAATGGAACGAGTTAACAAGCAATAGTCGGACAGTTAGGCATCACATTGCAGCTTAAAAAAAAAAAAAAAAAAAAAAGAAGCACAATGAGTAGACAGAATATATTTACAAACTTCTTACAGCTATGATCCATATCTACCTCTTCTACCATGCTAATTTTGATAGTTATGACACCTATCTATTGGCTCGGGTTTGTCCATCAATACCAATCAACCAAAAAAAAAAAAACGAACACTAAAATTTCTAGTCACCAAGAAGTCTTACCCCCTGATATATTTCACCTGAATGAAGATCATCAAGAGTGTCGATGCATCTATAATTGCTAAGCTCTCTCAAACCCGAGAAGCGACGTCGATTGAGAAAATCATGGAAGTCGCCCTCCGTGTACAGTGTAATCTCTTCTGTCCGAACGGCCACTCGATCATTTTCATCGTATAGACACAGTTTTAATGTGATTCCTGCCAATAGCAGTTCAAGTTTTATCACCTCGAGAACGGATGATGAGATAAGTAAACGAAGTTTTGATAGATCTACGATACCCTCATCAAGGTGAAGAGTGTAATTTCCCAGAGGCATTTCCCGGTCGAGACTCCGAACGACTCGGTCTTCGTCTTCCAACCAAAATGCTCGTTTAGTCCTCAACCTGAATGCAGACTTAATGGCCTCCTTGATTGCATCTGATGTTCCATCGATCCCGATTCTTCTAGTATAGTCTCCGAACTTGACTGATATAATCCTTCCACAATAAGACGAATGCCCATCCCCTCTTGCTGCTCAAGAAGGATCATTTTAGTAGTTAATGTTATCGCGAGGAAATATATGAATCTAAAGGTAAAGACCAATAAAAGAAAGAGCAGAGCTTCTTATGTCCTACTAAAATATTACTTCAGCAAAACTGAAGGCAGCCTTGTTTTACTTCTTTCGAGTATATAAGTACAAAATATAGACATCCCCTAGATGCATCTTTATTGTTTTGAATCTTTTCTTATGATAATAATATTGCACCATAAAAACGTCCTCAATGATAGATTAGGCCGTCATTTGTCTTCAAAATTTCTGCAGTGGCATATAAGTACAGAGCCCAATAACTATGATCATAGTATGTATTCCCTGTGACTGGGAGTCCAAGTGTCAAGGCTTACCATTTCCAGGGGTTTCCCTCCAGTTCCAGGGAGGTACACCATTGACTCCAACTGCATCAGCTGCGGTAATTGCCAGAGGATCACCATCAGGATCCAATTGCCTTTCCAAGTTGACAGTCGACCTGTCACTAGCTGAAACGTGAAAACATTTTGTAGAAATTCAAGAACAGTAGAGAACCAGAGGGCAGATATGACTCTGAAATTGAAGGAAAAAGGTCAGCCTATGGATAATGTACGTCATGATTGGCAGACAAAAAAAAAATAGTAGCACTATCTTAGCAACCCTTAACAAATATAAGGCAAGTCAACCCCAAGGGATGCAGGTGACTGTTGATGATTAATCTAAATGACCACAATCATTATCGTGTAGGGCAGGTCCCCATTAGTGCCATTAAAAGCCCCAATAGCATATAAAAATTATGGTGAAAACCAAAACAAACCAGTAAAATCTTCCACGCATCTTGACTTAGACCATTAACTAAGCAGTTACTAATGAATGATGCAAGCAAATTATTGTCTGATTAAGAAATGAAATATTCGAGATGACCAAAACAACCAGAGACATAGAAGGGCCAACTCATACGGCACATTTCATCAAATGTAATTACAAAAAAGATTTAAGGAATCTACAAATTACATAACCATCACAAAATTGAATAGTCACAATTTTAGAAAAAACAGATGAGACTTCGTAGCACTACTATCTTCTATAATTGTCTAGCTAGCATCAGTTCCAAACTTCTTAGGTCACAAACAAGGAAACTTTATTCTACACAACAAGTTTTAATCATCTATCTCTGGTTATTCCTGCACATTCTTGGAAGGATTTTTTTCACCCTAAAATAAGTTTGTCAAAGGCATTTGAAGCCAAAGCGTTAGGAACCTGGTTGTATTGCATTTTTTCACACTATAACAAAGTTTGCAACACTAGCCATCACACTGACAGCTCATGCTAACAATAACGAAAGGTATTTGGTTTTGTCTGTTTAACTATGTACTAAATTAATTGATGACGTCCTGTCATGCAAGAGAGATATACTGTTAGACATGTACCTGCCATTCAGAAACCAAACCGAATGCGCAAAAGAAATAGAAATGAGCATTTACCTAAGAATAATAGGAAATAATGAGGCATGTTTTCTCATTAAATCCTCGTTTCAAGTTCAGTTCAAACATCAATCAGAATCTAGAGTCATAGTTCATGTAATGATCACAATCAAGCATAGAATGCATTTATATTCAATTTGACCAACCTCATAAAAAACAGAAAAATATAGATTCCATTACAGAGGAGACAAGAAATACCTTCCATTGATACAAATGGTATATTTGCATCTTCAAGACCTAAAGAAAGCATTAAAGACAGTTACTCATAACTTCCAACAAAGGGCAAATCAAGTTCTAGCAGGCAATTTCATAACGAAGTAGCACTTGGGAATGTTAAAGAATTTCTCACCCTTATCAGTAAATTGAATATATGAGTCGATCTTATGGGGAGTGGGGCTCTTATAAACTCCAGCATTTTTGGTCCTATCTCTAAGCAGCTCCTCCAGCTCCTCGTAATACGACATCTTGGCCGATTTACTGCCACCTTTAGCCTGCTGCCTCGCCTTCTTGAACTCTTTGAGCAAGTTCCTCCACTTATCCGTGCACATTGTCGGCGATCGATCAAAACCCTTATCTCTCATTTTGGCCGAGATCTGCTCCCATAGGTGCTTATTGGACTTTGAAGTGTTGAAAAGTCCGTCTACTTCCCGGCGAAAGCTTATCAGACTTCGTGTCTCTTCCTGAACCCAAGTCTCTGCTCGTTTCTTCGGCGCTTTCACTTCCGGCTCCTCGCCTCCACTGCTATCGCCGAGAATCATGTTATGTTGCTGGTGGTGCGAGTGGTGGAGGAGGTGGTGGTGGTGGCGGTGAGCCGGCAAACTATCACTGGTCACCACCTCGATCATCATGTCTCTCTCCGGTTCTCCCTCTTTATAGAAATCAATCGGACGGGGCTTCTCCGACAAGTACATGCCGGAATACTATCAATGGTTTCAGAGGAACCGCAGCAACGGAATTTGGAAGTAATCGTACAGGACAACAAAGTGAAGCCCTCTCCGGATTCAGAAATTGGAGAGAGCGATAGCGAATCGGCGAAGAAGAAGAAATGGGATAGAACGCTGGCTTTGAGTCTGTGACAGTCAGCTTAGATGAAGTACAGGAGACACACGTACGCGCCGCTCCAAGACCAAGTGGAGAGCGTGAGACCGTTCTATATCGACCGAGTAATGTTAAGTATGGGTATGATCAGACCACCGCCCGGTTCAGTTCAACCACGTACACAATCCATGCTATACAAAAGGGGTGGGCGCGGTCCGGCTCCATCCCAAAACTGGAACCGAAATTTGAACCGGAGCAAAACCGTGGCATTCCGGGACCAAAATTGGAACCAATTGTGTTTCACAGTTCGATTTAGGTTCGTTCTTGGTTCAGTTTCAAATTTAAAAAAAAAAGGGAAATTACCGGTTTGAACCTCGAACTAACCGGTTTTTTCGATTCAAACCTTGAAGTAAAATTTTTCACGATCCAAACCTTGAAGTATGGAAAAATTAACAAAACAAACCTCAGCGGACGTCCTATGACCATCCTCTGTGAATTTTGACGGAGAACAGACTGTCTCTTGCAAAACAGAGACAATCCGTTCTCAAGATCGGACTGTCTCTGTTTTGCAGAGACAGTCCGTTCACGAATTTTGCCTAGAACGGACTGTCTCTTCAATCAAGAGACAGTCCGTTCCCGAATTTTGCCTAGAACAGACTGTCTCTTCTATCAAAAGACAGTCCGTTCTAGAATTTTGCCCGTTCTTTTAAATTAGGGCTAGAACGGACGGACTCTCTTAAGAAGAGTCTGTCCGTTCGTTCGTATATATCACAAACAGAGAGCTTTTATTGCGCAGAAAACAGAAAACACTCTTGTTGCGATTTTCTCTCCGACGTTCACGGCGATCTTTTCCCAGACGGATCGATTTTCTCTCCAACCTTCGGCCCCCATAAATTTGATGGGATTGATTTTCTTTCCAACCTGCGACGATCTTTTTCCATAAATTTGACCGAAATTTGCTACAGGGTATGAATTCATCGTTTGTAATTTATTTCGTTCAATTATTAGGTAGCAAATTTGAGATATATCCTAATTTTTCACAGAGAGGTCGGTCATCACCGTCTGACAGTGCGTTCGATCACCACAATTGTAATCCAATCTTGTGCTCTGTTCTCTGACGATTTGGCCAAAATTATTGCAGGTTATGTGTCAATTTTGAATTGATTTGTTTTGTTTTTGAATTGTTTGGTTAAAATTTACGATTTGTGTTGATTTTTCGAGCATTTAATAAAATTTGCAGCTATTCGTCAAAAATGGTTGATGCAAATGAGTCTGCGAACATAGAGTGGTATATGGAGGATCACGCTCCCATATACAGTGCTATTCATCCATTTGATCACTTAGAGGGTGAAGGAGAAATACAGGTGCATTCAGTATCGTAAACCTTAGACGACGAGTTTCGTGAACCGTTTAATTCGGATGATGAAGAGGCACAAAGCATACGAGTAAGAGCAGAAAATTCGGGTGATTTTGCTGTGGGTAGACAATATGGTTCTTTAATGGCCATTAGAGACGAAGTAAAAAGGTATGCTTTGCAAAAAGGATTTGATATCAGATTTGTTAAAAGTGAGACGAAGAGACTAACGGCAAAATGTCAATGAGGAGATTGTAACTGGTATCTGCATGCTTCGGTCATGCAAAATGAGGCGACCTTCCAAATAAAGTCCTACCGTAACGATCACAACTGTGCAAGGACACTTGATAATCGACATGCTTTGGCAAAGTGGTTGGCAACGTATTATTCAGATAGGTGTAGGACCGGAATTGTCTAAGAGGGGGGTGAATTAGACTTTTTTTAAAAAAATTAATCTAATAATCAATTAGTGTTACTCTCTTAATTAGTCTAATTACGAATAAGGTAATATCAAAAATAAAGAGAGAGTAAGAGAGATTCAACACCAATACTTTTTACGTGGTTCGGCCAAACTGCCTACGTCCACGCTCCAAGGCTCACCCCTTGAAGATCCTTACCCTTCTCCTCACGAGAAATAACAGATCGGGATTCCGGGCTCCGATCAACTGCCTTTACAATTCTGGATTGAACTTCACGGGCGTCAATCCACTGCCTTATACAGATTTGAGTTTGTAAAATATTAAGCTTACACTACAATCTCACAAAGGTGAATCTCAAGTTAGGATTGAGAGATGTAGAGAAGAATACAGAGTGTGCAAAATAACTTTCGCAGCTAGGGCTCAGAATTCAAATTTGGCAAAAGTTAGTCTTCGAGCCTTTTCTTCTGCTTATATACTCTGTATGAATTTGCTTCACAGAATTGAATGCTTCTTTCTTCAAAATGGAGATAAGTTACCGTTGGGAAGCATCCGTACTGAAGCAGATATCCGTTGCTTCTGAAAATGATGTTCGTCGTCGCCATTAAAGGTCTGGAGTTAATGCTGAAAACGACGTCACTGTAGCTTCGCGGCTAACTTTGAATTCTGGCGGAAGTTCACCGGCAGATGCAACTAATGAGCGGAGACACGTCATCGGTGAATGCTGCTTGAAATGCCATCGGCAGATATATCCTTGAATTCCATCGGCAGAAGCATCTTCAACTTCTATCGGCAGAAGCATCTTTAAAACTCCTCGGCAAAGACAATTCGTAAAACTCATCGGCAGAGACAATCCGTGAACTTCATCGGCACATTCTATCTTCAAAGCCATCGGCAGATGTTTCTTTAAAAACGCCATCGGCAGAAGTCTCTTTAAAAACCATCGGCAGATGAACTCTTGAAAATTGTCGTCTAGTGATCGGCATGTGCAAGCTTGAACGACATCGGTATGAGTAGCGTCAAATGCTATCGGCAGATCCATCTTGACACGTCATCGGCAGATATCTTCAAAACCGCTTCGGCAGATGAAACAAATAAGCGCTGACCACGTCATCGGTAGATGTCTTCAAAAACGCTTCGGCAGATGAGACTTGTAAATGTCATCGGCATATACACCTCAACACGTGATGAACCGGCATCGGCAGGAGTAGTTTCAACAGCTATCGGCAGATGCAACATTTCTTTGTCGTGTAGCGATCGGTATATGCAAGCCTGTTGCTATTTCATTCTGTATACTCAAACCGATTTATTAGACAACTAAAATACCCTTTTCAAGGGTATTTCCATATAAACTCATATTCATTATTTTCTTTAAATACACATAATCAAATTGTACATTAATTATACAAATACATAATCAAAAACAAATTATGACTTAAACACTCTATAAGTCAACAATCTCCCCCTTTTTGATTATGACAATATAAATTTGATTAACTTTGATACTCCCCCATAATTCTAGCCGCTCCCCCATAGTATGTGTATTTTATTAAAATAACCATTCATAGCAATTCCAGAAACACAGAGTATATCCAAAGAATGTTATCCAATCAAACTCAATCAAATATAGTATTCTCCCCCATTGACATTATCAAAAAAAAGTAATGCATTCAACATTAGAGTATGTGAAGTAAACTAAAGATAGTCATTGAAAGGAACAGCAAAAAAAATCACTATTTGAAGCGATCTAAATGACGATTCCAAAAAGCTTTCTGAACATAAGAGGGCACGTCACGGTGGGGATTGAAAAAGCCATCCACCAGAGCTTGAAGGAAAGCACGATCTCTTGGGAGAGGTGATTGATAGACCACCATTGCCAGACAGGGAGCAGGAGGTGGAGAAGGCTCTTGGGACAACTCCACGTCCATGCAGGAAGGAGACTCGACAGAAGGACCAGAGCACACATCCATACATGGTGGAGGAGAAGCTTCCATTGGACAGGCTGGAGGAGAGGAAGATTCAGGAGCTGAGGAAAATGTAGGAAGAGTGAACTTGAGCTCAGCCTCATGAATATCTAGGGACATGAGACGCACATCTTCAAAAACAGCAGGCCTGGAAAGGGGAAGAAGCAAATCTTCAAAGCAGGCCTCGGGAACATTGAGACCAGAACATGATGGTTCGGGTTCAGGCTCAGGTTCAGGTGTCAACGCGGCAATGGACAATTGGAGTTTCTCAAGTTCTCTGACAACCATTCGCCTATCACCATCAATCTTTGTAGACAGCAGGCCAAGACCTGTATCCAGAGCAACGCCCATGGTCTGATGATTCTGATCCATTTTACTTTGGATTGTTCCGAGGGCAATGCCAAGGTTGGTAATAGAGGCTTGCATCTCATTGTACTGAGCCTCTGTTAAGGAAAATCTCCTGTGATATGTTATGGGAGTTGCAGGAGTTGCAGGAGTATTGGAGAGAAGGGGTTGGACTGGCAGAGCGATTGGAGCAGGTTGGACAGGTGATGGAGGGAGCACCTCTTGCTGATCGGGAGATGGATGAGGTGAAGGTTCATGAATTGGAGAGGTAGGAGCTGAAAGTTCATGGTTTGGAGGTGGAGGAGCTAAAGATGGGTGGACTGGAACTGGAGGAGCTGTAGGTGGTAAGGAAAGAGTAGGTGGAGAGGGAGGTGGAGGAACTGGAGATGGTAGAGCTGAAGGTCCATGGGTGAGTATGGAAGAAATGGCTCGCATCACCGGAGAGATGGAAGGATAAACAGGCTTAGAAGGTAGGATGAGAGAAGGTGGAGGTGAACGAGGAGGTTCAGGAATAGGTAGGGACACAGATGAGGGAGCAGAGGTGGCCTCTGAAATGGGTGCCATGGAGGAAGGAGCAATCCTACGCCTACGCACTAAAGGAGAAGGTGGGGGGCTTGAATCCTGAGATTGACTTACAGTGTCATCTCCTCCTTCAGCAGTTGATTCATCTGGCAGGATAAGTTTCCTTTTACCACGCCTGACATGTGCTGCCAAAGAAGCCTTTTTCTTGGCCTTATCCACAGCAGGTTTTCCTTTTACGATACTTTTGAATCCCATCCTGCTGAGCGTGGAGATGGAATAAAAATTGGAGGGCAGAAGTCTCACAGGCTCCTCCTCCTCTGGAAGAACAACTTCAAGACGAGCAAATAATCGCATGAGAAGCAGATTATACGGTAGAGATGTAGCTCTGGAGGAGACAGCAAGAATCATCCTTCGAACAACTATATACCCAATGTTGAAGGGTGTCTTGAGATAGATTGCATACAGAACAAATAGTTCCATTGAGCTCACTTCGTCATAATGTCCACCCTTGGTAACAATATTGAAATCAATCATATGACGAAAAACTCTGGCTCTAGGGGTCAGATGTTTGCCCTTTAACGGATCAGGGGAAGAATTGGGGTCCACAGTAATTTCCCTAAGAAATTGTAGTCCATCAGACGTTCCAAAGAAGGGTAGCTCAGGCCCTGTCACATACTTGTAAGGGCAGTTATCCAAATGAGGAGCTCCCAGAAGGGCATTTATGGACTGAGGAGTAATTTCAATGTGAGTGTTGTAGACGTAGCTCTTAATGGAGGGGTAATCAGTGGAAAAGCTAAGGTTTGCATAAAACATCCTAATCGCTTCCGGGTAGAAGAATGATTCGGTCTCAAAGAGACCTATCAACCCGAGATCAGTCAAGGGTTCAATAAAGTCCAATCCGGCTAACTCTTCAAAAGAAATACCCTTACTAGGAATTAACGATTTGAACCGATAGTCATTGTGGTACTTTACCTCAGCAGCTTGAGTAAGAAAGTAGAAGGTTGGCCACTCCGTTCCACGAGGAATCTCTCGGGAAGGACGATCAGAAACTTTGGCCATCTTCTTGGTCGGTTTGGAAACGGCGCGAGATGATTGACCTTGAGATTCCATTGCTAGAAGAGGATTCGACAGAGAAAATTTGGTAGGGCAGGGGTTTAGAGAAAGAGCGCGAAAAGTAGAGTGTCTGGGCGAAGAAGAATGAATTTAAAAGAAATAACTCATCGTCAGACGAAGAAGATATACGTGTCGGCAGATTGAGGAATACATCTTCCGATGGGTTACACGTGTCGGCAGATTGATCAGAACAGCTTCCGATGGGATAGAAAACACTGCATCTACCGATACCTACCGGTAGAAATGCATCTTCCGATGCTTAGAGAAAAATCAGCATCTACCGATGCTTTCACAACAAGGAATTGCTAACACTTGGGAATTTTCCAAAAGAGACAGAATTATTTTCTATCAACCCTAATGAGACCTAACCTTATTCTGATATTATTGAATGTCTTCTCATCCAAGGGTTTTGTAAAGATGTCGGCCAATTGATCTACAGAATTAACAAATTCTAAAGAGATATCTCCTCTTTGAACATGTTCACTGATGAAATGATACCTTACATCAATATGTTTTGTTCTAGAGTGTTGAATATGATTTTTAGAAATGTTGATAGCACTGGTGTTATCACACCGAATAGGAATCCTATCAAAGAACAGATTATAGTCCTCCAAAGTCTGTTTCATCCAAAGCATTTGTGCACAACAACTGCCTGCAGCAATATATTCACTTTCTGCAGTTGAGAGTGCAACAGAATTCTGTTTCTTAGAATACCAAGACACTAGAGATTCACCAAGAAATTGACATGTTCCTGTGGTGCTTTTCCTATCAACTAGACTACCAGCATAGTCAGAATCTGAATATCCAATCAGATCAAAGGAAGTTCCCTTAGGATACCATAAACCTAAGTCATAAGTCCCACTCAAATATTTGAAAAACCTTTTTACTGCAGATAAATGAGATTCCTTAGGGGCAGCCTGAAACCTAGCACTAAGGCACACACTAAAGAGTATATCTGGCCTACTAGCAGTCAGATACAACAGAGAACCAATCATACCACGATATTTCTTGATATCCACACTTATACCATTTTCATCCTTGTCCAATTTAGTAGTGGTACTCATGGGAGTTTTAGAAGATTTGACAGTTTCTAATCCGAATTTCTTAAGGAGTTCCTTAATGTACTTTTCTTGACAGAAGAAGATTCCATCAGGAGACTGATTAATCTGGAATCCTAGGAAGAACTTTAACTCCCCCATCATACTCATTTCAAACTCACTTTGCATGAGGGAGGAAAACTCATTACACATGTTGACATTGGTTGATCCAAAAATAATGTCATCGACATATATTTGAACCAGCAGAATGTCCTTATCCTTTTGCCTGGTAAATAGAGTTGAGTCGGTGTTACCCTTTTTGAAATTCCTTTCCTCAAGGAAATTCCTCAATCTGTCATACCAAGCTCTAGGAGCCTGCTTAAGACCATAAAGAGCTTTCATAAGTCTATACACATGATTCGGTTTAGCAAAGTCTTCAAATCCTAGGGGCTGCTCTACATAAACTTCTTCCTGAATATAACCATTTAAGAAGGCACTCTTTACATCCATTTGAAAGAGTGTGAAGTTTTTGTAGCAAGCATAGGCTAAGAGCATCCTAATGGATTCTAATCTAGCTACAGGTGCAAAGGTTTCCTCAAAATCTATACCTTCTTCTTGATTGTAACCTTTAGCAACTAGCCTAGCCTTATTTCTGACTACGATCCCATTTTCATCCAATTTGTTCTTGTAAACCCATTTAGTTCCAATAATGGGATGATCCTTAGGCCTTGGAACAAGTTCCCATACCTTGCTCCTTTCAAATTGATTTAGCTCCTCTTGCATAGCTAAAATCCAGTTTTCATCACTCTCGGCCTCTTCAAACTTCTTAGGTTCTATTTGAGATATAAATGCCACATTGGCACAGAGATTCCTAAGAGAGGATCTAGTCTTAACTCCTAACGAAGGATCACCTAAGACTTCATCTAATGGATGGTCTTTGATGAATTTCCAATCTCTAGGAAGAGCAGGATTTTCATCCTTGACAAAAGCTATATCATGAGAAATAGAAGAAGGTTCTAAAGATTTTTCTCCTTGAATGGGATCTGTAGGCTTTTCTAAGGAAAGGGAATCCAGTTGTTTTTCCAAGGGATCATCCTCATCCACATTCATTAATGGCTGAGGAGTCTCATCAAAATTGACATGAACAGATTCCTCAACAACAAGAGTTCTCCTATTGAAAACTCTGTAAGCTTTACTGGTCAAAGAATATCCTAGAAAAATTCCAAGATCGGATTTGGAATCGAATTTTCCTAAGTTATCCTTAGTATTAAGAATAAAACATTTGCAACCGAAAGCTCTAAAATACTTAACAGTAGGAGTCTTGCCATTCCAAAGTTCATAGGGAGTTTTTTCAAGAATAGGTCTTATAGAGACCCGATTGAGTACATAGCAAGCTGTAGCAACAGCTTCAGCCCAGAAGTATTTAGGAAGGGAATTTTCACTAAGCATAGTCCTAGCTAGCTCCTGGAGAGATCTATTCTTCCTCTCAACAACACCATTTTGCTGAGGAGTCCTAGGTGAAGAGAAATTGTGCTCAATTCCATTTTTGAGACACAAGAGTTCAAATCTCTCATTTTCAAATTCTCCACCATGATCACTACGAATAGCAACAATGGTGAGTCCCTTTTCATTTTGAACTCTTTTCCTAAAGCTAGAAAAGGTTTCAAAGGTCTCATCCTTAGACTTCAGGAAATATACCCAGGTGAATCTAGAGAAATCATCTACAATAACAAAGGCATAGAATTTGCCGCCTAGGCTTGCTATATTGGAAGGACCGAAGAGGTCCATGTGAAGAAGTTGGAGAGGCTTAGAAGTGGAGATTGCATTCTTTGATGCAAAAGAGCTTTTGATCTGCTTGCCCATTTGACAAGCTTCACAGACCCTATCCTTTTCAAAGGTTATCTTAGGGATTCCTCTAACTAAATTCTCCTTAGTAATCTTAGCTAAGGTATCCATCCCTACGTGTCCTAATCTTCTATGCCAAGACCAACAGTCATTAAGAGAATTAACAACAAAACACTTCTCATCAACATGCTCAAAAACATTCAGATCAACAATATAGACATTTTCTTTTCTAAATCCTTTAAACAATATATGATTAGTTGAAATGTCTTTGATCACACAAGCATTTGATTTGAAGGTTACTTTATAGCCCTTGTCACACAACTGACTTATGCTAAGCAGGTTATGTTTTAATCCTTCTACTAGCAAAACATTTTCAATAGTAGGATGAGAAGGATTACCTATATTGCCGATGCCAACGATTTTGCCCTTTTGGTTTCCACCAAAAGTGACACTACCTTTCTTCTTGTTGACAACAGCAAACTTGGTTGAGTCTCCCGTCATATGCCTTGAGCAACCACTGTCAAGGTACCACAGATTTGTTCCGGGAGAGCAGTCAACCTGCAAAACAGAAATCAGGTTGTCTTCTTAGGTACCCAAATCTTTTGGGTCCTAGTGTTAGGTCTGGTTCCCTTAGGAACCCATTGGAATTTACCAGTTGATTTCATATAGTTTGCTTTTAGCGGACATACAAAAGATTTATGTCCAGCTTCATTACATGCATGACAGACAGAGGGTTTAACAAAGAAGTTTTTAAAGACTTTCCTTTTATTAGACTTGTCATACCCTAATCCTGTTTTGTCAAAATTTGCTCTCTGACCTGCTATTACCATCTTAAATAATTTTTCACCCTTAGTGAAGTTCAGAATAATATTATTCAAATCTTCATTTTTGCTTTTAAGATCATCAATCTCTTTGACATGCAAATTAGCTTCCTTGGCATGTATTTCTACCATGTTTGCATTTTCCTTTTTCAAAGTATTGTATTTGGTTTTTAACATGCCAAACTGTTTAACTAAATCATTGAAGGCATGAATTAGATTACCTTCATCATCATCACTATCACTGTCACTGATAATACTAGGAGAGGAAGATCTAACATTGTCCTCATGTGCCATAAAGCACAGGTTTGCTACTTCCTCATCTTCTGATGAAGAGGCGTCTTCTTCACTATCATCCCAAGTGGCCTTCATAGCCCTTTTCTTGAACTTCTTGGGACCCTTCTTTGCTTGTGGACAGTCTGCCTTCATGTGACCAGGCTTTCCACACCCAAAGCACGTGATTTCCTTTTCCTTTTGAGATTTCTCACCCTTTGGAAATCTTTTTCCCTGCATCCTCTTTCGTTGCAGAAACTTACTGAACCTCCTAGTGATGAGTGCAATATCCTCATCTTCTTCTTCTTCTTCTTCTGATTCCTCTTGCTTACTCGAGGAAGCCTTTAGAGCAATGTCCTTTTTCCTTGTTACCTCCTTCTCCTTGAGGTCCTCCTTTTCATTTGCTCTCATTGTGATCTCATGCGTCATGAGAGATCCAATGAGCTCCTCAAGCTTTAAGGCTTTGAGATCCTTTGCTTCCTGAATGGCAGTCACCTTTGGTTGCCATGCTCTCGGTAGGCATCTCAGAAGTTTCCTTACCTGTTCTTCACCTGAGTAAGTCTTACCAAGAGCTTTAAGACCGTTAGTGATGTTAGTAAATCGAGTAAACATAGAACTGATGGTTTCACCTTTTTCCATGGAAAACAGTTCATATTCATGAACTAACATGCTCAATTTACTTTCTTTAACTTGATTTGTCTCTTCGTGTGTGATCTCTAACAAGTGCCAAATTTCTTGAGCACTTTCACACCCTTGTACCCTATTAAATTCATCTCTATTTAAGGCACAGTACAAGGTGTTTACAGCCTTAGCATTAAGGCTTAGATTTCTCTTATCGGACTCAGTTAATTCAGACGAGTCCTTAGGGATACTTTTCCCATCAACAGTTTTCATGGCCTTAAAAGGACCATTTTCTATAATACACCAGGTCTCATAGTCTATGGCTTGAATGAATATTTTCATTCTAGACTTCCAATAGACATAGTCACTACCATCAAAGAATGGAGGTCTATTTGTAGCCTGACCTTCTATTTGTGTATTGTTAATGTTGAATGCCATTTCAGATATAGCAATATCTCTTAGATAAATAACTTAGACAATATAAACCTTGCTCTGATACCAATTGTAGGACCGGAATTGTCTAAGAGGGGGGTGAATTAGACTTTTTTTAAAAAAATTAATCTAATAATCAATTAGTGTTACTCTCTTAATTAGTCTAATTACGAATAAGGTAATATCAAAAATAAAGAGAGAGTAAGAGAGATTCAACATCAATACTTTTTACGTGGTTCGGCCAAACTGCCTACGTCCACGCTTCAAGGCTCACCCCTTGAAGATCCTTACCCTTCTCCTCACGAGAAATAACAGATCGGGATTCCGGGCTCCGATCAACTGCCTTTACAATTCTGGATTGAACTTCACAGGCGTCAATCCACTGCCTTATACAGATTTGAGTTTGTAAAATATTAAGCTTACACTACAATCTCACAAAGGTGAATCTCAAGTTAGGATTGAGAGATGTAGAGAAGAATACAGAGTGTGCAAAATGACTTTCGCAGCTAGGGCTCAGAATTCAAATTTGGCAAAAGTTAGTCTTCGAGCCTTTTCTTCTGCTTATATACTCTATATGAATTTGCTTCACAGAATTGAATGCTTCTTTCTTCAAAATGGAGATAAGTTACCGTTAGGAAGCATCCGTACTGCAGCAGATATCCGTTGCTTCTGAAAATGATGTTCGTCGTCGCCATTAAAGGTCTGGAGTTAATGCTGAAAACGACGTCACTGTAGCTTCGCGGCTAACTTTGAATTCTGGCGGAAGTTCACCGGCAGATGCAACTAATGAGCGGAGACACGTCATCAGTGAATGCTGCTTGAAATGCCATCGGCAGATATATCCTTGAATTCCATCGGCAGAAACATCTTCAACTTCTATCGGCAGAAGCATCTTTAAAACTCCTCGGCAGAGACAATTCGTAAAACTCATCGGCAGAGACAATCCGTGAACTTCATCGGCACATTCTATCTTCAAAGCCATCAGCAGATGTTTCTTTAAAAACGCCATCGGCAGAAGTCTCTTTAAAAACCATCGGCAGATGAACTCTTGAAAATTGTCGTCTAGTGATCGGCATGTGCAAGCTTGAACGACATCGGTATGAGTAGCGTCAAATGCTATCGGCAGATCCATCTTGACACGTCATCGGCAGATATCTTCAAAACCGCTTCGGCAGATGAAACAAATAAGCGCTGACCACGTCATCGGTAGATGTCTTCAAAAACGCTTCGGCAGATGAGACTTGTAAATGTCATCGGCATATACACCTCAACACGTGATGAACCGGCATCGGCAGGAGTAGCTTCAACAGCTATCGGCAGATGCAACATTTCTTTGTCGTGTAGCGATCGGTATATGCAAGCCTGTTGCTATTTCATTCTGTATACTCAAACCGATTTATTAGACAACTAAAATACCCTTTTCAAGGGTATTTCCATATAAACTCATATTCATTATTTTCTTTAAATACACATAATCAAATTGTACATTAATTATACAAATACATAATCAAAAACAAATTATGACTTAAACACTCTATAAGTCAACAATAGGTTCAAGAGTCAACCTGACTGGCCCATTCCTGATATAATCGAGACAGTGAGGAAGGAACATCAGGTGAACATTAAGCCAAGTCTTGCGAGAAGAGGAAGAACCGAAGCTAAAGTACTTAATTACGGGAGGAGCGAAGAACAATTTAAACTAGTGCGTTCGTACGCAGAAGAAATATTCAGATCAAATCCAGGCAGTACAGTGAAAATACATGGTCACGTGGTGGGTGAAGGGGAGATGAGAAAATGATATTTGAAAGAATGTACATATGTATGGCTGCTTGTGTGTCAGGTTTGTTAGAACAGGGCAGACCCATTATATGTTTAGATGGATGTCATCTGAAGGGCTCCTGCCCTGGCCAATTACTCACGGCCGTGAGTATTGATGGCAACAATGACATATATCCCATTGTTGTTGCCAACGTGGAGACAGAATGCAAAGACTCATGGCTGTGGTTTTTGGAGTTATTGCAGGACGATTTAGGCATTGGCCTTGGATGAGGATGGACATTTGTGTCGGATCGACAAAAGGTATATATTATTATTATTATTATTATTATTATTATTCGGGCATTGCAGTTGTATTGTTTTATACTAACTTTGTTTTTCTTTAAAATTTCAGGGGTTGTTGGCTGCTGTGTATAACACATTTGGTTTAGCTGAACATCGTTTTTGCCAGAGGCATATGTATTCAAACTTCAAAGGACTATTTCGGGGCATAGCGTATAGAGATGCTATGTGGAATGCAGCAAGGGCAACCACACAGGAATATTTTGAGATAGCAATGAGGAAAGTGCATGAGATAACCCGGATGCCCATGCATGGCTTCGAAGAACGCCCCCTAGCAGTTGGGCTACTTATGCGTTTTCGCTAATTCCGAAGTGCGACTTGGGCTTGAACAATTTATGCGAGTCTTTCAATGCATCTATATTGCCGGCCAGGGACAAACCAATCCTGACTATGTTCGAGATGATTTGAAAGACCATGATGACTCGAATTGTAAAAAAAATACGAAGAGATGCTCAAGTCAGACGATGTACTGTGTCCTAAAATTAGGAAAAAGCTAGAGAATCTCAAACAGGCAGCTCACGGTTGGAGTGCTGAGTTAGCGGGAGACGCAAAGTTTGAGGTCAGCAACGACAACGAACAATTTGCCGTTGACCTGAATGAAGGCGTGTGCGCATGTCGGAGGTGGGAGCTTACTGACATCCCATGTGTTCATGTCATTCCATGCTTTTATTTCATGAGAGAGCCAGTGGAAAATTTCGTCCATATATACTATCATCGGGATACATATTTAGAGATGTACTCACATTTCATTTGTCCCATTAATGGCCAACAGATGTGGCCGGCAGCAGAGAATCGGATCCCAATCGTTCCACCAGAGAGAAGGCCCCAACCTGGTAGGCCGAAGAAGAAAAGAGTGCGCGATGTCGATGAGCCTTCTACGTCAATAACTTCTAAGAGGAAGTCTACGATGTCGTGTGGTAAATGTCGGCGTCAAGGGCATAACAGTCGCACATGTCCTGAGAGGGGATCCAGTTCAGGTGCTGCTGCTTTGCGTGACACATTTATGGGTTTCCAGACATTAGACGGGACTCAGGTATATTTTTTCACCTTACTCTCTTAACAAACTAAGATTACTATGTTCTAATATAACTATCATTGCGTGTAGAAATCTACTACACGCGGCCATTGAATATGATTATGGATCTCAAGCAATGACAAGGACATTCTGCAGCAGCTTCATTTTATGGATTTTGTCTATTGTAACTTAATTTATAGTAGTTAGTTTGATTTATTTTAGTTGGATGTAAATATATAATAGTTACATGTAAATATATTAGTTTGATTTAGTTTAGTAGTTTGATTTAGTTTATTAGTTTGATATAGTAGTTACATGTAAATATATTAGTTTCTATTGTAACTAAAATAAACTTAGTTTGATTTATTTTAGTTGGATGTAAATATATAATAGCTACATGTATTTTGGTTGGATGCATTTGATCTTTGGTACAAAATACTGGACCTATTTGGGCTGTCGAATTTGCAGGATGATACTAGCTATGGAGGAGTCAAAAAACAAAGGAAACTCTGTCCAATTTTTTTCTCACTTGTGAATAATCAATTTTTCAACTACCTTAGTTGCAACGTTTTTCAAATAGCAGTTTTTTAATATAAAAGAATTATTACTTGTAATAGTGAGGCTAACATATACGTCCGAAGAGTAAAAAATGAAATTCGCAAAAAGAAATTTACGGGAGAGAACAATAAAGCGATAGCAGAAAGAAGTCATCGACGAAACTTTCAGGCAGAGGTCGAGTTGAACTATCTGCAAAAACAATAGGTTTATATCTGATTTGTCTAATTGAACTACTTGCTATACTAGCAAAAATTACAAGAACCAACTGTTCCAAGACAATTCCAAGACAATTTTTCAAATAGCAGTTTTTTAATATAAAAGAATTATTACCTGTAATAGTGAGGCTAACATGTCATGCATTGAAATAATCTTTTGGTGTAACAAACAAGATTAATGTTAATTTATATCTGATAATGTTTTGATGCAAACAAATAATGAGAGTGGTACTTCAAATTTGGATTACGGGCATCATGAGCACAAAACTTTTTTTTATCGGTAATATGAAAGAAAGTGTAATTCATACAGATTAACATTGTTTTAAAGAGAAAAAAAAGTTTTAGAATCTTTCTTCTCATTTACATTGCTTTGCAGAAAATAAAGAAAATATGCGAAGACGAAGACCTGAAAATTGAAGGGAAGAAAATTTCTTTTATTGATTGAAATAAAAAATTGGGCAGAGTTTCTTTTGTTTTTTGACTCCTCCATAGTTAGTATCATCCTGCAAATTCGACAGTCCAAATAGGTCCAGTATTTTGCACCAAAGATCAAATGCATCCAACCAAAATACATGTAACTACTATATATTTACATCCAACTAAAATACATACAACTAAAGTGCATCTAACTAAAATACATCAAACATAAAATACATCCAACATAAAGTACATACTACAGTGCATCCAACATAAAGTACAGTACATCAAACTCATGAATACATCAAACTAGTGTCTCTCAAAATGAATTATAAAATATAATCTGGTTGGACTTCCTCTTCACAGGCAGATAGTCTCCTATCTGTACGCAATGAAGGTTATGTTACAAAATAATAGTTATAATTGAAATAATAAAGCGAAAAAATGGGTTGAAATGTACCTGCATCATCGCCAGACATCGGTTGGACGTCCTCATTATCGCCCTCTATAGCTTGGGAGTCGTCCGCATCGCCCTCCGTTGCTTCGCCATCGTCATCAGCCCCCATCTGTTCGCCCCCATCGTCATGACCTCCCATCCAATCAAGGATAATTTGCCTCGTTTCTCTCTGGTAGGCGAACATATCTCTTTGGTAGTTTATCATCACTTTCATGGAGCTCACCACCTCCGTCAGCCTCTCCTCGACCCGATTGAGTCTGTCTGTAATAGAGACTGTATCCGCCCTACTAGTCTCTGGAAGCGTGGTGGCCGTAGGCTGCTCTATATGAGTGTCATCCTGGAAGGCCCTCTCATCTGCTCTGGACGTCCATATCCCGTCTGTTTCGACGAGGCCCATCCTAACCAAATGAATCCTTTCGAAAACCTCACCAGCCCGCTGTCTTCGCATCTGCACATCAGAAGGTAACTAAATCTGAAAATGCTCCACAATCTTCATAATCAACACACCGTACGACAGATTTTTTTTTCGGGTCCGCCCAATCTCACACATGTGACATAGTATCACAAAACCGGGGTCAAACATCCTACCGTTGTATAGCTTCTCCATCACGTAGAGATCCATGAAGTTAACGAGATCTCTATGGCCATGTCGCGGCAAAAGGGTGTGACACACCATGTTGTGAACTACGCGAGCTTTTACATTCATGTCTCTAGCTCTCGGCTTAAGGGACCCCATAATGTCATTGTTTCGGTTAATTTGCCTTAAGAACTCAGTTCCCTCGGCTGTTCCCATGAAAGGACAGTTCCGGACTGATTGATAGTATCTTTCCGCCCCTTCTCCAGGAAAACCGATCAACTGATTGACTGTGTCAGGAGTAATCAAAATCTCTGTACCCAAGATGTACGTCTTTATAGTTCCCGTTCTGCCAGAAAAGCTCATTTTCGCATAGAATAAGCGAACAATCCGGTCACAGCTATCGCCCCGCACATTATACACTCCTTGCAGGCCAATTCTGTCGAACATCTCCTGTATGCCCAAAGACTCCCAACCTGCAAAATCAACGTACTTTGAAAGCGTAACTGATCGGTGTAACAAATCTAGATTGAACTGCTCTTCACAAGCCAGGGTGCGATATTCAGTAGAATAAAACTCTGGCCGGTTCGACGATGGCGGCCTCACTGGCCTATTTGACAGTCCGCCCTGTGAAAACGTTAAAGTTGCCCGACGTTCTGGAGGTCCACCCTTTCGCCTTATAATTAGTCTCTCAGCCATTGTAATATACGGAGATTTGAATAATCTGCAAAATTGAAAAATCAAATTTTAGATTAGCAAGTTTAAGATCGGACACACCTTCCACGGTCGTGACCGTCCTCTCTCTATTAACAGAGGGAGAACGGTCGTGACCGTCCTCTCTCTCAAAAATTGGGAATATCACAATTTTTAACCTAAAAATCGAACGAAATAATTTCTAAACGATAAAATCATACCCTTGAGTAAGTTTCGCACGATTTTGTGCAAAAATATCGCCGAACGTTGGAGAGAAAATATGGATCCCGAGAGGTTTTTCTTCGTGCGTATATACCAGAAAACCTCTCTGTTTTCTGATATATACGAGAGAACGGACGGTCTCTTCTTAAGAGTGTAACGACCCCTGTTCCCAGCAAGATATTGTCCGCTCTGGGGATTGGGCCGCAGCCCAATATCCTCCCCTCACGGCTTTGTTTGGCAAGAGCACTTCCCGGAAGGTCACCCAACCTGGAATTACTCTCGCTGAAGCCCTCTTAACTTCGGAGTTCTTATGGGATCCGTTGTCAATTGAGCTCCAAAACGCGTCTTGCTATCTTGGGAGGGATCTCTTACATATGTTTCATTTCCATGTACTTCCCCAAGCGATGTGGTTTCGTAACGGCCCCTGCTTCAACGGAGAAACCACTCCGGCCCAGGTCAGCCCCAGGATCCGCGGAGCTTTACCCACCTCCGGCCCAGGTCAGCCCCAGGATCCGCGGAGAATGGGTGGTTCCTTATCAGTCCGTTGAAAGACGGGTCGTCACAATCACCCCCCCTCGGGGGCCGTACGTCCTCGTTGGCCACATTTCCGGTTGGGTACAGGCTCTGATACCATTTGTAACGACCCCTGTTCCCAGCAAGATATTGTCCGCTCTGGGGATTGGGCCGCAGCCCAATATCCTCTCCCTCACGGCTTTGTTTGGCAAGAGCACTTCCCGGAAGGTCACCCAACCTGGAATTACTCTCGCCGAAGCCCTCTTAACTTCGGAGTTCTTATGGGATCCGTTGTCAATTGAGCTCCAAAACGCTTCTTGCTATCTTGGGAGGGATCTCTTACATATGTTTCATTTCCATGTACTTCCCCAAGCGATGTGGTTTTGTAACGGCCCCTGCTTCAACGGAGAAACCACTCCGGCCCAGGTCAGCCCCAGGATCCGCGGAGCTTTACCCACCTCCGGCCCAGGTCAGCCCCAGGATCCGCGGAGAATGGGTGGTTCCTTATCAGTCCGTTGAAAGACGGGTCGTCACAAAGAGAGTCCGTCCGTTCTAGCCCTAATTTAAAAGAACGAGCAAAATTCTAAAACGGACTGTCTCTTCTATCAAGAGACAGTCCGTTTTGGGGAACGGACTGCCTCTTGATAGAAGAGACAGTCCGTTCCAGGCAAAATTAGAGAACGGACTGTCTCTTGATTGAAGAGACAGTCCGTTCTAGGCAAAATTCGTGAACGGACTGTCTCTGCAAAATAGAGACAGTCCGATCTTTAGAACGGACTGTCTCTGTTTTGCAAGAGACAGTCCGTTCTCCATCAAAATTCACAGAGGATGGTCATAGGACTCCGCCGAGGTTTGTTTTGTTAATTTTTCCATACTTCAAGGTTTGGATCGTGAAAATTTTTACTTCAAGGTTTGAATCGAAAAAACCGGTTAGTTCGAGGTTCAAACCGGTAATTTCCCTAAAAAAAATTAAAATTTATTTAAATTTTTTTATTGTTTTTGGATATGGATTTAGGAGTTTGGGTCGGGTTGGAGCCGGTTTGGGTATGAACCATTTTTTTACGATTTTGGGTTAGATTTTAACCATTTTTTGGATCGAATTTTGACCCATAATTCGGTTCAATTTTCACAAATTTTGACCTCCATAGCCGTGAACCGGCCCATGAATCAGTTCATTTGGTGGGCAAAATTGGACCAAACTGAGACTGAAACTGTGGTTCCGATTAAAACAGTGGTTTCGGTTCAATTTTAATTTTTCCCACCCCTACTATATAGGTTTGGTTTTTAAAAAATAGGAATCAAAACCAAACTAAAGTTTGAATCGAACCAAAATCCAACTTGTTCAATTTTGGTTTGAATGTTTACTCAATTTTATCTATTAGATATGTTATTTAAGTCATGTATTGGTATCATATCTAATGATTCATTGTGTAATACCCGGCTTGTACGAAATTGTATATTATATTACCATTTTAATATACGTGGCATTTTTTTGTGAATATGTCAAATCAGGTCCGATTTACGAAATGAAAGCGTCATTACGATCCAAACGACCAATTGGAATTTTAAGAAATTTTCGGGAATTTTCGGAAGAGTAACGCTATATTCCGAGTAATTACCTTTATCGTAATATAATTGACGTTTTAGTAAAAATAGTAAATGAGGTCCAAATTGCGAACGAATAGTTTTAATAAATCTCTGGTAACTAATTGGACTTATTGGCGAAATTAGGAAATTTGATGATCCCGAATAGTTGGACGATTAACGAAACGAAGGACGAAACAAATAGAATTAAGTAAGAAGGGCAAAATGGTAATTTGCAAACCAAAATTAATAAATAACACAAATCTCTCTTTTTCTCCTCACTTCTCTCTTTTCTCTCTGGCGCCCACGAACAGAGAAGAAACTTCTCTCTGGCCGCCGGCGTTCTCACGACATCCGACCTTCGTCCGACCTTCGTTCTTCCTCCGTCCTTCACGGTTTCTCCTCCTCTCGCTACCCTCGGTAAGTAGCTTCGGTCTTTGAGCGTTAAATTCCAAGTTTTAGGTCGATTTAACGTTAGGGTTTCGATTAGGGTTTCGATAAAAATGTCGAATTAGGGCTCGTAATTAATAGGTTAGCCGTGATTAAGTATGTATTGAACGTATTTGACGTTATTGGACGAAGAAAAATCAATTTGTGAAAAAGTTAAAAATTGGTAAATTTCCGGTTTTTTGAGAAAAACTCGTTAATTGAGATTTCGGATTATCGAGCCTTAATTGACGTTCTAAATGCTTTGATTAGCTAAGTTGGAATTTAGGAAATTCATTAGTTGAGGATTTTATAATTTGAACGTTTATAATTCAAATTGGTTTTAACGGTGGATATCGTGTTTTCCTCAGACACACGACTCCCGTGGACGAAGATTGAGATTCTGCGCGCCCAAGGTAAGTCTTCGTGACTTACTCTGACCAATTGGTCTACACCATACTTCGATGTCGTATCGAGGATCCCTGAAGAGATGTTTGCTTTAAATTCGCTTTGGTTGGGTAGTTAGGTTTAAATTGTTGTAGGTTAGTTTAATTTCGGTCTTGATGGTATGCACGTTGTTTGTTTATCGCACGGTTATATTATGCACATATCTGTTCATGCATCACGTATTTCAAAGGTCATGAAAACGAATTTCTGCATGTATTTTAAGAAAATGAACGAACCTCTATAATGAATGAATGTAATCTGTCTGTATCTGGTCATGCGAGATGGGGCTCAGGCACGGCTGTGCGTGTTGCAAGCGTGTACCCCCCCTCTAGGTGGAAAGGGTAGTCCGACCGCTGGATAGGCCCTCTCCATTTAGTGGGTCGAGGTCTCGGTGACAATCTGTCTGTCTGCGACGTAATGAATTTGTAATCTGAATCTGTCATGCATGTTTTCTGAATGACATCTGCACGCATGCATCTGCATTTACGTAGCTTACTGAGATTTAATTATCTCATAGGTGTCTGTATGGTGTAGGTGATATCTTTGGTGACATCGAGCCAGGTGAGGACGATGTTCCTCCTCCTGACGTAGATGGCAGCTGATGGATGATGGTCGTGGGAGTGCGCTGAGTAGTCGAGGCGCGATATGACCCGTGGGGATGTATGTCACACCCGACATTTCGGCCAGGTGATTTTCTGACTATTTTCATTGTCACCCTCTTATTTAACCGTTATGATTTAAATTTAATGTTAAGACAAATTTATTACAAGTTGAGTAAAACTAGGTTGGGTGGCAGTTTAGTAATTAGAATTGATGGATTAGGTATAAATAGGAAATGGAAACCTTAAACTTCATTTTATTACCACTGTAGCCGACATTCTCTCTCGGCGATTTCTTCTCTCCCAAGTTCTTGCTCTCGGCTACCAGAACTTCCCTTTACCGACGGCTGGTTTCGAGCTTGCTCTTCTCTGCAAATCCACACCCGAGGTATGAAATGGACAATGTAGTCATTCATTAGTAAATAGAGCTCTGTTTTCAGCTCGGCACTGAGTTCGGATTTTTTTAGCAGTGGCCGAGTAGTTTGAGACTTTTTTTTTAAAATCTGAGAGTAGAAATGTCATCCCGAATCGATTCTGAACATTTTAAGTAACCAACTCGGATTTAATCAATGGTAAAACCTGTCCACCTAGTTTCGGATTTCGGACTGCAGTGTGTCAAACAGAGGAATCGGAATGACTTTAGCTATTAGATCCTGGGGTGGTTTATGATTAGGACTACTAGGACTTTGTTTTAACTACTGTAATGTACATGTTTTAGGTGAAGAAGTTAAAGAGAGGAAGCTCGGATTGCTAAGGAATCCAGGTAAGTGAATGTATTAAGATTTCCGGCCACTAGGGCCCTACACCGCAAGGGTATTAGGAAATCACTGAGATGTTAGCTTATTGACTATGATTTGTTATTTCCACGATATGAAGAAGTTGTGTAAGTAAATGTAAAGTTACAGGATGTTTTACTTGTCCTCATGATATGACTTCTCTCTATGAACTTTATGTCTATGCACTGTGTCCCTGTTATGATTAAGTTGAGAATATGAAAAGCAAATGTAACCAAGATTAAGTGCAGAGCGGGGAAAGACTATGTTATGCATGACTCGCGAATTCTCCCACTGGTGGAGGCCGAGTTAATGATATGTATGACTCGCGAAATCTCCCACTGGTGGAGGCCGAGTTAATGATATGTATGACTCGCGAAATCTCCCACTGGTGGAGGCCGAGTTAATGATATGTACGACTCGCGAAATCTCCCACTGGTGGAGGCCGAGTTAATGATATGTATGGCTCGCGAATTCTCCCACTGGGGAGGCCGAGTGATGTATCATGATTGCCGCGATAGGCAAATGATTATGTACGACTGCCGCGATAGGCAAATGACTATGTACCCCTGTCTTCCTCCCTCGTTCCCTGCCTTAATACATGTTATGTAAATGATAAAGATGAACGTGAATGAAGAATGGTTTATGAACTTATGTCTCTTTAAATTGTGTACTCATGTATATCTGTCAGCATGCATTCCTTACTAAGCATTAGGCTTATAGTTAAACCTTATGGTGTAGGTGAAGAAGGTTCAGGTGAGGATGTTATGTTCAAAGAAGATGCTTAAGGCTGGTTGCTGGAGGATGCTCAAGGTGACAGTGCGGGACTGGAGAGGCGATTTATGACCCCTGGTTAAAACTCTTATGTTACAGTATGTTAAAGAATATGGTAGTTTAAGTAGGATGAGATTATTTTAAAACGTTGAGCTTTGAAACTGTCTAGTGGATCACTGAGTCAGGGAATGATTATATAGATTTATAAATGGTCTGTTGCTTAAGTCTTCCGCTATATGCATTTTGAATGAGTTGTGTTTTCTTTCTATTGGAAGGAGTCGTTTGATGATTTAGAGTTCTCTACCGTAAGACGGAAGCTGGAAGAGGTAGTCTTCCGGCTGACGTCATCGGTAGATGCCGAAAGAATAGCTGTTGATGGTTTAGTCTTCCGGCTGACGTCATCGGCAGATGCCGAAAGAATAGTTGTTAATGGTTTAGTCTTCCGGCTGACGCCATCGGCAGATGCCGAAGGGTAATTGTTTGATGGTTTAGTCTTCCGGTTGACGTCATCGGCAGATGCCGAAGGATAATTCTTTGATGGTTTAGTCTTCCGGCTGACGTCATCGGCAGATGCCGAAAGGTAGTTGTTTGATGGTTTAGTCTTCCGGATGACGTCACCAGAAGATGTAAAATGTGTTTTGTCGTTTAGCGACCGGATGATATTTTAATTTAGCACGCGAGGCCCACGTGCCCACCGGAAGATGTCTTCTTTTAGGCGATGTTAAACGAGTCACGCGTAATGCACGTGATGACCGGACGACTAAATTACTGAGGGTTGTCAATGCATGCAACCCATGCAAAACCCGTGTGGTATTATGTTAAGAGAATTGAGGGCACCTCCTCTTTTCCCGAAATTGTCAAGAAGCCAATGACCGAGTCTAGTCGCTCGACTCTGTGAGGGTTGAGCCGACGAGGCGTGGGAAGTCGGGCACGAGAGGGTTCGTCTTCCTTAATGGTTCTGCGTTTCTATTGCCAGTTAAAAAAAAAAATGTTAAATGTGAAAGTCTGTTGAGAGATAGTAAGTTAATGTAATAATAGTAAAAGTCAAGCAACAATTAATGAAAGAATACGAACACGTGACGGCTCCTGGCCGGGGTCGTTACAATGTATGTATGGACTCTGGGGTTATTTTGGGATATTTTGAATTGATAATTGTATAGAGTATTTTAAGTTGTTTGGATCTGGATAGGGGTTAGAAAATGTTTTGGTAACTGTATGTAAAAGGCTTTGGTTTAAACTGTTTTGATAAACGTTATGAAATGTTTTGATTCGTTTTGGGATTGGTACGGGTAAGCTCGGTTTTTTAGAGCTATCCATGCAGTTGGATTTCGTAAAGTCCGCTGCAAGTGGAAGAGAATTGTAAAAGGGGTTACTCTCTGGAATCGGATTCCAGAGAGATGAAAGTTTGAAATTTTGAAACGTTGTTGTGAGTATAGGCGTGATGTAATAGGATTTTGCTCTCTGGAATTCAGATTTCCAGAGAGCTAATTGATGTGTTTGTGAAGCATGAAGTGTTGAGGAGAATTGTCGATGAAGTGTTGGAGTGTTTGAAGGAGGGGATCGCTGCATTGTGTGCAGCGATCGATCTCTGCTCTGCAGCAGAGATCGATCGCTGGTGCTATGAAGCAATGCAGCGATCGATCTCTGCTGCAGCGCAGAGATCGATCGCTGCCTCGGCGCAGCGATGCAGCGACCAGTCGCTGGACTGGTCGCTGCCTCTAATTTCAGGGCCTGGACAGTTTTGCCCCCTTTCTTCTGCGTGGTTTTTAAATGTTTTGAAGTTTTATTAAATAGTTTTAGTTTATGTTTTAAATGATTTACCAAACGAATTTTGATTTCGATTCCGGTTTCGGTTTCGATTTCAATTCTGCTTAACGTCAAGTTTTAAAGTTTTAAAAAAAAAAATAATACGGAAATACGGGTACAGTATTAAGGGTGTTACACATTGTTCAATAAATGACTACAAAATATGAAACTTGTCGGGTTCTATTCTAATTTGGGATCGGGATCGATTCCGCTCTTAATTTAGAATTAGTCAATAAAGACTAGTAATTAAATTATTTTAATCTAAGAGGCCAAACTTGAAATCAACCATGTTGTCAAGAAGACTATGTAAGAATATTTGCTATATTAACATATATTTTTCTTACTAATTCATTGTTAAACCTATGTATTTAATTTCCAATGTAATTGTGATTTTTTTAATATTAGTGGATTAATTGTGATATTATCAGTTAAAAGAAATTTAATAGAAAAGTACATTATGAACTCTAGCTTTTGAATTCAATAGTTATTTAGATTTTAACCTTTTTTCTTTTACAAAACAAATATTAACTTATTAATTGTTAGCAATTAAACTTTATATTTAGCATTTATATTAATAGGTGTTCGGGCATACACGAGGGTCTTCAGGTGTTAGCAGGGGACGTTCTCGCGTGTCTCTGAGTTTCTACAATTTGAATTTCGTACTTGATCTTAGAGCGCTCGTGCATCTTTTGATTATATCTATAATTTTAACAATATACATTAAATAACTATCATCTAAATTTAATAGAATTTTTAGTGTAGGCCACCTAAGTTGAAATCAAAATTTTCAAAGAAAAAATTCAAAATTCAACGTAAAATAAAATAAAATATTAAAGAATAAAATAACAATGGTTTTGAGTATGTGACAGGCAACTTAGATGAAGTAGAGGAGACACACGTACGCGCTGCTCCAAGACCAAGTGGAGAGTGTGAAACCGTTCTATATCGACCGAGTAATGTTAAATATGAGTCTGATCAGACTAGACCGGTTCAATTCAACCCTATGTTCAACCCATGCTATATACGGTAGGGGTGAGCGCGATTTGGTTTGGTCAGGTTACATCCCGAAATCGAAGCCCACGGTTCCAAGGTTCTGGAGTTGGAACCATAGGATTCCAGAACCGACTGTGTTTCATAGTTCAATTTTGATTTGGTTTTGGTTTAATTTCAAATTTAAAATAAATTACATTATTTACATTTTTATTCTTTTTAGGTCGATTTTTTGGACTTTGGGTCGAGTTTGGAGTCGGTTTAGGGTATGGACTGATTTTTTTATGGTTTTAGGTCGGATTTTAATCGGTTTTTGAGTCAAATTTTTGACCCACGGTTTAATTCAGTTTTCACAATTTCTACCCCCAGAATCGTGGACCATAGGTCTTGATAATTTGGAATAAGAATAAGTTGCTTTGGTGGGCAAATTAGACCAAACTTGGACCAAAATTGCAGTTCCGGTTAAAATCGTAGTTTCAATCCGGTTTTGTACACCCCTACTACACATGTTTGATTTTTAAAAAATAGGAATCAAAACCAAACTAAAGTTTGAATCGATTTAATTTTGGTTCATTTTAGCTTCGAAATTTTACTCAATTTTATCTCGCAGATATATTATTTGAGTAATGTATTCGTATTCAATCTAATGATTTATCGTTCAATGAATGACAGAAAAATATGTAAAACTTTTCGGGTTCTACTTTAATTAGGATCGGTTCGATCCCGCTCTTAATTTACAATTAGTCAATAAAGGTCGGTAATTAAATTATTTTAATCTAAGATGCCAACCTTGAAATCAACCATGTTGACAAGAAGCAATGAAAGAATATTTGCTCTATTAATATTATATAAGTAAATGTTTTTTTCTTACTTATTAATTGTTAAACCTATATATTTAATTTCAAATATAATTGTGATTTTTTTAATACTAGTGGTTCAATCTTTAGGATTTAGTGGCTATTTAGATCTTAATTTTTTTTAATAAAATAAATCTTAGTATTTTAACCATTAACAATTTAAACTTTATAGCTAGAATTCGAGTGTTTGAACATATGCGAGAATCTCCAGGTGTCAGTGGCGGGTATTTTAGCTTCTCTCCGAATTTTTGCAATTTGAACTTCGAAAAATATTATCTAAAAACTAAACATTCGTAATTGATCGGAGAACACTAGTGTATCTTTTGATTATATATACAATTTTAATATATAATATATATTAAATAATGTAGTCTTAATGTTTAAAATTTTAATAGAAATCTTAGTGTAGGCCGCCTAAGTTGAGATCAAAATTCTTAATATGAAAAATTCAAAGTAATGATAAGGTTTAAAATTTGGAGATTTGTTTTGTCAAAAAAAAAAAAAAATCAAAGGAAAGGATTTATAGTATATTTATTTTGAAATTTTAATTAATAAAGATTAAATAAAGAAAAAGAAGAAGAAAGAACAAACATCAATCATCGACAACAAAAACTACAAGGACTACAGCCAGAGATTGTTGCGTTCGGATCCTCTTTCTTCTTCCTCCGCTCCCCACGCACGCTCTCTCTCCACTGTTAGCAGCCGAGCTTTTCTGTACCAGTACGAATCCAAATCTATACATTCTTTTGATTCTTTAGTGGTTCCTTTTGATTCGCTCCTCTTTTTGTTTTTGTTTTTTTTTTTTTTTACTTTTTGAGGGGCTGCTCGGTTTGGAGAATCTTCGGTGGGTTATGTAGATCATACCCAGATCTTATTCTGTTTTTTTCCCTGCTGTTTTAGGTTGCTAATTTTGGTGGAGCGGAAGAAAAGTAGTGGGCGAGAAGCGACGTAGAGGGAGGTGAATGTTCGACATCGCCTACTAATTTGTGGTTTTCGAAGGGAGAAACTCAAGTTTCTGGTTTCTACTTGCTCCATTCATCTTTGAAGAACTATCTGAAAAATTCAATTTCTTTGGGAAAAATCGAGTAATACTTGTGTTGATTGATGAAAATGAGAAGCTACCGTTTCAATTGGAAGTGGGTTTGGAGTAACTTCGTGGAATAGACAGTTCTCTGTAATAACTGAAGTTTCAAATCACATGTGGTTTATTCTGTCTTCATTGGACTTATCCTTCTACCTTGAATCTTTCTGTATTGCATTTGGGATTCACCTTTCTAATTGGAAGATCTATCTGGCTGATATGACTGAACCTGTTTTGTCTAAAAGATCTTAAGCAGGTTTGGGTACTTCATTACAGAAAAGGAAGTTTTATATTTGTTATAAGAGTTATGATTAAGCAAATACTCAACAGGCTTCCACGAAAGAACTCTACGTCATCTGGAAATCGTGAAGGTGGGGTGATTTCTACCTCTTCTTCGAGTGCCTCTACAAGTTCAAGAACCGGTCATTCAGTCGTAAACCAATTTTCTAGCACGCCTGTTTCTGATGTTAATTTCACTGCTTCAAATCCAGGATTGAATCATGGTGATAATCTTCATCATTCTCTGAATTCAAAGTCGAATGGCAATTTTGGATCTTCTCCTTATGAGGCACTGCCTAGTTTTAGAGATGTTTCAAACTCAGAGAAGCAAAATCTGTTTATTGAAAAGCTAAACATGTGTTGTGTTGTCTTCGACTTCTCTGACCCTTCGAACAATCTCAAGGAAAAGGAAATCAAACGGCAGACTCTGGTGGAGCTTGTCGACTATGTTGCTTCGGCAAATGGAAAACTGTCTGAGAATGCCATTCAAGGGATTGTAAAGATGGTATCCTTAAACTTGTTTCGGACACTCAGT
This sequence comes from Begonia masoniana, assembly GCA_022432975.1. Taxonomy (NCBI): domain Eukaryota; kingdom Viridiplantae; phylum Streptophyta; class Magnoliopsida; order Cucurbitales; family Begoniaceae; genus Begonia; species Begonia masoniana. Next base: position 12,174,168 of record CM039514.1, on the reverse strand, counting down.
TCTCCCCCTCGAGAAAACAAGGTTTTAGAAGGCTTTGATTTGGAAGAGGAAGAACCCTCGATGGATCCTTCTTGGCCCCACTTACAAGTTGTATACGAGTTCCTACTCAGATTCGTGGCATCTCCCGACACAGATGCAAAGTTGGCGAAGAGATACGTCGACCACTCTTTCATCGTTAGGCTGTTGGATCTTTTCGATTCTGAGGATCCTAGGGAGAGAGAATATTTGAAAACAGTTCTTCATCGTATTTATGGGAAATTTATGGCCCATCGACCATTCATCAGAAAATCAATCAATAACGTCTTCTATCGTTTCATTTTCGAAACCGAGAAGCACAATGGGATTGCTGAGTTGTTAGAGATATTGGGCAGTATAATCAATGGATTTGCTCTTCCCCTGAAAGAAGAGCACAAACTCTTCCTTGTTCGAGCTCTGATTCCGCTACACAAATGCAAGTGCATATCGATGTACCACCAGCAATTGTCTCACTGCATTACACAATTTGTTGAGAAAGATTGCAAGCTTGCTGACACAATAATAAGAGGTATATTAAAATATTGGCCTGTTACGAATAGTTCTAAGGAGGTCATGTTTTTAGGTGAATTGGAAGAAATTTTAGAAGCAACTCAGCCTTCAGAGTTTCAGCGCTGCGTCGTACCTTTGTTTCGCCAGATTGGACGTTGTTTGAGCAGTTCACATTTTCAGGTAGGCAGCTTCTTTCTTTACCATTTGTTTTTGCTGTCTCTAATGACGATCAAGAACAGTCTTAAATGTTTTGCTTCAAGTTAAAAACTACTTTTTTTTTTTTTTTTTTTTTTTTTTTGCGTTTTCATAGAAAATTAGTTATTTGAGTTGAGAATCACACTTTATATCAATCTCATATCGAAAAGCAGAATGATCACTATATCTTCGGATGTAATTGGACAGAAAGTATAGTGCTTTAAAGCGTGCTTGAATGTAACTCTCCGTAAATTTTGTCTGTGGTTAAAGCATAGCTGAATCCGACTTCAGATCATTTCATGTTATAACATAATTATACGAAGAACATAAATACAAAAAATGTAAAATTTGTGAAAGTTTTGGTATTGGAGAGTTCTTTGTCATATAGTTATTGACGTGTTTGAAGTATTTTTCTGTTGCTGACAAGAAGAATATGAAAAGCCTGAAGCCGAAATCTTTTAAACGTGACTGAAAAGATGGACTTCTCTTTCTTTGTCGCGGATTTGACTTTGCTAAGTTATCCTTTTCTAAAGTTTTTGTTGCCCATGTGGAAATATACATGTTCTTAATTGATTGTTTCATTGTTCTCTTCTCATTTGTTAGTATTGAGCAATCATATAGACTACTACTTTGATGAACTATACCATTTTCATCGTTCGGGGAATCCTCCTTCATCTGATTTTTCTCAATCTTTTCAACTTTCAATCTATCAGAGCAAGTTAGAAAGATTGAGAAATAGAACATTTGATTCGTTTTTTTATCATTATTTTAGGGTGTTTGTCTTTGTTTCAGGTCGCGGAAAGAGCTTTATTTTTGTGGAACAACGATCACATCGAGAATCTGATCAAACAAAATCGAAAAGTAATATTACCCATCATCTTTCCCTCTCTGGAGAGGAATTCACAAAAGCACTGGAACAATGCAGTCAAGAATCTGACGTCAAATGTTCTAAAGATCTTCTTAGATTCTGATCCCGAGCTTTTTGAGGAGTGTTTGAGCAAGTTTCAGGAAGACGAAGCTCGTGAGAATGAAATCAAATCAAAACGAGAGGGTGTCTGGGAACGCTTTGAGAAGATAGCTGCGATGAAAGCTACGAGCAACAATCCTGTTCTCATCGTCTCCCCAAAATAGCACATAGAATCTCATCTGGGTAGGGAATTAACCATTCTTACTAGCTTGAATCTTCAGTCCGAGTTAGGCAGGTGATGATATTGAGTAGCATCAAGTTTCTTTTTTACTATTTTGCATGCTTTTGTTGTATATATATTTGATTGGAATGGGGGATTTTGCCAGAGGAGAGTATATTTGTGTGACCACGAACTAGCCTATTTATCTTGCCACCATGGATGGTTATGCCTTAGAATTCTGTGGATATTATTAGCAATCTTATTTTCGTTTGTGCGTTTTAAGGTTACTATATTTCAACGGTTTCATTTCATATGAGAAAACAGCTTGATTGATTGGTAATCTATAGATAGTATTAGTGTTGTAGTAGGACAGGCGATATGAGAAACTCAATGAAACCTCAACAGAGCAACTGTTGTTGGGTATGTGAGTTGTTTGTTGTTAGGTATTGGGTACGTACAAAATTGTCCGTTTTTGGTCGGAGTTTGTACAATTTTGTTCTTGGAATTAGTCTAAAACATGTTGTACTAGGTAGATAGATGAACCTTATTTATAAATCATGTATTTTCTATTCTTCAAAGTAAAATAGAATTGTGCACTTCTACTAGTATGGTGGTTGAGGTCTCGTAATTGACTATTTTTGACTTTATATGGCGAGCTGTCACAAGCTCTTATTTCGGGATTCGATAACCTCATTAGTCACACTTTCTACAGGGAAGTGACTCTGTTACTATTTGTAATGTCTTTTCAATGCTCTTAGTACAAAATTATCTATTTTGGGCAGGAGTTCATATGGTTTTGTTATTGGGATTAACTCAAAAGACGTTGTATTACGTACGGAACAGAACTCTACTTATAAATTATGCATTTTCACTTTACGAAGCAATATAGGATTATGCACTCCCACTGGTATGACTTGAACCTTCACGCTAGGTTTTCTTTACCTTCACATGTCGAACTGTCACATTGGAATGATTCACCATAACCAAATTGCACAAGGCTAAAGTTTTCTATCTCAAAATAATTAGATAGAATTAGAGTGTTGTCAAACGAGTACGATGAGATTGAAAAAGCCAAACTAACCAAGCTGAGCTTGTTAAAAATAAATCTTACATTTTAAATCTATTATTTAGAGATATCAGAAACTGATATTCCATATTCTCTCTGAAAATGTACCTTCCAATTTACATGTCTTCTTTTTCTCTAGAGCTTTATAATGTCTCTTTTCATCTGTAACTCTCAAATTCAATACAATTTACACGTGATAATACAACTATGCTTCGTAGAAATCTACCAAACCAGCTGAAAAAATTGCTAATTAACTTCGCGGATGAGTCTGTCGCTTCCATTGATATCCATAAAACCCGAATAAGAGACTTTTCTCTTGCTTCTCCCTCTTGTTCCTCTCCCTTTAGGAACTGCAAACTTCATCAATATAAAAGCCAAGAGGCCTACACCTGATAGTGCCCACAAAGCAATAATCCAGATCATCAGAGAACTCAAGGTTGTGTCTCTAGCGCCGTTGTCGTCTTCTTCGGCTTTTCTTTCATCAAACTTGCCGAATTTTCTAAAAACTGTGGAGTTGTTTCCTGTTTCTGAGGTTGAAATAGTCATTGAACTGGGATCTGAACATTTACGCCTCAAATGGTGAAGATGGAGGGCTTGATTAAGTTTCTTTATGCATTCGATGCTAAGCAGGTTCTTCTGTCGTTCGCTCTCATCTTTCTGATCAAGAGAAGATGCATCAGGAGGGCTTGGAAATTTGGCCCAGCATGTGTTAACAATGTCAACATCTCTCCATTGTGCTTTGCCAAAGCTCCAATTCCCTATCTTGAATTCCAACCCATAGTGGAAAACTCTATAATTTACTCCCGGCAGTGGAACATAGCCTGGATAGATTAGTATCTCCCTGCTTATAACATGCCTTAGTTCCAACTGCATATGAAACTATCCGTTGGAGTTTTCAACAAGATTGAAAAAAGAAAAACAAACCTCGGAGTAAGAATAGCGAACCTCGGCTGCGCCAAATGTATAGCCATACATTTCGCTGATCCACCCAGATTCATAAATATCGCCTGAAATGTTGGTGGCATAATGGGCTTTGTCCGCCCTCACTTCTTCTGTTTTGTGCAGCCACAAGATGGCAAATTTACGAAGATCATCTATATGCATGATGATTACACCACCCACCTTTTGGCAAGCCTCGGGATGACGAGTATGGAGTTTTGCAAGCACATTGTCACACCCAATAAGATATCTAGCACATATAATAACTTCACATCAATTCAAATGTAGAGAGAGAGAGAGAGAGAGAGAGAGAGAGAGAGAGAGAGTTGTAAGAGTTTAACCATGGTGGTTCTTACTCGTATGGAGTTGACACAGGCCGACCTCGAGCTGCTTTAAACTCCCATGGTGTAATAGGACCTCTCATGATCATGTCAGCATCAAGAATAACTATAAACTCTGCATCAATGGTTGCATGATTTAGCCAATGAAGAACTGCAGCTGGCTTATTAATGGCTGGATACCTGAGGCCATAAAGAAATCCATTATTATCTGAATCCTCTTTTATGAAACTTACTAGTCTTGAAATTTCAATTGATTACAAGAAAATGGCTAAACTCAACTTTGGGACTATTTATGGATCGTATCAGAAAATGGAACTTATGGACTTGTCATCTAAGCACCGGAGCAATTTTAAATCCCAGGCCATATAATAAAATCATTATCTTTTCAGATCAAAGAATCTGTCAATGGAAAGAGAGAGAGATGGAATCACCAGTCGCCTGTTAATGGATGACGGCTCATGGAAGGGACGTAATGGGTAGGAGCCAAATCATGTCCTTTATATTTCTTTAAATCTTCATCGGTACAGCTGAGAAGGCGGGTGATACTTCCCGGCTGTCCACTTTGGTGGAAACTATGGATGAGTCCTACAGTCTGCCAATCAAAATAGGTAGTACATTCTGTTGAGAAAACTGTATGAATTTTGAGATCTGGCTTCTCAGTTCTTTCATAAACTTGCTGCTGTAGTTTGTCCTCTTTCATCTGCAAAGTAGCCGGTGTGGGGTATTTTGGCCGAGTCATATCAGCGAAAGTTCTACTCTTTAAAAAGCTCACGTATTTAGACATCTGTGGGTTAGGACATCCATTGGCTTTATGTTGTAATATAAGACCCTCATTCAGTATGTTAATACACTCGATACTTATAAAATGGGCGCGCCTTTTATTCGGATCAGATTCCATGAGTTGCACCTGCAAATATGAATCTTTGTTTCAATCATATCGACTACATTACGTGCTTTGAAACAAAAGATAAGCTCCATGTAAATCATGGACAAGTTTAAATGAGTCTGATACTATATCTAATTATGATTAGCAGAAACTTGAACTCTAATCTAAATACAAATCTAATCTATCAGTTTAATTTGAATATCAAGCTAACTAGTACTGTTCCTTTACTTGAATTTAGTTGGAGTGTCATAAAAACACTTTCATTTCATAAGAAGATTTTGTGTAAACTGTGCTTAGAAAACAATTAATCATTTATCCAAAAGTAGTTATTAGAAACATGTTTGGACAGAGGACTTTTATCTGTTTAATGCTTTCTGCTGTTAAAAATAGTGCACAAACGGGTTTTTTAGGTTTATCTCTAAAAAAGAGTGTCCTCTAAACAAATTAAGTATAGATAGATACCTCTTTAGGATAAGGGGGCTCTGGGAAGAGCCGGCCACAATCGTAGACAAAATCATATTTGTGGTTGCTTATTTTGTCAAACGACCAATTACCAACTTCAAATGGTAATCCGTAGTGAAGAATTATAGGCTCAATTCCCTCAAGCGGAATATAGCCAGGATAAAGCATCAAATTTTCATTGATTTTATGGCGAAGGCCAACCTGAAAACCAAAGGTACAAGCCATGCATAAGGGAATCAGCAGATTAGCCAAATCATGAATCAAACAAAATGGTTTCTTACTTCCGCTGCTCCAAAGGAGTATCCATACATCTCACTTATCCAACCTTCCCCATAGACGTCACCAGTTATATTGGTAGCCCAATGTGCTTTATCTTCGCGTACTTCTTCTGTTTTCGATAGCCAGATAGGTGCTAGCACTCGAAGGTCATCGATGTGTATTGCTACTGGCTCACCAACTTTATCGCATAATTCAGGGTGTTTTGTGTGTATATTAGCAAGAATATTATCACAGCCAACCAAGTACCTGATCAAAAGTGGTGTTATTAACAAAGAATAACTAATTCTCAATGATAGGAACATACTTTTTATTAGAAACAAAATGGAAAAATACAAGAAAGGGAGGATGAATTCTATTGTCTTTTCAATTAGAAATAGTTCCTCATATGTTTAGACCAACCCTGGCTTTGTGGAGTCTCGTGTTATCTCAAAAAAGCAAGTTTCAGAAACCTTAATTTTCAAAAAGTAACAGACATTTTGATCTGTATGCTTAAATCGGAGAATACCCAAATAAAGTTAAAAATATTAATGGCGTGTTCAAGAGTCAAGATTATTTAACAAAGAGTATTTTTTTTTAACAGAGAAAAAATGGATACCCATAATATGCTGCAACAGGCCTGCCTTTCTCGGCCCCAAGTTTCCAAGGAATAAACGGACCTCGCATGATCGTGTCTGCATCTAGAATTACAACCCAATCAACATTCTCAGCATCTTTGCTATGTTCAAGCCAGTGTACAACCCCGGCAGGCTTGTTTATAGCAGGATACCTGGAAAACCAGATAACATTGTTTGCTTTTGTATCTGTTTATATCCGAATTAGGAGTATAATAAAGAAGAATCACATCTACTAAGAATCCTAATTCAATTATTGTTTATTCTATTACTGGTAAACTTCTTCTAAAACGGTAACTATATGTTTGCCGAGAATGTCTTAAATAATTGAATTTCATCAGTATTTACAGACATTCAAAAGGAAATGTAGAAGCTAGAACGGCATCGAAATTGCAGTTCCTCACGTCTAAAACTTACACTTTCGACTTCTAATCCATTCATCCTTTTCGCTTTGAAATGCATTGTCATGCGTAAATTTCTTTCCTCTCCAACAAATGTGTCGCACTCGTTATAGTTATCCTACTTTTACTTTATTTCGTCCATCTTTTCTAACAATTCTAATATTAACTTCCTGTATAATAGCATTCACTCTGCTTGTTATACACCCAGTGGCATTCCCAATGAATCAATTTACACTTTTATTTCCATAAACCCCTATAACAACTATTCCATTATCAGCAGACTCTGCATAACTCTATCTAATTCTCTTTACACGGTCATTAAGAATACTTCGTTGAAAGATGGGTTCTTTCATTCTCAAACAACCCGAGTAAATAAAAGACTCGGCGCAAAAAAGCAAAAACAAAATTGAAGTTATATACGGAAGACTCCTTTGGTTGGAAATTCCAAATTGTCTGCCCCCTTCACGGGCATAGTTTACTAATGTTCATTGCCAGGACGATTTGATTCTTTTCATTGCCATTGAAGCAATTGTATAGTTTGTAGATGAATCATTACAGCAAGCCACTCTCCCGACAATCAGCAAACTATACACATCAATATGGACAATCATCACAGAAAAATCACATACCAATTCAACAGTGAAAGATTAATAACACAGCTGAAAGATTAATAACACAGCATAATGTTCCAATTAAGAAAAAACCCAGAAGAATCAAACAGAGATGAGAAAATTACCAGTCACCGGTTCTTGGGTGTCTGCTCATAGAAGGTACTTCAAGAGTAGGAGCCAAATGCATCCCTCTGTAATTCTTCTTCTCCTCCTCCGTGCAGCTGAGAAGCCTGGTTATGAGTCCGGGCTGCCGGGCCTTTCTGAAGCTATGCACTAATCCCACCGTCTGCCAATCGAAGTAATTATTGCATTCCCCTGAGAACAGCGTGTGGATTATCCATGCTTCTTCTTCACCCGTCTTCTCGCCCCACCCATTTCCTATCCCCTGACCCATTACCACCAACACCACCATTAAAACCCAGAATTTGGCCATTTCAGCTCGATTCAGGACCAGATTCAAACTCGGCTTTTCATTTGAAATCTAATTTATATGATTCTGATCGAATATGAAAAATCTGGTGAAAATCAAACTGCCTCCCCGCCCATGTTAACACGATGACCGGCAAATGAGTAGAAAATGGAAATTTAAGAAGCGAGCTCCAGACCGAGGTTCATGTTCAAACAACTAAATAATAACTCCAACTCCAACTCCAACTCCAGTTAATCGTTTGATTAACCCCAGCTCCAGGATATTAACGTGTAAGTTAACAAAACGACGACGCTTTGTTTTTAAAATCCTTTTGCTTTGCACGAGATTGAACTTATGATAAACATTAATTATGTTTTTCAAGAAGAAACTCTTATGGAAAGGAAGTTGGGAATTGATCATTTTAGTAGAATATTGAAAATGTTACACCTGTTATCGTCAACAGTGCAACATTCCAACGACGTTGCAATTACATACGTGATAAAGTCTGCTAGAAACTGAAAAGTGTAGATAAAGATTGCATGCATGAGATGTTTGAAATTTATTAGTTCTAATTGTTTAACGGAGCATCAAGAGTCGATCGCAAAAGTACGAAAGAGTGTTAAATATGTTAGACTTTGCTCGTGAGATTGCAACAATTTAAGATTTTGTGTTAATCTCGTTAAAAATTACGTGTAAAGGTTAAACAATTCAATTTTAGTTTTTCTAGTCACAGCCTCCGTCTAGAAGACTTCAATGGTTGGTGGCAGCAATTGGAGAAGTCTTCAATTGCTGCGGCAGATTATTATTATTATTATTATTATTATTATTTTATTTTTTTATTTTTTTATTTTTATTTTTTTTATTTTTTTTATTTATTTATTTATTTTTTATTTAAAGAAAGGTGTGCTGAAGCCTCTCTATAAATAGAGGCTTCAACATAACGTTTCAATAATCCAAAAAAAAAAAAAATTCCAAGTAGAGGAGGAGTGCTTAGCATTGAGAGAGGTTTGAAAGTTTTTTTTATTGTTCATTTGAAAATTGAATTAGATTTTTTTCTCTTAAATACATCCTCTGATACCCAACAAGTGATATCAGAGCCAGGTTGAGGAAGACGAAGTACAGTCATCAGCCATGTCAGCACTACCTCAGCGCCCAGTCAGTGCCACGTGTCGCTAAGTCAGCTGCAATTTTCTGAAAATTGCATTTTGGCCCCCTGAACGTTTAGAAATTTTTAGTTTGACCCCATAAATTTTCAGAAATTAAATTTGTGACCCTGAATTGTCTATTCCACCATTTTCGACCATTCTGAACGCAACGGTGGACTCTATTTTGCAAAATTCAGCTCCTATTTTTATAAATAAATTTTTGTAAGGTGAAAAATGACCACAGAAGAGTCAACATCATCTTTCGGAGCTATGATTATGCTCACTGCCACCAACTACACGCTGTGGAAACCTCGGATGGAAGATCTCCTAAGCTGTAAAGATTTGTTCAATCTCGTAGAATTGAAGGGTGAAATACCTGATCCAGCCAAAGCGTAAGAATGGAAGAAATTAAACCAAAAATCTATTGTCAAATATGGCAATGGATTGATTTATAGTGTCTTCCACCATGTTGCATAGGAAACAGACGTATATGCTCTCTGGAAGAAGTTAGAGGACATGTACCAGGCCAAGACCGCTCGGAATAAGGCCTTGTTGATGAGGCAATTAGTCAATATGAAGTTCAAAAGTGGAACTTTTGTTGCCGAGCATACCAGTGAGTACCAGAGTCTGGTAAACCAGTTATCGTCTGTAGAGATGCCGCTTGGAGATGAGATACAGGCACTCCTACTTCTCAGTTCACTTCCTGATACCTGGGAAACACTTGTAGTTTTTCTCAGCAACTCGGCTCCAGATGGCAAACTTACTATGTCCATGGTTAAGGATGTCTTGTTCAACGAGGAAGCCAGGAGAAAGGACATGGGCACAGACCAGACCCATGCCTTTGTCTCAGAGAACTGAGGAAGACAACAGGGAAAACAACAAATGAGTAGTAGAGGCAAATGAAGAGGCAGAAGCAAGAGCAAGGACAGATCCACCAATGGCAGAAAACCTTTATATAAATGTCATCACTGTGGAATAGAGGGTCATATGAAGAAGAATTGCTACAAATGACTAGAGGAGCAAGGCCAGAGCAGTTCTCAGTCGAAGAACAAAGGTGGAGAAACACTAGTCATTATTCCTGGAGATGTAGCATTTTGTTCAACCCATAATGGGACATGCCTTTACGTCTCAAGAGAAGACACAGAATGGGTGGTAGATACTGCAGCGTCCTACCACGTGACTCTGCACAAGAACTACTTCACAACATATAAAACCGGTAACTTTGGAGCAGTGAAGATGAGAAATTCCAGTTCCTCTGGGATTCTAGGAATTGGTGATATCCAGATTAAGACAAGTGTTTGGAGTACAATCACTTTGAAGGATGTCCGACGTGTGTCAGATCTTCAACTCAATCTTCTTTCAGGAATAACCCTTGACAAAAATGGCCATGATAATCATTTCAGCAATGGCACATGGAAGATGTCAAAGGGCGCTCTGATAGTTGCTCGAGGACATATTTGTAGCACGCTGTACAAGACTCATGTGAAGATATGTACAGACAGTCTCAACGTAGCAGAGAATGAGGGTTCTCAAAATTTGTGACACCAGAGACTCAACCACATGAGTGAGAAAGGATTGTCTACCCTAATAATTAAGGAGCTTATCACTATTGAAAAAAATGTTGCGCTAGATCCTTGTAATCATTGTCTACTTGGCAAGCAGCACAGAGTGTCATTTAATTCCTCTTCCACAAGAAGATCAGAGTTACTCAGTCTGGTACACTCTGACGTTTGGGGTCCCCTGGAAGTTGAATCACTAGGCGAAAATAGATATTTTCTAATATTCATTGATGTTGTTTCTCGAAAGGTCTGAGTTTATTTTCTGAAGACGAAGGACCAGGTGTTCGAATACTTCAAAATGTTTCATGTCACGGTAGACCGTGAAACTGGGAAGAAGTTGAAATGTCTCCGGTCAGATAATGAAGGCGAATACACTTCCAAGGTGTTCGATGCGTATTGCAAAACATACGGCATTCGATATGAGAAGACGGTCCCTAGCACCCCTCAGCACAACGGTGTAGCTGAAAGAATGAACCGGACAATCATGGAACGTGTTCAGAGTATGCTTAGTATGGCTAAGCTGCCTAAGCCATTCTGGGGAGAAGCAGTCAGAGCCGCCTGTTACCTAATCAACAGATCACCATCAGTACCACTGAATTTTGAAGTTCTAGAGAAACTGTGGTCTGGAAAGAATCCATCATACTCTCACTTAAGAGTATTTGGATATTTAGCATACGCACATGTATCCAAAGAGCTTAGATAGAAGCTCGATGCAAGGACTACTCCACGCATTTTCATTGGCTATGAAGATGAAGAATTCAGATATAAATTATGGGATCCAAAGGAGAAAAAAGTGATCAGAAGTAGGGACGTTGTGTTCCATGAAAGCCAGACAATAGAAGACATTGAAAAGCCAACAATGTCTCAGGAGTCAAATGTTGGTGGTCAAAACTCAGATGCAGCACTAAAACCGTTCGAGAGAGACGCTGACATAGTGCCAGAAGACATGCTAGAAGCAGAAGATGAGGAAGAAGGGGTTGTTGAAGTTCTAGAGAAACTGTGGTCTGGAAAGAATCCATCATACTCTCACTTAAGAGTATTTGGATATTTAGCATACGCACATGTATCCAAAGAGCTTAGATAGAAGCTCGATGCAAGGACCACTCCACGCATTTTCATTGGCTATGAAGATGAAGAATTCAGATATAAATTATGGGATCCAAAGGAGAAAAAAGTGATCAGAAGTAGGGACGTTGTGTTCCATGAAAGCCAGACAATAGAAGACATTGAAAAGCCAACAATGTCTCAGGAGTCAAATGTTGGTGGTCAAAACTCAGATGCAGCACTAAAACCGTTCGAGAGAGACGCTGACATAGTGCCAGAAGACATGCTAGAAGCAGAAGATGAGGAAGAAGGGGTTGTTGAGCAGGGGGAGTCACAACTCGCTCTGCCAGATGTTCCAGAACCATCACAAGGCCCAAATGATGGTGAATCTTCTCAGACTATTCCAGAAGTTTGTAGGTCTGAACGAGGATGGATTCCATCTAGAAGATATATAGAATCCAAGTACCTTTTGCTTACTGAAGATGGAGAACCGGAGAGTTTTCAATAAGCAGTATCTCATAAGAATAAAGAAAAATTGCTGTTAGCAATGAAGGATAAAATGAAATCTCTGTAGAAGAATCATACTTATGAGATCGTAGAACTTCTAAAAAGGAAGAAGACACTTAGAAACAAATGGGTGTTCAAGCTGAAGAAAGATGGTTGCGGAAAAGTGGTGAAATACAAAGCACGATTGGTAGTCAAAAGATTCCAATAGAAGAAGAGAATTGACTTTGATGAGATTTTTTCACTAGTAGTCAAGATGACGTCAATCCGAGTTATACTTGGCTTGGTAGCAAGTATGAACTTGGAGCTTGAACAGATGGACGTGAAGACAACTTTTCTTCATGGAGATCTAAAAGAAGAAATCTATATGGAGTAGCCAGAAGGTTTTGAGGTTTCAGGTGATAACCTCGTTTTCAAACTTAAGAAAAGCTTGTACGGTCTGAAGCAGGCACCAAGACAGTGGTATAAAAAGTTTGTCATGAATGGTGAGTCAAGGCTATAGGAAAACTGCTGCAGACGAGTGTGTTTACATTCAGAGATTTTCAGACAGGAGTTTTGTTGCACTTCTACTTTATGTTGACGATATTATGATCGTAGGGAAAGATGCAACGAAGATTAGTCAGCTGAAGAATCAACTCTCTAAGTCTTTTGAAATGAAGGACTTGGGATCAGCTCAACAGATTTTGAGAATGCAGATTGTTTGAGACAGAAACAATTGACAGTTATGGTTATCTCAAGAGAAGTACATTGAACGAGTGCTCGAGAGGTTCAACATGAACAACGCCAAACCAATTAGCATTCCACTTACCAATCATTTCAAGTTGAGCAAGAGTACATGCCCTTCATCCAAAGAAGAGATCAGGAAAATGTCATCAGTACCATATTCTTCAGCAGTTGGAAGTCTGATGTACGCAATGGTGTGTACAAGACCAAATATTGCTCATGCAGTGGGAATGGTAAGTCGTTTTCTCTCCAACCCCGAGAAGGAGCATTGGGTAGTGGTAAAGTGGATTCTCAGGTACCTAAAGGGTACTACTAAAATATGTCTCTGTTATGGGAGAGCTGATCCAACCTTGGAGGGCTATACGGATGCAGATATGACCGGAGATATTGATAGTAGAAAATCTATTTCAGGATTTATCTATATTTTCGTGGGGGGAGCTATCTCATGGCAGTCACGACTGCAGAAGTGCGTTGCTTTATCCACAACAGAAGCAGAATATATTGCTGCCGCTGAAGCTGGGAAAGAAATGTTATGGCTAAAGCGATATCTCCAAGAACTTGGAATCAAGCAGAAAGACTACAAGGTACATTGTGATAGTCAAAGTGCTCTCGATTTGAGCAAGAACTCCATGTACCATTCTCGTACGAAGTATATTGATATTCGATATCATTGGATACGCGAAGTTATGGATCGACAATTGTTGAGACTAGTCAAGATTCATACGATGGAGAATCCAGCAAATATGTTGACAAAGATAGTAACTTGAGAAAAGTTAGAGCTACGCAGAGACATAGTTGAGATGCTTGTTTCAGATATGGCTGGAGGGAGATAATTGAAGAATTCAATTTTAGTTTTTCCAGTCACAGCCTCAATCTAGAAGAATTCAACGGTTGGTGGCAGCAATTGGAGAAGTCTCCAATTGTTGCGACAATTTTTTTTTTCTTATTTTTCAAGAAAGGTGTGCTGAAGCCTCTCTATAAATAGAGGCTTAAGCATACGGTTTCAATAATCTAAAAAAAAAAAAAAAAAAAATCTCAAGTAGAGGAGAAGTGCTTAGCATTGAGAGAGGTTTGAGAGTTTTTTTTATTGTTCATTTGAAAATTGAATTAGATTTTTTTCTCTCAAATACATCCTGTAATACCCAATAAAAATAATTTGTGCCTCGATGTTTCTACTTGATGAAACTCTATATATTTGATGTTAGAAAGCGTTAAGAAGTATGAAAAATAATTTGAAAAATTAGTAGAAAATGAAAGGTTTTATTTGCTTGAATTGGGAGGAGAAAAACCATCTACAATTGAAAATTGATCAAACCTTCGAGAATATATGAAATTATTAAAGGAGTTTCTCATTCATTGCATATTACATCGGATACGGATATAGATAAAGTTTGTAATTTGAAGATGAATGTTGAAGAATAACCCTCTTAAGTGCTACGGTAAGAATATGATGTTGAAAAGAGTACCTCTAGGAATGCAAAGTAAGTTTGATAAATATTGAAAAACTTTTGAGAAATAAACTTTATGTTATATGTAGTAGTTGATCCAAAGTTGCAAGCTAAGATTTTCAAATCATTGTCTAATCATATTATTTGATAATAAAAAAGTTGCAACTTTCTCAAATGCGATGAACAAGTAGACTTGCTTGATTTGAGAGTATTAGCTTCAATTACAATAATCAATGCTATATTTTGCCAAATACACTTCTTTCCCTTGCATTTCCTACTTATGTACAGCCAACGGCCTCTCACCAACATCAAACTTCTATCGTCTGCGGATCATTAGAAGGCTTAAGAAGTCCCTCTGTGTTTTCTGGGTCGAGTTTGACGGAAATATGCGGAGCGTTCTTCCCTCGGTACAGCACATAATGTTGAAGCATGAAAAGAAGGTCAAAGAATATAGATACCTGCATCATAACACATTGAAAAATAGATTCCCAACCGAGGCAGAATAATTCATAGATATAACAAAAATGGCAAAAAACAGAAACAATCATACCAAAGACAGCAATGTCTTTCCTATATTTCCATAGAAGTTAACCCAAGAATCTGGAAAATAGTTTAATAGGTTAAGCGAGAAACGAGACAAATTTGGTCGACTTAGGAAGGCAGGACAAACCTTGATCTATAGATTGTACAGCCATCTGTGCATAATTTGCCACCCCTCCACTGAAGTCAAGTAATACGTTCCCGATGCTGAATCCGTCTGTGCTCTTCCGTAAAAAGTTCATGACTGCCTGATTCAGCACAATAAAAAACAAAACACATGTAATTTTCATATAAATGATTAAAATTTTCAAACAAGATCACAAAAATTATCCAGCCAAACAAATAACTAATTCACAAACCCATTCTACAAAAAAAAAAGGAATATCTTGATGCAACATAAGTTTGTATCGGCTAAACGAAAACGTTTAATCAACTCTCACCTGGGGAATGTATTTGATGACAGTCATAAACACCTGAATTGAACTGCCAAAAAAATAAACATAAGTAAAACCTCTTAATCAAGTTCTAAAAATGGAAGTGAATGATGTGCTGGAAAGAAAATACAATCAAAATGTAGAAAACTTGCTGAATATGTCATAAATTCTTTTGTACCGTGACAATCCCGAGATCAAACTTTTAAAAATGTAGTAAATGGCTTATCTAGGATCTTACTTGAAGATGGAGATCAACCAAAGCCAAGAATGGCTTGAAAGAGCTTTGAAGAAACATATTGCAGCTAATAACCAGACAGCAGATATGATTGCAAAACTTATCTTGGAGAATTTCTGACTCCCGCGCTGTACAAATTAACAATCGGTAAAATTATTCCAGCCTATCTCAAAAGATTATATTCTAATTCACACAAAAAAGATAAACCGACATCATAAATTGTAATTTGGAACAAGGTGAATGCTGTCAGCAGAACAGCATGGATTGAGAATGCCACATCGTTCGCTGCCACGGGTATCATCTGCATTCATGGAAACCAGCAGATAAATGAAGGTGCAGGATAGGAAAGAATAACTCGCGAAAATTCATCCTTGTCGGCTTTCCTCAAAATAAAATAAACTCTGAAATGTAATAAAATTGAAGTTCAACATATCAAATTCATTTAACAGGAAATTTCAATCTAACTAGACAAGTTTGGAGAAAAACATGTTCCATAAATTGTTACTAAGCATGTTGTAACATTCAACTCAATCCCACATAAAATGTAGCATGTGAAGCATAAAATTTGTCAAGCAATAGAAATATGTCACCTTTTATTAGACAAACATAAATTCACTATTACAATCTACGCCTAAGGTTGTAATGAACTCCAATTGTCTCAAAATGATTATATAACTACTTGAGCATTCTCTCTCTCTCGTACCCATGAAAAGTGAGTTCTACCCAATATGTTTGTTATAATTAGTATCTGAGAAGGTCATTCATCGGCCAGACCCTGAGGAATCGACTAGGATAGTGCTAGTCGTGGACAGAGGCTGTCTTGAAGGTATAAAGTCCTACTAGTTGGGTAAATCAGGTCGTTGAAGACTTTGATTTACAATTGATGAATTGTAGTGAATTGCTAAATTAAAGGTGATAGTGAAACCACTTATTAACCATTGCAACCCGGTTTTCGACAGCGAGTTCAATCAGATTACATTGGTACAAAGATAAAAGGTATATTGAGTCTAAGAAACCAAAATTAAATTTAGTTTTTCGACCCACAAACCTGATCATAGCCATATTTTTGAAAGTATTGGTTCTGAACCGTAGAGCTGAAGTAGAGAACAACGTTGTATATCAAATACGCCGAATGCTTCGTCAAATTCAAGACAACGAAATCAAAATTCAAACCCACAACACTGCATTAGAACACAAAAAAAAACCCCAGAAAATAAAAAACGATGACTCGACGAACCAGCAGAAACAAAAATGAGATGTTAGTTCTGGAAAACACCTCTTCCTTCGGAAATTCAAGATCACTTGCGGATAAAAACTGATGGACCAAGAAAGAAAAGCCGTCCATCCAAGAACTTCGTAGGTAATCTCTAGAGGAAATGAATTCCAGGAAGCCATAGATTGCCCAATTTTCCACAGCCTCCGATCAAGGCGCTGATATCAAGAATCATACTTCCATGCCGATCTTGTGGGAGGAGTTGAATCTGGACCGTCCAATAATAATTCGTGGGTCCCATAGATTGAACGTGAACGGCCGTCGATTGCTCTTTCCGATAATTTTGACTGGACTGATTTTGAACAAGGTCGTAAAGGCAGTTATATTCATTCTTAAACTTTATTGGGTCGGTTTTTCGAATATGGAAATCCAAGTACAAACCAGACTTTAAAAAACAGAATACTTTGTTTGGGTTTTACTTTTGTAACGTCAAAACCGACCGAAATTGAACTGAACCAAACCAAGTACCAAATACTATTCCCAAACCTGATAACCCATTTTCTAATTATTTTAGTTTATTTATTATTATTTTTTGAGTAATTTACGTGAAAAACCCTTAAACTATGAGGTAATTAATGAAAGGGTAAAAATCATTTTAATCCCTAACCTATGATTTTTTTTTTTTTTTTAAAATACCCTTAAACTAACAACCCTAAGAAATTCAACATTCAACTATTATAAACTTAACAATTTAATCCATCATGACAACCCAATCACCCCCCAGAGTGTATGAACTCATGGACGTGATTTTTGAAATTATTAAAAAAAGACCTAGATACTATATTGGGATATGGATGGACATTTGTTTCGGATAGACAAAAGGTACAGTGCATTTCCGATTGTTATTTTAAATATTGGGGCGTTATGGTAGTTATATTATTTTAAGTTGACTCTGTTGTTCTATCAAATATCAGGAGTTGTTGTCCGCTATACAACAATAATTATCGTCATCCGAACCCCGTTACTGCCTCTGGCATATGTGCTCAAATTTCAAAAATCAATTTCGGGACAAAGTATACAGATATACAATGTGGAATGTAGCCAGAACAACCACAACTTTTCATTTCGAGAGAGAAATGAGGAACTTACATCAGATTAACTCGGATGGATCTAATTACAATATTTGGAAGGGTAAAATGGAGGACTTGCTCTATGTCAAAAGTTTTCACTTGCCGGTGTTCTCTATGGACAAGCCTGCGGAGAAAAGCGATGATGAGTGGAATTTTTTGCATAGACAAGTATGTGGTTACATTCGTCAATGAGTTGATGACAATGTTTTGAATCATGTGATCTCGGTTACTCATGCTCGTACTCTTTGGTTCAAACTTGAAGAATTGTATGAGAGGAAGACAGGAAATAATAAGCTATTTTTGATTAAGCAAATGATGTCCTTAAGGTACCAAGGTGGTTCTCCGATGACCAACCTCTTGAATATTTTTCAAGGAATCATTAATTAATTGGCCGCTATGAAACTTAGCTTTGATGACGAGATACAAGGTTTATGGTTGCTTGGTACTTTGCCTAGCTCATGGGAGACTTTTAGACCGACGTTGTCGAATTCTGCTTCGAATGATGTTCTCTCGATGGATTTAGTCAAGAGTAGTGTGTTGAATGAAGAGATGAGACGAAAGACATAAGGTTCCTCTTCGCAATCCGAGGTGTTGGTTACCGAATCGAGGGGGAGGAGTCAATGTCGTGGTTCGAGTGATTGTAGCACATCACGTAGGGTTTCCAATAGGTGGGCAAACTTTGAGTGTCATCATTGTGGTTTGAAGAGGCATATAAAGAAACATTGTCGAAAGTGGAAGAAGAAGAACAAGAAGAAAACAACAACACCGCCACCACTACCAACAACAAAGAAGGTAAAAATCATGATGATGTTGTTATTGTAGATAATTTTCTTGTTGTTTGTGATAATGATGTTGAGAATGTTAATGCATCTTGTGATGAGTTGGATTGGATCGTGGATAGTGGTGCTTCTACCCACGTTACCTCACGACGAGATCTTTTCTCAACATATGAGGCCAGTGATTTTGGTATTGTTAGTATGAGCAATAGTGGTCAAGCTAAAGTGATTGGAATAAGTGATGTTTGTGTTGAAACGACTAATGACACTACTCTTCTTCTCAAAGGTGTTAAGTATATTCCCGAAATTCGCTTTAATTTTTTATTAGTTGGAAGGTTGGATGATGAAGGCTTTTGTAATTCCTTTTCGGGTGCTGAATGGAAGCTTAAAAAGGGATTGATGGTTGTTGCAAAAGGCAAGCGGCGTTCGAATTTGTAAGTTGTCCGGTTTGGGATATCCAAGTGTTACATCAACACTTGTGAAAATGATTTTTCTTCCGAGTTGTAGCACAAGAACTTGACTCATATAAGCGATGAAGACTTAGCTATGTTGGCTAAGAAGAAGGTGCTATGTGGGGTTTCAAATGTGCACTTGAAGAGGTGTCCGTATTGCTTGGCCGGAAATCAAAGATGAGTGTCGTTTAGATCGTCCGCATTGAAAAGAACTCGGAGTTAGTAGACTTGGTACATTCCAATGTGTGTGGGCCGATGAAGACAAGGTCACTTAGTGGTGCGTATTACTTTGTAAATTTTATCGATGATCATTCTCGAAAAGTTTGGGTTTATACATTGAAGAAGAAAGATCAAGTGCTAGCTACCTTCAAAGTGTTTCAAGCTTCGGTCGAAAGGGAAACTGGGAAAAAATGAAGTGTATTTGAACGGATAACGGGGAATAATACATTGGACCTTTTGATGAGTATTGTTGAGAACAAGGTAATCGTCACCAAAAGTTGCCTCCGAAAACACTGCAATAGAATGTTCTGACCAAAAGAATAAATATGACATTAGTGGAAAGGGTGAGATTTTCGCTTTCACAAGCAAAGTTGGCGAGATATTTTTGGGGTGAAGCATTGAGTACGGTGGTACATGTGCAAAACCTCACACCATGTATTCCCTTGAACTTTGATGTGCCGAACCGTGTTTGGAGTGGTAAAGATGTCTCTTATGATCATCTACGGGTATTTTGGTGTATGGCTTACGTGCATGTTCCCAAAGACAAGAGGTCAAAGTTGGAAGACAAAACCAAGAAGTGCGTGTTTGTCGGCTATGAGCTTGATGAATTTGGATATCAGTTCTTTGATTCGATTAATAGGAAGCTTGTTCGTAGTCTAGATGTTGTATTCATGGAGGATTATACCATTGAAGATATGGACAAGGTTGTTCCTACTCAAGCAAATGAAGAGATGGTTGACATGAATCCAATTCCAGATGCTTCTACCAGATGATCACCGACGACGTCCCAATTGAAAATCAAGGTATGTATTTACATGTTGGTAATCCTTTAAATACTAATGATCTTGTTGATGTTGATGTTGATGTTGATTCTAGCGTTGAAGCTAATTTTGAAAATGGCGATGAGCAAGAGAATGAAAATGTTAAGGAATTCATTTCTTCTAATGAACCAAGGCGGTCTACTCATGAGAGACATCCTTCGGTTAGGTACCCGTCACATGAGTATGTGACCAAAACAAAAAAGAATGGATGGATGCCATAGAGGATGAGATGCAATCCCTTCGTGAAAACAATACTTTCGAGCTAATAAAGTTATCAAAGGTCAAGAAGGCCTTGAAAAATCGATGGGTGTATTGATTGAAGCAAGATAAACATACTTCACAATCTCGATACAAGGCTCGGTTGGTAGTGAGAGGCTGAAAAGGTATTGACTTTGGTGAGATTTTTGCTCTCGTAGTGAAAATGAAATCCATTTGTGTTGTTTTTGGTTTAGCCGCTAGTCTTAATCTAGAGGTTGAACAAATGGATGTGAAGATGACTTTTCTTCACGGGACTTACAAGAAGAGATATACATGGAACAACCAGAAGGTTTTCAAGAAAAATTGAAAGAATACTACATTTGCAAATTGGTGAAGAGCCTTTATGGTTTAAAACAAGCGCCACGACAATGGTATCAGAAGTTTAGTTCGGTAATGGTTGAACATGGGTACAAAATGAACAAAACTGATCATTGTGTTTTTGTGCGAAAATTCTCCGATGGTGATTTTATTATTCTTTTGCTCTATGTTGATGATATGTTGATTGTTGGAAGGAACATTTCTAGAATCAATGAGCTAAAAGGGACTTTGAGTGAGTCGTTTCCTACAAAAGATTTGGGACCTGCGCGTCAAATCCTTGGGATTCGAGTCATTCGTGATCGAGATGACAAGAAATTGCATTTGTCGCAAGAAAAGTACATTGAGAAAGTTCTTCTACGCTTCAATCTGGATAAAGCTAAAGCGGTGAGTGTTCCTCTTGCTTCTCACTTTAAGCTTAGTCATAATCATTGTTCTTCTATCAATGATGAGAAGTTGTCTATAGAGAACATTCCGTATTCTTCGGCGGTTGGTAGTTTGATGTACGCTATGGTTTGCACAAGACCCGATATAGCGCACGCCGCTGGCATGGTGAGTATATATCTTTCGAATCCGAGAAGATACCATTGGGAGGCCGTGAAGTGGATTATGAGATATCTCTGAGGAACGACGAATCTTAGACTAACTTTGGGATGTGAGAAGCCTATGTTGGTTGGGTTTACGGATTTGAATTTGGTCGAAAGCTTAGATAATCAAAAATCTACTTCGGGGCATATGGTGACTTTTACCAGGGAAGTTGTGGCTTGACAATTTAAATTGCAAAAGTGTGTTGCTTTTTCTACTACCGAAGCCGAGCTTATAGCCGCCGTGGAGGCAACAAATGAATTGTTGTGGTTGAGAAAGTTTACGATGAAATTTGAGTTGAAAAAACAAAGGTATGTTTTATTTTGTGATAATCAAAGTACAGTTCATCTTACGAAAAATTATTCTTTTCGCTCGAAGTCAAAACACATTGAAATTCATTATCATTGGTGTGACGACCCCGATCCCACGTCGGTGTCGCCACGGCCTAATCCGTGACATACATACATATTACCCTCGCCCGTTCTCATAAAATTTTTCATTTTTCTTTTCATTCATTCATCAATCGTTAGAGAACGGACTCGGGCATTAAATCCATATCTATCGACGTTTAGGGTCTAACTTAAAACGTGCCCAAAATGATTCGTCTAAGGTCGGGAATCATCAAAAGAGGCTTAGGACATCAAAACATGTCATTTGGCATGCATGAGGTGCGCCCAGCACTCGGCGCGTGTGCCCACAATGCCTGCGCGCACACCGCGCGAGCACTTCACGGCCACGACGCGCGCCCCGCTCTCGTGCCGCGCACGTACCGCGTGCCCCGCGCTACCATCGTGTGCTCACCACGCGCCAACCCGCCAGCGTCCAGTGCCAGTGCCCAGTGCCAGCGCCCAGTGCCAGCACGCAGCGCCCAGCGCCAGCGAGGGCCGATCGATCGGCCATCAGGAGCCGATCGATCGGCTAGCGCTCTAGAATTCCCCAGAACGCGCGCACTGTTGGCCGATCGATCGACCATGGGCGCTGATCGATCGGCTAGCTCTCTGGTTGCCCATCTTTTTCCAGAACATTGCTCGATCGATCGGCCATCCATAGCCGATCGATCGGCTGGAGCAGGGCAGCGCGCCCTGCGCCCAGCGCATCACTCCGAGCCCAAATTTTCCCTTAGCCAATTTTCTTCCATTTTTTCACCTGATACACACTTCAATAATCATCCTCAAAATACCCATCAACCTTTCAACTAAAATACACATTCATAAATTTAAATCCTCAACCAACATCATCAAATCCCGACTCTAAACCTCAATTCCGACTCAAATCCTCAAAATTCCATTTTCATTCATAAAATCTAGCCTATTTCATCATCAACCAAACATATGCAACGGAAGCTTATAAAAATCATCAAAAGGCAACCCATCTCTAAATCATCCAAAATCCACATCAAAGCATCAATATCAAATCTATTTTATCAAAACGTCAATATATACACTATCCAGATACCAAACACCCTAAAATGAGTTTCTATACATTTCTTTTTATATTGTCACCCATCAGCCCATCATAAACCCCACAATCCCAAAACACTTAACCTATTGCTCCCACGGGTCAAAAGCATCTCGACTGCTCAGCGCACTCCCACAGGCACTATTCTTCAATCTGCATGCTCGTCAGGTGGAGAAACGTCATCCTCACCTTGCTCGAGGTCACCTACACCATAAAGATGCCTATGAGATAAATCTCAGTAAATTCTACGTAAATGCCTATGCATGAACATGTATATGCAATGCTATAAAATAGTCCATCTATGTAATTTCATTTATCAGTATGTGTCAGTCTATTGTTATCGGGGCAGCACACGACAGATAGATAGGGCACATCAAGTGGTTAGATAGCCCACACCATCTGAAGGGAGGAAAACTCGCTCACCACGGAATGCCAGGTCTCAACCTCGTCCCTAATAACCCCATGCCATGGTTGTTTACATGATACTTGCATTTCTTACATTTTCTTTTTCATGAAATCAATGCGTAAATTCGTTTTCATGACGATTTGTAAAACCATGATGCATGAGTAGTTAATTGCGCAACATAACATAAACATCGTAAATACCATCAAAACCATACAAGTATTTCTTATCAAACAAACTAAACCTAAACTACCCATCCAAAGCATAACAATATCCAATGCACCAACAATCCTCAACAACAAAACATGACGTATGGTGTAGGCCTATCGACCATAGGAAGTCACGAGAACTTACCTGTCGTCCTTAGGCACCGAGCTCCGTCCGTGAGCTTTGTTTACCTAAGCCAATCCACAACATTATTTATTAAAACTGAGCCTAAACAATCAAATTCTGAAAACTAACGAAACTCTTAGTTAAAGGAAATTTCCTAAAATTCTAATTTACTTCTCTTAGGCATTTCGTCGAATAATTTGCGCTCAAGTTTACCTAAACCTCCATTAATTGAGTTTCTCAAGCTTTCCAACCACAAAAACTTCAACAATCTTCATTAAATAAACTAACTACATCTGATAATCACAAATATGGTAATACCTAACCGTTTCTAACATAACCCGACTATTTCGGCAAAAACCTAAACGAAACCCTAACCATTTTCAAACCCTAAACCGGAAACTAAACCTCCCAAATGCTAGAAGCTTACTTAGAATGTATATTGTTGAAGAAAATGGGAAGAGAAACATTGATCAGAGCTTGGAGGATTGGCCGATTGAAGAATCACCGTGAAGAGGTGTGAAAATCGCCTAAGAAGAAGGTTTTCTCCACTTCTGCAGAATGAGCTACGAGAGAGGGAGGAGGAATTTTTATGTTTCTATTAAAATTTATCTTGTCAAATTACAATTTTGCCCTCCACTTGATTTTCTATTTATTTCGCTATTTCGTCTATCGATTTGGCTTCTCCAAATTTCCTTATTTCACAAAATATTCTAATTTATTACTAGGGCTCTAACAAAACTTTCCGTTTGTAAAACGGACCTAGTTTACTATATTTACTAAAATACCCTTATATTACGAAAAATCCCAAAACCCGAAAAACCGGGCATTACATCTTCAAAAACTCCTTTATTCCTTCAAATACTCCAAATTACTCATATAGTTCTAATAAGACTTCTCGTTCACAAAACGGGCTAAATTCATAATATTTACGAAAATACCATTATACGACAAAATCCAATAACTCGTAAAACTGGGTGTTACAATTGGATTCGTGACGTTTTGGATGATAAAATGTTGGAACTTGAAAAGATTCACATGGATGATAATGGATCGAATATGTTGACAAATGTGTTGTCGTGAAATAAGTTTGAGTTTTGTCGCTCGGTTGCCCGGTTGACAACGCCCTCCAACTAGTCGGTTGGGGGAGTTTGTTGGGTTTTTTCCTCCTAGTTGGAGGGGTCCAACTTGATGAAGCCTTAATTTTAGGTCCATGTTTTGAATGATATGTTTAGAAGACCTAATCTCATTTAGTGTGTGTTTCTTACAAAAACAACAAGAGAAGAGAGAAGAGAGAAAACAAAACCCATTTTCAGAGTTCATTACAGTAGCCGGAGAAGAATTGAGCAATTCGGAGCTTGAACCGTTGGATCGACTTGAAACTTTGAGAGTTTGTTTGTGACATCTAAGACTACATTCTGTATGGTGGAAATCAACACAGTCCCATTTTTCCTAAGTCTGCCCGACGAAGGAAAAATGAGACTTTATTGATTTGGGTACCCATTTGTTAACTTTTTTTTTTTATCTCTTTCTTGTGCCTTGTTGTTTGCCGAAATTGTTATTTGATCTTGATTCAAGTGTTGTTTGCCTCTAGTTTGATCATTTAGAGAGAACCTTTGATTGTAATTATATTGATCATAGTGGATTGTTAAGCATCCTATATGGATCCCATGATTTTTACTCTCGTCTTGAGAGGTTTTTCACGCTAAAAATTGTCTTGCATTGTTAGTGTAATTTTATTGTTAGTTGTTCAATTTTCTTATACTCGGATTATTAGAAAGTTTGTTTTGAATAGAACTTCCTTTGTAACGAACACTTTCTAATCAGGTTTGGCATTTCGTCGGATGCTATTATAGCAGACAACGTCAGTTCTATTCGTTGGCAATTGTAGAAGATGTCTCTATTCTAAATCCACAAACAACTGAAGAGAAAGGAGAAATGTCGAACTTTACTTATCTTGATTTAGCATCCAATATCTCGAGGATCTTTAGAAAATGATCTTAGCTGTGCTGGAAAACTTGGATAAGCTGATATTTCAAATAACAAGCTAGTGGGTGATCTTCCCTTTTGTTTGGGAAATCCTTTGAAAATACAAAATTTCAAATCCTCTTTAGTGATTTTTCTTTTAATAATAGTTCTAAAAAAATATTTGTCAAATATAAATACGTGTGAAATGAGAATTATGTAAACTTTTTGTCACGTTAGTATTGTTATAATTTGGTGTGACCCAAATTCTAATTGGGTCAAGTTGGACTCGTATATCAATATTATAGTTTTATGTTTTTTCTATATATTGATACTTGAGTCGTAAAACTCAATTGTATCTTGATTTCCTATAGTGAATTTCTTCTTTGGCCGTGGTTTTTTCTTGAAAGGATTTTCCATGTATATTTTGGTGTCTCTATTTTTTCTCGTTTATTTTTTTTCCCGATTATTATTATTTGATTCTTAACAATTGGTATCAGAACGAAGTCGAAGGTTTTTGAAAATAAGGTCTTGATTTATCGGAGGTATAGATCAATTTTGGGTTTTGCAATTTTGTGAAAAATTGTAATTTGGAAAAGAAAATTAAAAAAAAAAAAGGAAACTGTTTTTTTTTTTTTTTTTTTTGCAAAACAGTTTCGTCGCGTCACTGTCTTCTTCGTGAGAGAAGAAGAAGCCTGCCTCTGCCGCTGCCGTCTGTCACCAAAGGGAGAAGAGGTTGCCACCATTCAGAACACGCCGCTCCGACCATCGACAGAGAAGGGACGTTGTCGTCTGAGGAAGAGGGAAACTTCCTCGTCGCGTTGTTGCCACCGCCGATTCAAGGAGAAGAATGATGTCTGCCGAGCTGTTCACCGTCGCCGACTGTGAAGAATCGCGATGCCCATTCGCCAGAAAAGCTCGATCATCAGCTCTGTTCTTCATCCAACCGTTGTGCTCCCTGTAGCCGACCAGTGCCCGGTCAGAACTTGCCGACCAGTCGTCCCTCCATGCAGCTGTAATAGACGTTGCCTCTGCAAAGATTGCCGCCGTTAAAGCTCTGCGAGACCCATTCTCAAAGCTCGGATTTTTCCAGGATTGTGTGTTAATGTATCTACTGATTTTGTTAGCGTTAGTTAGTTTGTAACTATTATCGTACTATACGGTATAGCTAAAACCAATATACATGTAATATCCACACAATGCTCAATACAATAGAGCTTTCTTTCTCTCAGTAAACTCTCACCTTCCACTGTACTCTCTTGTTGTTGTTGTTGTTTTCCGAACGCCCTTAATCTTCTCCAGCAGAACACAAATTCTAACGTGGTATCAGAGCTACGAAGGATGGCTTTCTCTAGCTTCACAGTCCCATCTTCTCCCTCTTCTTCTTCCCCTCTCCCCCTCTCTCCATCTTTCCTTTGGTCAAACGTTAACAATTAAACTCACCAACACCAATTACCTCATATGGAAAACCGAGCTTTTGAATGTTGTGATCGCTAATGGCATCGAAAATTTTCTAGACGACTCCCTCCCACATCCGCCACAATTTCTTGACTCCCTTTCCTCGTAACTAAACCCCGATTCCTCAACTGTCACATAGCCTTATTAGTATTTCCCAACTCTGCCGCGATAATCATGTTTATATTGAATTTCATTCAAACTTTTTCAATGTTAAGGATCGACTTTCTTATCGGACTATCCTCCACTATCCCCTCACTGACGGTCTTTACCGGGGTCCCGACAGCACTTCCGGTTCGAGCACTTACTGCTCAAATGCCTCAATCAGCCCGTGGCTCCTCTATTTTGTGGCACCTCTGCCTTGGACATCCAACATTGCTTGTTTAGAAACATGTCCTGCAGTCCTGTCCTTCTTCTTCCTTAAAATTAGATAGTCCTCCATTTTGTGTACCCTGTTTGATGAGTAAAACTCATCGATTACCTTTTGTAAACTCTGTTTCACGTGCTAAATTTCCGTTTGAAATTATACATACAGATGTTTAGGGTCCGTCTCCTGAAATTTTCATTATTGGTGCATGTTATTTTCTATTGTTTTTCGATGACTGCACGCGGTTTTGGCTTTATCCATTAAAGTTAAAAAGTGAAGTTCACTCCACATTTGTGCATTTTCACCAATTTGTGCTAACCCAATTCGACACTCACATAAAAATTATGCAATCGGACGGAGGTGGAGAGTTTAAATCTCTGTCCTCCGTATTTCATACTCTGGGGATACATCATCGGATCTCATGTCCCTACACTTCGAACCAAAATGATCGGGTCAAACATAAAAATCGTCATGTAGTTGAGACCGACCTTGCCCCTATTGTTTCACTCCTCCGTACCATTACATTTCTGGCCTTACGCCTTCTCCATTGCTGTCTTTTTAATAAATCGGTTACCTACACCCGTTCTCCAGAACAAATCCCCATTTGAATGTCTATTCCATTCTACTTCTGATTACTCATCCCTACGTGTTTTCGAGTGCCTCTGTTTTCCCTTTCTTCGACCTTTCAACAACCACAAACTCCAGCCTCGTTCTGTCCCATGCGTCTTCCTCGACCCCAGTCCCCATCATAAGGGTCATCTCTGTTTAGACCCACAGTCTTACCAGATTTACATCACCGTCATGTCACTTTTGTCGAATCCAACTTTTTCATCTATTCTCTACCACACTCCCTCTCACAAACTCCCTTATTCTCTCTCTCAATTCCATATATTTCTCCTCCACCTCTTCATGAAATTACACATGCATCTTCCCCTCCACGCTCCTCCCCTTCATATGACCCAAATGCATCTTTTTCTCCACCCTCTCTACCCACCTCCCCTTTACCTCCCATAACTCACTCTTGACCCTCTCTTACCTCATTACCTAAGGTTACCCCACATCCTCCCCTTCCTTCACTCAATGCCCACTCCATGACCACCCGAGCCAAAGCTGACATTTTTAAGTGCAAAGCTATCTATACACAAACCATACTTGAACTGAGAACCTTTCTCCAGGCTTTCAAGTGCCCCCATTGGCTTTATTCATGCAAGAATAAATTATAGCACTTCACCATACCAATACCTGGACATTAGTTCCTCTTCCTCCTGGAGCAAAGACTATTGGCTCCAAATGTGTCTTCAAGACCAAATAAAATTCAGATGACGCTATTAGCCGATACAAGGCTCGCCTCGTTGCAAAAGGGTATGATCAAACTGAGGGGATCGACTATAAAGAGAGTTTGAGTCTGGTTGTCAAACCCACCTTGATTCGATTAACTCTTTCCCTTGCAGTATCTTTTGGCTGGTCCATTAGACAGCTTGACATCTCCAATGCTTTTCTACATGGTGATCTCACCGAGACGGTTTTTATGCAACAGCCCCTGGTTTTGTGAGTTCATTCCATCCTTGTGCAGTCTGCCTACTCCACAAAGCTCTCTATGGCCTCAAACAGTCTCCCCGGGCCTGGTACATCAAGCTTCATGATGCTCTTGTTCTTTTTCGGCCTCAAAATCTGACTCATCGCTCTTTATCTGCCGCACAAGCTCTTTTACTCTGATTATGTTAGTCTATGTTGATGACATTATATTAACCAGTGACTCTGATGCTCACATTGATACACTGCTGGCCTATCTACACTCATGCTTCAGAGTTCGTGATTTGGGACCTCTGTCATTCTTTCTTGGGATCTCCGTCACTCGTAATTCTACAGGTATGAGCTTCTCTTAGTACAAATACATAAATGACCTACTTCACAGGGAAAATATGGAGTCTTGCAAGCCCATTCCTACTCCCATGGTGGCTAGCCCAATTCTGTCTCAACAATCAGTCACCCCGCTTTCTGATAATTATCTATATCGGAGTATTGTTGGAGGTCTTCAGTATTGCTGTCTCACACACCCAGACATCACCTTTGCCGTTAACAAAGTTTCTCAGTTCATGCATGCTCCCTCTGATGTCCATTGGCAGGCTGTGAAATGCATCTTACGTTACCTTAAAGGCACTCCATCTGTAGGTATCTCATTCTCGCCTTCCTAGAGCTGTAATTTAACTTGTTATACGGATGCAGACTGGGCATCCTGTCCCGATGATCGTAAGAGCACATGTGGATTTTTCATCTTCCTTGGAACCAATCTCGTCTCTTGGTCTTCCGCTAAACAAAAGGTCATCTCGCGTTCCAGCACTGAATCAAGTATCGTAGTGTAGCCAATGGCGCTGCTGAACTATTATGGATTCAATCGCTCGCGAATTGGGTATAGTCTCCACTGCAGTTCCTCTTATTTTATGCGACAATCTCAGTACCACATATCTTGCCTCTAATCCGGTTCTTCACTCTAAATCTAAACATGTGGAAATAGATTTCCACTTTGTTCGTGAGAAAGTTCTTCAGAAACAATTACAGGTGAAATTCACTCATTCAGACTACCAACTAGCCGATGCCTTAACAAAACTTCTTCCTCCATCGAAGTTTGATATGTTTACTTCCAAGATCTTCGGTTTTCGGCCTTGATCTTGAGAGGGGATGTTAATGTATCTACTAATTTGGTTAGCCTTAGTTAGTTTGTAACTATTATCATACTGTACGGTATAGCTAAAACCGATATACATGTAATATCCACACAATGCTCAATACAATAGAGCTTTCTTTCTCTCTGTCAACTCTCACCTTCCACTGTACTCTCTTCTTCTTCTTGTTGTTGTTTTCCAAACGCCCTTAATCTTCTCTGGCAGAACACAAATTCTAACGTTGTGTGTCACTGTTTCGATTTGTGAAAATTTTGGTGATTAAATTCTTGGGAAATTGAGTTGAAATTTCAAAAATTCTTGGGGCGGAGTTGTTGATCAAAAAATTATCTGGTTAATTCAGACAAGTTTATTGGTTCAGAATATTTGAGGATCTATTCGAATATATTGGTGAGCTGATTTTTGTTGGGATATTGTTTTTGCATTTCAAAATTTGGAATTGGATATTCTGGAATTGAATAGTCTGTTGAAGCCGTATATTTTAATGATGGGTTCGTTCAAGTTTGATAT
Source organism: Begonia masoniana (assembly GCA_022432975.1). Taxonomy (NCBI): domain Eukaryota; kingdom Viridiplantae; phylum Streptophyta; class Magnoliopsida; order Cucurbitales; family Begoniaceae; genus Begonia; species Begonia masoniana. Next base: position 12,143,746 of record CM039514.1, on the reverse strand, counting down.
CCCGTTATTGGATCAGAGTACGAAGTTTCAAATATGATAGGTGAAGATGCGAGATTTGCTCATACAAATGGAATTAGACGACGCATTGTAAGGGATCAATAAAATGGTCTTGTCTTAGAGCAAAGAGGAAAAATTTGGAATGATCGAAAAACCATATCTACGATGGGTCTGCATTTGTCACATCAGATTTTGCAAGACATTGTGAACGAGAAAAGTGCCGCCGAATTTTGAGTAAAATTGGAGCAGTTGTGTATGAAGAAAACCCTGACGAGTAAGTTGCATTTAAAGCAACAATTATTTTCTCATCAGTTGATGGAATGTAGTTCAGCTTATGAACACTTGACCGCGTCTAAGGAATCAGTTTCAGATTTGGAGACTATGAGATGCAAGTACGACGAGGAGGATTTGTGGTTAATTTTACTGTGCTCATTGTCTGCTTCATATGGTGCTTTCAGAGATACGATCTTATATAGTAGGAAAAGTCTATCTTTGAAAGAGGTTTATGGTTCTTTGTTATCAAAAGAAAAGATGAAACAGATTGTTGTTGAATTCTAGCCTCGGGGAGAGGGACTCGTTGTTCGGGGTAGAACATGAGAATCAAACAACAAAGGCAGTGATAAAGTTTAGGGTGTGAAGGGCAGATCAAAGTCAAGGAACCAGGATAGAATATGTTACTTTTGTCAGAAGAAGGGGCATATTAAATCTAAGTGTCAGGAATTGCATAATGTTAAAAGAGTTGCTGAGAAGGGAAAACAACCTATGACGTCCAGTGAAGTTGTTGTCGCAGAAGAAGATTATAGTGATGGAGGTCTTCTAGTTATGTCAGAGGGAAACTCAGAGCCAAACAATGATTGGATTCTGGATACAGATTGTTCGTTTCATATAATTTACAATCGAAATTGGTTTTCAACACATGAGACAATGTCAGAAGATGTTGTGTTAATGAGTAACAACACATCTTGTAAAGTAGCTGAGATTGGTACCATAAGAATCAAGATGTTTGATGGAGTTGTCTGTACACTGGGTAATGTGTGACATGTTCCTGAGTTGAAAAAGAATATGATCTCGTTAAGTATTCTGGATGCAAAAGGGTACAAGTACAACATGTAGATGGAGTTGTGAAGATCAATAATGGTGCTTTCGTCATGTTAAAGGGACACATGAGGTCTGTAAATTTGTATGTATTATAGGGTTCTACAGTGACTGGTAATAAGAGTACAAAGTTTGTGAATTCACATTCTAAGAGAATGGTTGAGAAGACTCGGAAGAAGTCAGATTATCATGTGAAGTTCAGGTTGGTATCTGAAAGTACATCAAAGTCGGTGAGCCAACATATTATAGATGTTCAATCACCAGTTTCAGCTTCATATCAGAGTGGTATCATCAAAGGTAGAACCAAGGGAAAGATTATAAAGTTTTGGGGCGATATGGTGAAACTGCGGGTTATGCATTGAATTTGTTCGAGGGTAGCAATTCCAGTGGGGAGTCTTCAACATGTTCATATGCAGTTTGTTGCGATAATTCTGATAGCCTCTCAAGTTTAAGCATGACTTAACTTGATCGGTATCAGTTGTTCAGGTGGCCCGACAGGGGTTTTGTGGAAGATAAGGTTATTTTTAATGAGATTTTGCAAATTCATTTCCTTTAACCAGAATTTCTTTGAAGATAGAGATTGTCAGAGTTTATTGTTCTATATTCGTTGTGGGTTGGGCCGAGTAGCCTATTGAATCTCTCATGTAGAATCTGTGTCAAGGTGGAGATTGTTAGAATTTAGTGTGACCGAATTCTAATTGGACGAGGTTGGACGCATATATCAATATTATGGTTTTATGTTTTCTTTATATATTGATGCTTCAGACACAAAACTCAATTGCGTCTTGATTTCCTATAGTGAATTTCTCGTTTGTTCGTGATTTTTTCCTCGAAAGGATTATCTACGTAAATCTTAATGTCCCTATATTTCTGCGTTTATTGTCTTTTTTCCGATTATTATTGTTTGATTCTCAACAAATATAACCATGACCTCGTACTTGTAACATCAACAATCTTTGTGTCAGTACATCAATATAAGTCTTATATATGTAATCAAGCTCATAGGGACATGGTCTCGCTTACAATTATAAGCACAGAATTACCAAAGAAAGATAGCAAAAGCCTCTAGTTTGAAAATTTGTCAAACACCAATTATTATTTTTAATAAATTTCGTTTCTTGTACAAAAAAATTCTACATCGATGAGATATGGTTTATTGCTATAGGTGGATATTCTTTCGGTGCAATTTTAATTTTTTTTTGCTAAATGAAGAAAAGAGTAATTTGAAGTTGAATGAGTGAGTATAAAAAGTTCACGTTTGAATTAAGGGAATACACCCACACAAGATCCTCTGCAACATTGGTGGCAAAAATGAACAAATAGATAGTAAGCTTATTTATCATCTGTATTTATATGTAGAAAATTGCCTAGAGAAGAACATGAATGGACTAAGTTGCAAATGTCATCCATTTTCTACACACGAGGGTTATTCCTAGTTCATTCTATAATCCACTAAAAACAAACAATATATTATATGATGAATATTCCTAAGCTAAGCGACTACCGAATGACCATCATCAAAGAAATTGAAAAGCTTGAGGTGTAGGATCAATAATGACCTGGGTGTGGGAGGGTAAGGTTTAACAACTTTTTTGCGCGATTAAAAAAATCTATTTAGTTTTCTATCTCAAATTTTATATTTTCTCTCTTTTAATTGGATAAATTAAATTTAATATGCAAACATAAAGAATATAGTAAAGAGAGAAAAGTAAAAGAGTACAAACAATTTGATAACTCCGTTTGGTCGACCTTCCCTACAATCGAGTTGCAAAACTCCTCATTGAGGATTTCTTTCTCTATAACCATTATGCTTACAAGTAATTGAGCTTCATATCACTCAAACCTTTACAATGACTCTTCACTGAGGTTACCCTTTTCTTGATTGATCTTACAGTGTAGTCACCCTTTTATGGCTTCCACAATGAGTACAAGAGGTGGAAAAGTTGAAGTATAAAAAGCCTTACTATCTCAAGACGTAATCTCTAGTGTATAGCTATGAGAGGTTAGGTTTTTTGTTCAAGATGAAAGTACAAATATCCGCAATTGAATGTGCAGAACTTCGACGTGGAAAGCTCTTCTTCTTCGTGCAGTAGTGTGTTGCTACTTATAGAGGCATTCAAAATTTTTTGAGCAGTAGTCATCCTCTACTGTTTATTCGGGCAACTGAGAACTAGCTGTTAGAGATATCAATGAGTTATAAGCTTCTGTGACTTAAGTTGTGGACTACTGCGCTAAGTGTTCATATATCTTGAGCAGACGTTTATGTGAAGCTTCCATTTAAATTTCTTGACTTTGAACAAGACTTTCATAAGATGCTTTGGGTGTTCCAATACGGGCGTCCAAATATTGGACTTCAATAAACTTTGCCTCGGGACTGGGCGTCTATGGATTGTACCAAGCGTCTGTTGCAGATGTCCAGGGCCAAATTACTTCTCGAGACTGGGCGTTTGCAAGTTCTTCCATTTCGCATATGACTTGAGATTGCGTGTTCACTCTTCAACACAGGGCGCCCGTACTATCTATACTTCAACTTTTTAAGCCACTATCGATTGAGTTCTACAATGTAAACTTATACCAATTTTGCATAGACTCAATAAACGGATTGGTACGTCCAAATACTCACTTTCGATGGTATTTCCAAAGTGAAGATATCTATAATCCATTAAAACATATATTCATAAGCATCAATAACTTAGAATAATATATCCCGCATCATTACATTCATAATCAAAACAATTTGCTCAATCCCTATTATGCAAGGCACTTTTATTTGCCAATGTATTTTATATTTGTAATTACAACATCTCCTAGTGGCTAATTTCCCATGCAAAAACTTTTTGTTTTGTAGACAAAAGGTGAAGGCATAAGATCACAGTAAGAGTGCTACCTAGGCTTGATAATTCATTGTTCATGACATATTTCATCATTTTGATGGGTTAATTTTTACTGTTCAAGAAGATTTTAGTACTTTGTTTATCAAACTTTTAACTATTTATAGCACAATTTGATGTAGTTACAAGACAGATATAGAGGATGATGTTTTCAATTTTGGATTCATATTATTAGAAAAACTAGATTGATCAGTAACAAATAAAGGTGAAACATATCTACTAAATGGCATAGTATGCCAACTGCTCATGAACTATCATATTTGTGCTCTTAAAAGAAACAAAAAAGATTCTCGAAGAAAAAATTGAAACATCTTTATCCAAGTGAGTCTAAAAGGCAACATATAGTTTTTGAAAAGTAATCTTATACTTTGGATTGTTTTTTTAATAGTTGTCCTTTGATAGATTGAAAAATAACCTAAGAGAGAGTGAATTAAGTTTTCTAAACTTTTAACGTGATTAACTTCACCCTTTCGTTTGTTATCTTATATATTTATAGTTTATTTCTTAATTAAAAAAATTAAAACTAATATGCTAGTAAGTCGAATAATGTAAAAAGAGAAGGGAAAGAGAGAGCAACGATTTATTAACACGCTTTAACCAATCTTGCCTACATCTGCGCTCCAAGTCTCCTCCTTGAAGATTCTTTCCATTAAGCTCCTCATTGAAGATTCTTTCCATTATAACATTTTTAGTAACAAATGATTGAACTTTCGAGTGTCAATCAAACTTTACAATAACTTTTGACGGTTGTCACTCTTTTTCTTGATTGAATTTGTAGGTGTCAATCAAATCTTACAGTGATTTTTCACAAACGTCACCATTTTTTTAGTTATTGCAATGAATAAGTGTAGTGGAAAAATTTTAATACAATGATCTAACTCTCTCAAGATAAAAAATCTTAAGTTTAGAAATATGAGAGGTTATGTCACGACCCGTGGACAGGTCAAAGCAGAAACGTCGAGTCGGGCGACCCAATTCTCAGGGGAAACCCAATCCTCTAGCCCAAGACTAGGTTTGCAGCGAAAGTCTCTTTAAGTGAATACATAGCCAAAACCCACACATGAATGGGTCGAAGTTCACATAATAAAATTCTAAGCAAATAGTAAACACATAAATTTAAAATTCATCTACCATGCAAAAAAGTAAAGAAATCTAATCTACGAGTTAAGTTTACAGATCTAAGGAAAAAGTAAACAAGTTCTATGAGATGATAAACAAGTGCTATTCCTCTAATCTCTATCGAAACTAACCGCTCTTCTCTTTACCTGGATTAGGAAAAAGAGGGGGGTGGGGTCGTTGGGGTGAGTGACTAACTTAGTGAAAATGTTATACTAAATGCATGCCAAGTTAAAAACTAGTTTATCCTTCCTTTTAAATCAATGTTCGATTTCAAACTGTTATTTTAAATTCAACCGTGCATGAGTTTATTCGGAAAACCTCTTTCCATCATTTTAAATCAAACACCGGCTCTATGAGTCGTTAGTGAGGTCGTTATAAAACATTGTTACATACGTAAGTTGTTATACATCGAAAGTAAACCTTATCATTTTCTACAAAAAAACGTCCCTAGTGAAATGGAAGGATCACTCAAGGACCCTTGCTATACAGACAAGAGAACGGTGGTGATCTAGAGATCTAACAACACCTCATGAGATAGAAAGAAAATCGTGACGACGATTCAAAGATCTAGCAAAGTCAACTAGTTACTGACGACTGAAAGTCTGCCACGACACTAATGATACAACACATAGTGGAATAGCCCACGACAAAAGTCAGGCACGACACCATTCGTGGAAAAATATCACATTGATCAGGTTTAGGGATTCGAAACCCAAGGACCATGCCACCACTGCCCTATTGCCATTTTCCATATGTGTAAACAAGACAACTTTCATGCTACATAAGGTGTGACGGGATAACCTCGTGATGCGTTGATATCAAAAATGCCCAAAACATCAAGAGAATAAATCCTCCCAAGCAAATCACCACAAAAACAGAATACCATGCACGCTGAAAGTAAACATGAAAAACCATATATACATATACATGAAAGCGGATGTGCTAGCAATCAGACCCCTTTAGATTTTTTCATAGGTGACAACTCACTAAAATAAAGCTTTAGAAAACAATGATGCAATACTATACATCTGGCAATCTGCAATATATTTGTTAGAGGCATAAATGAGGTGATGGATTTCTCTAGATATTTTGTTGTACTTCCGCTTCAAGAGTCCTTAATTCGTGATTGGGCGTCTGTGTGAAGCTTCAATTTGAACTATTGTCTAATGACCAGACTTCCGCAATCCTCTATGGGAGTCCTCTGCCGGTGTCCACACCTATATCCGAGCTTTCACAAATTGAGATTTGAAAAATATTGCCTCATGACTGGGCTAATGCAGGTTTCTCTATGCATATATGGCGAACATCTGTGCGTTTTTTACTGGCATCCGCACTTACATTCTCAAATGGTTTGATGCTCTAGACTAGGCTTTTAGAGATTCCACTAGGCTTTTGCTACAGGTGTTTGAGGTCAAACAAGTCTCAAGACTTGAGGCTCGCGAGTTCTTCAATTTTGCATATGGCTCGGACGAGGCCTGTGATGGTCTGGTCAAGATTAATTATAATACTATTAGAATAATTAAATGTGATTAAAATGATAATAAATTATGGGTTGACAGAACAAGCTAACTTACTACATTATATAGTCATTTGATAAGATGACATTGAGTAAATATTTTCAAATAAAAAATAGGTATAGTATGTGATACCTTAAGTTATTAATGGATGGTGAAACTAAATCAATTGGATGTATGCTCATAAAGATATCAATTTTTATACAAAAGTTAATGGACGTATTGTAAATGAGCATAATCATTGTTTGATGTTAATTGAAAAAATTATTGTGCTTAGAATTCCGAACTCTTTTAAGATAAAAAATTAAATATCATAAAGTACAAATTGTCTTTGGAATTGAGTCAATTGGATCTGAGAATTAAACGTTATGTGCGTGTGAAATCAATACATGTTAGAGAAATAATTAAATTTGACTATCAATTTCGATGATTAATAGTAGATGCTCCGGTCATAATTGAAGAGCATAAAACGGGTCATATGAACTCTATTGGACATAAGTTAGCATTTCAATGAGTTAAATCTAGGATGGTTGCATAGAAGAGAGAGATAAGGGAAGAGAGAAATAGAAAGGATGGAGAAATAAAGAGAGGAGAAGAAAAGTGAGAAGTTGAAGAGGAAGGTTTTAGAATTGGCCTTCAATCCTTCGAGAGAAATTGTTTCTCTCATCAAGAGAAATCTTTCGAGCTTAAAATCAAAGGGGCAAAGTAAAAATAGAGACATCAAAGAGGTAAAAATTTCTAATTAAAGTGTTGATTAGACTATGCTTGTATTGCATAGTTTAGATGGAAATTAGTGCATGGAAAACATAGATTATTGTCATGGTTAGTTTTAGTATAAAGTATTTAAAAGAATAAGAGATTAAGTTGCTGGATTTGGTTGAAAATGATTGAATGAAAGAAGATATTTATATAAGTTGATGAATAGTAATTATGCGTAGTTTTGGAAAAAAATTGCTATATGAATTTAGTGGCAAATGACAAATTCTTGGGTTCTATGCGAAGTTCAATGGTTGCATGTTAATAATCATTATAGATGTTAGTTTAATTTGCTTTAAATTGATTGGAATAAGAGTGATATTAATATGGTTTAATTATGCATATTATTGCATAGTTAATAGGAAATTATGAATTATAATATTTGGTCTTGATTCAAATAGATTGAAAATATCTACTTGGAGGATTATTTTGAGCGAATATAATCTTAGATTGAGGTCGAGGTTTTTAGTATAAAAAATAATTAGAATAGAAGAATAGGACTCGGGAGTGGACTCCCGATGCCCATGGCGAGATCCCAAAGTGGTGAAAATGAGACAAATCGTCTCGAGGTTGAACTTCTAGAGTCCGAGGAGAATGTCTAGAAGAGTAAAACAATTAAAAGCTCTCGGGAGTGGAAGTCCGATCTTTGGGCGGCCCTCTAGAACTATTAAAGTGGGGAAAAAGCTCTTGGGACGGGCTATCAAAGTCTAAGAATGGACACCCTCGAAAGAATATTAGTGCAAAAATTGACTACAGTGGACGTCCGCAATTGAGGACATGACATTGGCACAAACTTAAAAATATGTCTTTAAAATGTGATTTCAAATAATTCAATTGTTAGATTTTAATGAAATTTGAGGCATCATTAGTGGGCATCTAGATAGATGTATGTTCATTCTTTATGCGTCATTTTGCTAGACATTTAACAAGATTTGCATGTTCATATTCCATATGTTATTATTATAAATATGCATTCAATGTTTGGATAGTGAAGATGCTCAAGCATCATGAGATTTTTTACATGTAGAAAGAATATTGAGGGAGGTATTATTTGTAAAACTTGGAACCCAATAAGTATTTCGCCGGTGGATTGTGTGACGTATTTAAAGTCGAAAAAAGAAGAGGAGTGACTGTGAGTTTTCATTGGATTGCAAATCTCTAGTCCTCTAGAGATTTATGTAGTGACATGCATGTAGTTTTACATATGACGTGTAACACCCGGAAAGTTTTATTAGCGTGCGTGACCTTAGTATAGATGAGTTGGGATACTTGTATATTAAAGTGAGAAGGTTTTGAGTTTGAAGTAAAGGGAAGAAAAGAAGTTTGACAATTCAAACCAAAAAGGGTTTGAAAAGTCAAAAAGGGGATGTTGAAAATTCAAAGGAATATGGACCAATAGGAAGCTAGTCCTTTAATGAATTTCAATTTGAAAAGTTGGGGTTTAAAGGAGCATGTCACGTTGAAGGGAAGCTAAAGGTATTAAGGGGGGGGGGGGGGGGGGGGGGGGGGGGGGGGGGGGTGGTTATAAAATTAAGAAAAGTTGTGGAAGAAATTAAAAGTAAAAAAAATTGGTTTTATATATTAGTTAAAGTAAAGGGATATTTGGCATAAAAATCACATTTCTTCTTCTTCCTCTCCACGCCAAGCTCAGCCACCATTTGAGGGTTTCTCTCCTTCATTTTTGAAGCTTTTGCAAGAGTTTCAAGGTAAAAATCAAGTGGGTTTTGAGTTTAGTACTTGTTAGAGTTGGTTTTTAGGGTTTTTAAGGTGTTTTAGTGGGATTTAGTGAGGGTTTGAAAACCCTAGATTAGGGATTCCAAAAATTTCTTTTCCTTGGATGGTTTTCTTCCTCTTTTGGTCATTTAATCCTTAATTATGTTAGTTTAGGTTGTTTGGTTGGTTAGATTAAGGATTGGAAGAGTGTTACTCAAAAATCGGGTTGGGAACACTTGGTGGCTGGTTTTGTTCCCTGGTTTTTGGGTTGGCCAAGTGTGTTGTTTGGTTGATTTGAGTGTTTCAATGGATAGTAGACGTGTAGAGGTTTCCGAATTGGGGTGGCACGTCGAAATCCGTTGAAAAACGAGAAAGTTGTGGCCGTTTGAAGTTGGAAGTTAAAAAGTGTGCATAAATTGGGTTTTAGTGTTTTGAGAGTAAAATTGTTTTAAGTGTTGTTTAATTTTAGTTAGAAAATCCCTTAGATTTTATTGGTGACTTATCAAGTTAAGTTTTCGTTATTTTAGGTCGTCGAACTTGTGAAGTGATGAGACGAAGTGAGCAACTACAAACCGAGCAGTCAGGTAAGTAGAGGATTGTGTGTTTTGTTGCCTTCGAGCCTACACCACGGAACGGTAGGATGTTTATTTGTTTGATTATTTGATGGCTGTGTTTTATTTTATGTTGTGCATTGTGTGGCATGCGCCAGGGTTTAGAACCACGAAAAATGAGTTGTGAGCATGGGTTTAAAGAGTGAGCATTAAATGTATAGAAATAATGAGAAATGCATCGTGATCCCGAGTAGGGTTGCTTCGCCGGGGAGTAGTACTCGTGGAGCACCTCGGGAGGGTCTCTGCAAGGGATGCATTGCACTAGGCAGTGATAGCGTGTAGAGTTGCCTTGCCGGGGAGTAGTGCTCGTGGAGCACCTCGGGAGGGTCTCTACAAGAGTTATGTTGTGATAATAATAGACTGAACAGTGATATCGAGTAGGGCTTCCTTGCCGGGGAGTAGTGCTCGTGGAGCACCTCGGGAGGATCTCTATGAGAGATGCACTGTGATAAGAGATTGAGCCGTGATATTGAATAGAGCTGCTTCGCCGGGGAGTAGTGCTCGTGGAGCACCTCGGGAGGGTCTCTATGAGAGATGCACGGCACGGGTACAGATTAATAAAAGGAGAATGTAATTGAAACCAGCCGAGAGTGTCGAAGTTGCATTTTGTTTAGTTACATTTTGTTATCCCTACTTGCTAAGCATAAGCTTACGTGTGTGTGTATTCTATGGTGTAGGTGACGGAGCATTTACAAGTACGCTTGAGAGCCAAGATCAGGACTAGGAGCAGTCGGAGATCCACGGAGCTCGCCGGTGCAGGCAATTTGTCGGGGCGCTTCGACCTGATTCTCGGAGGTGTGGTTTGTAGTTAGGATTGAGGTGTTGTGGTGGATTTTGTGAGTTTGGTTTTGTGTAAATACTTGTGGATTTATACTAGTTTGAATTGGGTTTGAATTGTGGTTTGAAATGTTTGTTTTTCAGGTTTTTGGATTTAGAAACTTTTAGCCGTTATATTGTCAGTTTTTGTTAAAAATGTCTATGATGTCGGGTTCATTTTGCTATACGTTTTGTTAACCATTTTAAGTCGGTTTTCCGAGATTTTTACGGGTCATGAAGATTTGGGTGTCGGGATAGAGTGGTCAAAATTTCAGGAAATTTGGAGGAGTTTGGCTTGGGAAAAAGTGGAGGAAATGAGGGGTTGGTCAAGGCTGGGCGCTGGGCGCCGCAGCAGTGATCGATCGCCGCTGGGCGGGCGATCGATCGCTAGGCGCACTGGATGCAGCGATCGGGGCGCGCTGGGTGCAGTGATCGTTCGCTGCTCGCGCCCTCTCGGGCACTGTAGCACTCGAGAGGGTGGCGATCGATCGCCTGAATGTGGCAATCGATCGCCACCTGAGAGGAAAAAAAAAATATTTTAAACGCCGTTTTAAACGTGGGATTTGTTAGCAATGTAGTGCACCGAGCCGGGGCGGGTTCGGAGGCGTTACATGACGATTGTGGAATAGTTAGTAGGATGTACGTATGTATGTATGTATGTATGTATGTATGTATGTATGTATGTATGTATGTATGTATGTATGTATGTATGTATGTATGTATGTATGTATGTATGTATGTATGTATGTATGTATGTATGTATGTATGTATGTATGTATGTATGTATGTATGTATGTATGTATGTATGTATGTATGTATGTATGTATGTATGTATGTATGTATGTATGTATGTATGTATGTATGTATGTATGTATGTATGTATGTATGTATGTATGTATGTATGTATGTATGTATGTATGTATGTATGTATGTATGTATGTATGTATGTATGTATGTATGTATGTATGTATGTATGTATGTATGTATGTATGTATGTATGTATGTATGTATGTATGTATGTATGTATGTATGTATGTATGTATGTATGTATGTATGTATGTATGTATGTATGTATGTATGTATGTATGTATGTATGTATGTATGTATGTATGTATGTATGTATGTATGTATGTATGTAGGGTATGTGTTACATATGACAATTGTGAAATAGTTAGTAGGATGTATGTATGTATGTAGTTTTACATATGACGATTATTTGATCATCCATATTAGCATTCACATTATATGTTAATGGTACATTGATATGCTTTGATTCACTTATCATATCATAGGTGCGAACATTTGCATTGATTTACTTATCATAGCACGAGTTATGTGTGTGAGAAATGTATTTCATACTCATTCAATATATAGTTGAGCATAAAATCTAAGTTGGTGAATGTTGTTAATGGTTTGAAATCCAATAAGCATCAAGTAAAGTGTAGATGAGTAAAAATGACATGTAAAGTAAGAAAGTTATGTCATCTAAGTAATGATATACATTATCATGTGTTTAATCATATTCATACATGCACCATATACTTCATATATATAAAGAAATGTGGTAAACATTATTTGAAATTAGACATTAAATAAAAAAATTTAGTGAGTCCCGTAAAGAAAATTGGGTTAGACGTTAATTAATCTAGTTAGTCTTGTGAAGAGCATGAAATTAGACATTAACTAGATATGTCTAAATAGTTTTCGTAAAATACAAAATCATGGGATAAGCCAGTGAAATTTACATGATGTTCATGGTACACAAGGTTATGTTTAAAGTAGAGAATGAATACATGGAAAAGAATTTTACAAGAAAAATGTTTTGGGTTTTATTATGATTTTCTTGTATTTCAGTTATAATAGCCCATGTATATAAATAAATTTAGATAAAGACTCGTAGGTAACGAGACTTCGTTGGATTTAAAGTATTTATGAGACCAACTTGTGTTTGTATGATTAATCTTAATAGTTTTCAATTAATTATACTGATTAGTATGTTCTCCCACCTCGAGAATCCAAGAGTCAGGTCTAAGGCCTTGACAATAATTATCATATCTATCATTCTTTAATTGTTTTTATTGAAAAATGAAGAAAAACACAAATTTTAATTTTTCATACGATCAAACAATTAGTGGAATAATATATTTCAACTTTTGATCATCAATTACGAAGTCAAATTTTAAATGGGAGAAATCAAAAAGTTTTAAATCAAGTTCTGATATCACATGTAAGATAATATTCTATGATCGATAAATTTTAATCTCAAAATTCAATACCCGAAATCAATAAACAATTAAATTGTAATTCAAGATACTATAAAAGAAGATCTTTGAATACATTTGATTCTCACCTTTTATTTCGTAAACCCTACCTTAATTCATGATAACTTTGAAGATGGCGATTTGTGAAATGAGATTTCTCTTCCTGTAATCCTATCCGTACTTTTCTTCCTTGATGGCGAGAAAACTCTGATGGGGCTGAGAAAAGATCAAGTTCCTATACGACAGCTGCTAGCTTAATCCTAACCATCAAAGATTACTTCTAGTTTTAATCTCTTGATAGACCTAATAGACCAGTCTCATTAAGTTATTAAACTATTAATTAACTAATTATATCATTGCGTCACTTGCTAGAAAGTAAAACTTACATGAAACATATGACATAATTTATTCTTCTCTTTTAAAATATTTATAGCATTAGAGCTTTCCTAATTATTTATGGCATTAGAATTCCTCTCATAATTCCAACTCACCTCGACAATAAATGTATTCTCATGGATAAAGACGGCGTGAACAAGATATGTCGTTATCCAGTTGTCTTCATGTCGATTAGAGGGATTAAACATTTTTGGCCCTTCTCCACAAAAAACTGAGCTATAGATTATGCACTGTAGAAACTTGCCAATTGTAGTACGCACGATTAGAGCTCAAAGTCAAGAGAAGGAAGAATTTTATGATTGATTGAACTCCATTAGCATGTAATTGAAGTAGGGTTGCAGGAATTGAACCGTCGTACCAAACTGAAGAGTTCGGTTCGGTTGGATTGGTTTTCTTAGAAATTAAGGAACCAAATTTTGTTTGGGTGCTTACTGCATCAACTTCAACAAGTCTCTTAACAGTCCAAAAGATGAAACAATAGTAGATGTAAAAGCTAACATTTTTCATATGACTGGTCGATCAAGGATAAGAATACAATTGATCACTTTTTTTTTTCTTCCTAAATGGCCCAATCGTTCTACTGTTAGAACTAAACCTTAATCTTTACTCTTGAAGACCGAAATCATTATATTAGAATAGTTCAGATAAACTGAATGCAAAACATAGTTGAATTTATGAAATTATCTAAAATCAAGTTTCTAAAAACTATCATAGAATCTGAATCTGATAGTTATCGATCTTCTGGACTGTAACAATTTTCTTAGATACTTTTGTCATTTGATCTTACACTCTCTTCGATGAAAAGATGTCAAAGTGAATAATAACCGTTACCTTTTGACCCGAGGGCTATAACCTAATTATAATTGGTGAGCAAAACTCTAATGTGGCATATCATAAAACAAAAACTTAAATACTGACTCCACACATTAAAGTTCATACTCTATCAAATGTCTAAAATCTAATAACCTTAAATCATATTTTTCTACTTCGACGATCTTATATTTCTCATAGCTTATAACATATGATTATTATACATATGTTTCTCTCCGTATAATTGTTAAATTATACGTAACATCTACAATCCAAGAACAATTTTAGGTCTAGAGTCGCACTCTTGGATCCGCCATGTTTTTTAAATAGGTTGACCAAGTTTGAAGAGCAGAAAAATCTCTCGAAAGCTGGAATATCATCAGCTGCGCATGCAAACAAGGATAGAATATCAAGGCTTGTGAAAGCGTGGAAAGGAAGCCTTTGTGTTTAAAGGTAATCACACCATTCTCCACATTAATTAAATGTGCTTCTTTTTAGTGCTTAGTGCTTATCTTTAATGCTTTGTCTGCCACTGTCTATAGTTTAACTTTATAGCTTAAATTTTTGAGTTTCAAAAATAAAAATCTATTCATTGTAGACTACTACTATTTTCGTGCAATATCGATCCTACTATTCGATACTTTCACTCAATTATTTTCGGTCGTTGTGACAAGGTAAATATCATTAGAAGACGAAAGAAATGGAACGAAAATTTGGTTAGACAACTTCATCTAACAAACCTGTCACTAGGGTAATATAAATTTCGTCAATACCTTAAAGAAAGTAATGAAAATTTGATTGGTTATGGTACAATGGAGATACTTTTAAAGCTTTAGCTAAAATAGCTAGACGTGAAACTCTATTATATATGTTATCTTGATGCTATAAACAATAAACTACAAAAAAAATGTGATATCAATTATGATGAATCCAATATTTTTTTGAGTGAAATTGAAAAAGAAGTTGGGTCACCGAATCATGGCAAAGGGAATTTTAGAATCTTGCCTTTCGAAAGAAGCTAGGGTTCTTTTTCCATTATAGTAACTTCAAAATTGAAGAGGAAGCAAGAAGTAAAGCAATAATGGGTGATAATGAACCACTTAGCATATGACTAGGATTCATGTACATCAATGATGCTCATCATCCCAACATATGGTGTCCCCATTTCACAACATGTTCGCCCTCTCTATGCCCATTCGATATGTTTTATCGAGGTTTTTATGCCTCTTTCTATCATTAAACAACACTCTTTTTTTGCTCTTGTTTTTCTTGCATCTTTCACTTTCAAATCCTAAACTTCTGGGTTTTGGTTGGGGAAAAAAACGACCACACGAATGATTGACTATTTTGACTTTCGAGTGGGGATGAAATAGAGGTTTAAATGGAATTTTTCAAACCATAACCCTTTCTTTCGATCTTTAGGTTGAGACAAAATGTTACGGTTCACACGAGTCTTGCAAGTTCTACCTAAAATAATTTTATGCGACTAAGATACTTAATCAATTGCATGTCAATGACAAAAAAAAAAAAAATGTCCATAGCAACTATGATTTCTCATTAGACCCTAAACTTAAGCAACAAAAAGGTATTTTTATGTTTGCAACACCTAGAGAGAGAGAGACTAATAACATTAGACATTGGTTAGAAGAAAAGGACCTGTGATTTTTTAAATTGCCCTCACATGGGTTGATACCAACTAGATAAGTCACACATCCAATATTATAACATAAAAATCATATACATGTTGATAAATTAATTAAAAAAAATTAAAAATTAGGGAGTCGATTACTTAGCTAGTATCGACAAAAGGTATTATTCGTTTAGTTTAACATATATTCCATGCATCATGGCATTTGATTTCCATTGCACATAATTAATTCCTTGGTTGCTTCTTTAAATAAAGGTGGCTAAAGCTATGTTTGGGATTAGTTTTGGACTGTAAAAATACTTATTTCATAATATTGTAGAGTTAATGATGTAGATATAAAATAAACCCTAAAGATAATTAGGTGAGAATAATTGTGGGCACTGTGCATTTTTGGAATGTGAAACAGTTAGGTAGGTTTGAGCATAGGCATGCCCTAATTTATTAATGTAGTAAAAAAGTAATTAAGTAAATGAAAGAAAGCAATAGGATTGTGGTGATTTCATTTGGCCCGGTAATCAAGCAAGCGTGTTCACAAGCCTCCAACCCCCCCATGTGGATACTCATTCTTCCATTTTTTTTTTTTAATTTATTCTTCCTTTTCTTTTTTAATTTTATATGTTGAACATGTTGTGATTATCATTTTTTAAAGCTAATTTGTTCTAGTCAGTTTTTTTTATAAGTGATTTCATTAACTCTAAAGCTTAAATTAATGGGTATAATCAAAAAACATAAACGAAGGATTCTTGTCTGTTTTCACTGTTATATATACCCCTCCATCTCCTTCCTTTACTTAGAGAGTGAGAGAGGAGAGAGAGAGAGAGAATGAAGTTCAGGTCAAAGGGATTCTGCAGAAGCAGCTTGAAGCTCGGAGGCTATGGAGGAACCAACAGTAATAAGGTGAAACCAGAAGAAAAGGAAAAAGGGGGTACTGTGGAAATCAAATGGGAGCTTCGACCAGGAGGAATGCTCGTCCAAAAGAGGGAGGAATGCTCTGATAAAATGGCAGACGCCATGATCGCCATTAGAGTCTCAACTGTGACTCGTTTCCATGATGTTTCTGTTCAACCCACCTCAACTTTCGGTCAATCTTTCTCTCTCTCTCTCTCTCCTCTCTCTCTAGAAATATAGCATAATATGTAATTCACTTTAAGTGGCGGCCGTGAAAATGCTCCAAATTTATCAGAAACAAACGAAAACTTAGCCTGATTTCTGGGTTTGATCTGAATCTGTGTTTGAATGATTGCAGGAGATTTGAAAATGGTGTTATCGATGGTGACTGGATTGCAGCCAAAAGAGCAGAGGCTGCTGTTCAAAGGGAAAGAGAAGGACGACAGTGAATATCTCCACATGGCGGGAGTGAAAGACAACGACAAGGTTCTTTTGCTCGAAGATCCAGCTGTCAAGGAAAGGAAGCTTAGCCAACTACTGGGAACGACATGTCGTTCTATTTCTGTACGACACTGATTTCTCTCCAATTGTTTTTTACACTAACCGACAAAAGACGGATGGTTTTTGACTATCATGAAAGTGGGCATGATACGTCGTCGTTTTGAGAAAGAAAAGCAAGTGTGTTTTATCAATTTGCTTCCTCCTGTTTATGGTCGGTTCATGCCAACATAAACATTAAATTGTATTGTTAGGCTGTGCCACATCGATCATCTACTCGTGTTTGTTGGACATATTGATTTAGTTTTCGATTTCTTTAAAGCCTAAAGAAATCGATTATCTCAATTCGAAAATATATATGATGCGATGGTCACTGATTTTATCCGAACAAAATCAAGTCATCATCAATTTTAACTTCTTGTTTTTTATTTGTTTAGATCAAATCATACGAGTTGATTTTCTATAGGGTAATGTTATGTTTACTCTCTAATTTTATATCCTAAACTGACATGAAATTCATTAATTATGTCATTAATAATTTATTTTAATTTTATAATCTCTCATGTTAATTATATTAGAAGTCAAAAATTATTAAATAAAATAATAGGGTAAATTTAATATTACTTTTTTTCTTATTACTTATCGTAATCAATCATATCATATGGTAGTCAGTGATAATCGATAACCTCGTATCGATGAGAAGTCTGTGGAACAATTTAGAAAGGAAATCAAGTTAAGAGTTTGAGAAGTGGAATATTTGTTTTATTTTATGAATTTTCATATTGTTTCCAAATTCAATGACTTAAGGGATTGTTGGGTAACAAGTATACACTGAAACTTTTGTGTATTTTATCATCATATTGATGAATTAATTTCAAGATACATGACCTTTTTATGGTAACAAAATAGTCAAATTTTCATTCTTTCTCAAATATTCAACTATTTATTTTTCCTTATACTCGTGTTCAAATACCCTTAGACTCAATATTTGCTTATTATTGTCATATAATTCAGAAGAGGCTAAATTTAACTTCTCATTGCGAATCAACCTACAACCCATGATAATTGTAATAATAATAAAACAGAAATGACCATACAAAATCATAATCATAGTACAACTTGATGGATGAAATTTTCATGAAAATATTTTCTCAAAGTCATTGTAGTTCTTTTACAATTGTTTTTCCTTGTATCTTGGTTGTCAACTTATATCTTTAGCTTTCAGTTTGTATACACCTCTTTATTCTTGAGTTCCTTTCTCTTATGTGAAAGTATAATTAGCTAGTAAATGTAGTTCACATGTAATGATATAATCTCTTATTACATAACATTCAACCAATTTTTTTTTATTGATGTTTTATAGCTTTCTTATATTATTCAGATTCATCGTCAATAGTGATAATCACATATTCGTTTACATATTATCTTTTAGATAGTTGATAATTTCTCATTGACTTTCTTATTTTATTTTTTTTCAAATTTGGTCTAGGTGAAGTCTCTATTTCTCGATCAATATCACTAAGTGTTTGATCGATGCACTCAGTTCCTCCTACATCTTGTCTGTCAAAAATTAATTATAATTTATCAACTCATATTGTATGTTCATCAATGATATCCTTAATTGGTTCATGTGAATTTTCTATTTATCCATCATCAACATTAACTGTTATGATTTATTAAAACTAATCATACCGTGAGAATTAATCACGCAAAGTAAAGAAGAAATCAAGAACACAAGAATTTACGTGGTTCGGACAAAATCGTCCTATGTCCACGACAAAAGACTCTAGCAGCAAAATTTTATTCGAGAATCAATTAATAGGGGTTTCCCGCAATACTGCAATATCGCGCGCAACATTGCATCCGAATACAAAAATCGCTCCCTCCCTTCTACCAAAGACTCAAGAATCCCTCTCTTCCTAAGAGCACACCTACTCTCTCACTTATATTCTCTCTTTTTCCCTCTGCTTCTCTTTTATTCTTTTCTTACAACTCTCTTATTCTTTCCTTTAACTTACTTACTCATTATATAATAATAATAAATAATACAATATTACATAAAGAAATAAATTGCCGCAAATTCAGAAAGAATAAACCACAAAATATGAACCAATATTAACAATCTCCTCATTGGTTCAAATTTTGAACACTTCTATGCTACTATCCAGAGCTTGTGTATCCTCCTACCCAGATTAACCTTCCTTCATACCCAGCAAGTTTAAACAAAAATTAAACTTGGCAACTAGAAGAACTTTAGCAAGAACATCTGGATCCGACTCCTAATGAAGCACTATTTATTATGCTTCCCTTGAATTAGTTCTCGTTCCCGGAACTGACTCCTTCTGAAGCACTATTATCAAGCTTCCCTTGAATAAGTTTTCGTTCCCGAAGCCAACTCCTCTTGAAGCACTATTTTTCGTGCTTTCCTTGAACAAGTGTTTGTCCCCGGAGCTGACTCCTCTTGAAGCACATGCTTCCCTCTAACAAGCTTTTGTTTCTGGAGCTGACTCCTCCTGAAGCACTATTTACCAAGCTTCCCTTGAACTAATTTTTATTTATGGAGCTGATTCCTCTTGAAGCACTATTTATCATGCATCACTTGAACAAGTTTTTGTTCCTGAAGCTGACTCCTAAAGCATTATTTATCATGCGTCGCTTGAACTAATTTTCATTCCCACAGTTGATTTCTCCTGAAGCACTATTTACCATGTTTTCATTGAACAAGGTATCGTTTCGGAGCCGACTCTTCATGAAGCACTATTTACCATGTTTCCCTTAAACAGATTTTTGTTCCCAAGTCAAGGACCCATTATTTGCAAGAATCCTTTGTTGAAACAACCAAACATCAGAAGCGTTATAGTCATCTAAGACTACCAAAGCATCACCAGTTTTAGTTTTTTTCTCGACTATCATTCTCTCTCGTTGATACCTTCTTTTTTGAAGTGTCCTTCTTTGTCGCAAAAGAAGCACTTCCTGTCTTACCTTGATTTCAACCTCGTCTTATTCTTCCCATCATTCTCACCCGTGAATTTTTCAACCTCAAATATCGCCATGAAAAGTGAAACAAACAATCCAACCTTACCGCACCAATTGTTGTGATTTATTAAAACCAATTACACTGCGAGAATTAATCATGAAGAGTAGAGAAGAAATCAAGAACACAAGAATTTAAGTAGTTCGGACAAAATCGTCCTACGGCTACGACAGAAGACTCCAGCTATGAAGTTTTATTCGATAATCAATGAATAAGAGTTCCCCGCAATGCTGATGCATTGCGCGCAACATTGCCTCTAAATACAAGAATCGCTCCCCGCTCTTCTACTAGAGACTCACGAATCTCTCTCTTCCTAACAGTACACTTGCTCTCTCACTTATATTCTCTTCTTTTCCCTCTGCTTCTCTCTTATTCTTTTCTTACAGTTCTCTTATTCTTTCCTTTATCTCACTTACTCATTATAAGATAATAATAAATAATACAATATTATTTGAAATAAACCTTCATAAATCTGGAAAGCATAAACCATAAAATCTAAATCACTATTAACATTAACACTTGATTGTAGTTGATAAACTCGAATGGTATGTTTGTCAATCGTCTCCATAACTGGTACATGTGGACTCTCTATTTCTTCACGGTAAACATCACTAATTGTTTGATCAATGAATTCACTTTCTTTTGTATATCCCCCATCAAATTGGTTGTAATATATCAACTCGTACTTTATGTTCGTTAGTAATCTCCATATTTTTTTAGTGTTTTCAATAGTTTCTTTTTATGAGTTTAATACATTGTGATCGCAAATGCTTGAAAAATGCCCGAAAGACAGTAAATAAGCGTTTTTTAAGGAAATTTCTTAGCTAGGAGTTTCAATTAATTTTGGAATTCGATATTTATAGTTGA
>CM039514.1:11950809-12122732 GCA_022432975.1 Begonia masoniana | reverse complement strand
TTCTCGTGCAGTCTGAAATCCAAACCGAAACGCTAGATATAATAGCTATCGATTAAACAGGGGTCGTTATATAAAAAGGTCCAGATCGATTTACAGGTGGCTTAACCAAATGAAGATAAAGAACGTAACCACTGACGCAGCCATTGCAGAGCCCGAAAGTACAAGTTCAACTGAAACAGAGGTTCTAAAATGACTACCCGGCATCTACATTGTCAAAATCCTTACTAGAATGCGGGTTATCGGATGGAGGTTGAAAAAACCAAGTTGTTGGGAGGAAAAAGGGCTCCAAGAAGAAGGGATGTCGCCGAGAGGATAATTCGGCTGCATTGAGGTTTAAATGAGATTTAAGGTTCTTTTCCTATTTTACTAATCCTTATCTTTTTACAAAATTGGCCACTCAAACCTAGTTTTAATACCTCACTTGTAATGATTTGCCTCAACGTTAATTTAATCATAAATGTAAATAAAGGTAACAATGAGCATGGTCAGAAAAATTCACCTTGGCCTAAATGTCGGGTGTTACAAATCCCACCCCTCTTAAATAAAATTTTCGTCCTCGAAAATTGGTCAAGCAAAGAGTTTTGGATACTTTGTCCAACATATCCCTGCTGGTAGTTCCCAGAGCTTCTTCATACCATGATTCTCCACAGACCTTACCAACAATATTTCCTTCTTCCTTAGAGTCTTCACTGCATAATCCAAAATTTGTCTGGGTTTCTCTTCATACACCCAATTAGGTTCAATTTCGATTTCTGTTGGTTCACAACCTGAGTCGGATCACGTATGCATTTCCTTATCATTAGACACATGAAAGACATTGTGAACCTTTTCCGATTGAGGCAAAGTAATCTATAGGCTTGGCTACCATCTTGCTAGACAGGGAATGGTCCAATGAACCGTGGGTTTAAGCTTTTCCTCCCTTTTTTTTTTTTTTTTTTTTTTTTTTTTTTTTTATGGCTTTTTTCTGAAGACATCTTCCGATAGAATTTAAAATTTACTCAACATCTACCGACAGATATCATCTGTCGATAGAGAGCAAAACAACAACTCTAATCGCTTCACTTGCAAATCCAGTAATAAACCAACAGAATACTAAATTCAGAGAAAACTAAGAATACTTTTGAAAACTTCAAGTAACTCATCATTGCTAAAACTAACCAGAGACAATCCAAACCTTTGTGTCACTAGAAACTCATAAGTACTATCTTGAAATCCCAACAGAATATCGTTATCAGAAAAGAAACTCAAAAGCGAATTCCAAAACATTAAAATTTCTACTGTCATGAAAGCTCAGTATAATAAATTTGAAATACTGTCAATTAATCTTTGTTAGTCAATGACACCAGTCAAACCGCCCCATCAGATGCCTGACCGTTGCACAGCCGTGCTCCACCAACCTCATCTACTCGGTTACGCTCTCAGGGAAATCACCTGCTGTATCCTCAACACCTACATCACAAAACTCATCTATTAGCCTAATGCTAAGCAAGTAAAGCATTAATGAAATGTATGCTGAAACATAAACCCTGATCATGCAGTTTCTAATTTTTCTCAACTCAGTTGTGCATCGTTTATAAACTGGTCTGATCCCTAAGTTCCCTTGGGAGTGGGATCGGTTCTCCCAATGTAATAAATCCTCTACTCAGTTAAGGGGCGGATTACTTCCCTTAACAACTAATACAGATCCCTTAATTCCCTTGGGAGTGGGATCGGTTCTCCCAATGTAATAAATCCTCTACTCAGTTAAGGGGCGGATTACTTCCCTTAACAGCTACTCTGTTTCATTCAATTCATACTCATCATAACCTTGCACATAAATTCATTTTCGTAATTCTTCAAAAACTTAATGCATGACATAAAGAAAAGAAACACTCAAACATGCATAAACCTACTGTTTTGTGATGTAGGCCCGAAGGCTCACACATTACTTTACTTACCTGGCTCCTGGAAATCGCTCGACTATATGCTACTCCAAAAATCTGCTCACCTAAAACCATTGACAGATTATGGATTAGATCTCAACTAAACTTTATCTAACTACTGAAGTCTAAGGAAGCCAGTTTGGGGCTCTACTGATTAAGCATTCCCGATACATCACTAAACCCCAAAAACCCAAATCTCTCACTCGCAGCTTATCGAAGATACGTACATTGCAATCCTTCAGCTACCCTAGCACTAGAACGGCAAGTAGTTGATTCAAAACTTACCTTGGTTGGGGAAAACCGGAGGGGAAATCGCCCAGAGGTAGTCTGCTTGAGCTGAGAGGTAAGAGTAATAAAACAGTGGCGGCTAAACCTCACTAAACCTTTCCTTAAATACCTTATCCACAATATAAATTCGCAATTACCATCTTGCCCCTGCCTAGTCATTTACAACCTAATCAACATTTCACTAAATTTTAACCATAAAAATTATATACCACCGTTTAATAACTTATTTTGATTTATTGAAACCGGGTGCTACACATTTACAAATTTTCTTTCAGAGTTCCTTGAGTTACATAGAAGCTAAATTGTTTATTTTTCAACTATTTTAGAGCCTTTCTTGTGTTTCTATTTGTATCCAACAAATTTATTTTAGTAGCTCAATATCACTAAGTGGATCAACTAGTATTAGATGTAATCTAATATCCTTAACATGTATGATGTGGATATAATGTCACCCTTTCCAACTATTTTAGTAGTATGAGTGTTCCTCATTTTAATAATATTGAAAACATCACTACTATAGGATGAAAAATACTCTTCATGTTAAAATATGATAGATAAAATGTAAGAGAAATAATAGGCAAAATGAACATCATGAATTTTATTTGGAAACCTAATTGAAAAAAATAATGAGAATCAAATCGAAAAATGGTTCATTCATGGGTAGAACTTCTGAAGATGCATACTCTTTGATAGAAAACATGGCCTCAAATACCTTTTTAGTTGCCAAATGAACGATTCAAAAGGACTACAACACAATTTTGGGGCGCTATAGCAATGACTCTCTGACAATACCATCAAGTATTATTGCTACAATATTGATTTGGGCATCATAGTGTTGGGTCTCTACAAATTTGAGTATAAGATAGTGGTATAACACCCATTTTTGGTGCTAGAGCGCTAAGTCTTGCACTAGACTAAGCATTGTAGCCCAGATCAAGCTCCACAACACTTGCTTCAACAAACTATTTTGGGAGTTTTGCGCCTTCTTATCTCTTCTATGGTGCAAGTCATATATTTAAATGTCTCACATTGAAAAAGAGTTAATTGAAGATACATGCTAAATATAAGCCTCTTTTGCCTAGATTAATTCATTTTAACATGTTAAGAATCTATACATGTAGTTATACGGGTACTGATCGGCCCAAAAGAAGGTTAACATTTTGTTTTAATTATATAAATTGTTTGGAGTGTTGAACATGTGATGATTGTTTGGTCATCGTGTGAACAATGAATTGATCAAAAAATAAATTTGTTGTATGATAGGCTTTATTATCAATGTGAGTTCATTGGACAAAGTTATCACTTGCAAATTGATATTTTTAATTAAAAGATTAGGCATAAATATTGTTCTTGATGTCTTGTGATAGAATGCACTATTATTTTTGAGTTATTAATTTTATTCAAATGCGCATATATATGGTTTAAGTTATTGTGAGCTTATTTTATTTTGCATAGTTAATTCTTCTGTTGCTATTATATATACTCATATAAATACCATTCTAGTGCTCAATGACAGAAATTTTAAAGTCGAGAAAGAAAACGTAATGATAGTTCTTGGCCACATAGATCTAGATTATGCATTAAAGAAAGATTGCTCTCAAGTTCTTTCATCATCTAGTACCCTCAATGTCAAAAGGGAGCTAGAAATGTGGAATCATTCTAACAGAATGTACATAATGATCCTAAAGCGACCCATTCCATTGGCATTGCCTGGACACTATGTCTAAAAGAGTTAGTGTCAAGAGTTTCATTTCAAGAAATTGAGGATCGCTTTTGCAAAGAACGAGAAGGTTGAAACAAGTACGCTTTCACCAAATGTTGTTCCATTAAAGTATAACGGCAAAGGAAACATTCAAGAGTACATTGTCTCATCTTGCTTCAAAGATAAAAGCACTTAAGTTAGAGCCATTGAAAGATTTTCTCCTGCATTTAGTTTTGATTTCTTTTCCTGCATATTCATCAACATACTATGTAGGGGTTGCCTAATATGAATTGTGTAGCTGAGAGATGAAATAAAAATATAAGGAAATGGTAAAGATTATGATTATTTATTCTACATTACAAGAGTCACTGTGGGGTGAGACATTAAAGAATGCAACTTATATCATGAATAGGTACTCATTGAGCAACTAACAAAATCTCATACGAATGTTGAAGAGGCAAATGCTTGTTTTAACAAATTGCATGTTTGGTGTTGTCGAGTTGAGGCAAGGCCATATAAGCTTAACGAAGAGAAATTGGACTTCAGAACCATTAGTTACTATTTTTTTTGTGTATCCCAAAAAGTCAAAGCGGTATAAATTTTATGATACACTGCTAGAACAATTTTTGAGATGAGAACGGTGGTTTTTGTGGATGTTGAGTTTGTGAGAAAAGATAAGGTTAAGGATATTGTCTATGAAAAGAAAATCATTTCTCTTCCTACAATTTCTATTGATGTTGTTGATCAACTAGAAAATTTGGATAACAATAGTGATATTCTTAATTAATAAGGTTTAGAGGTTGCTCTTAAAGATCAAACTCAACATTCTCAATCACAAATGCCATCAATAAGATCTACTAGAGGAAGGAAAAATACGATTTTGGATGATTATGTCATATTTATACAAGAACATAAGGTAAATGATCATGAGAAGGTGGAATATGATTCGATCAATTTTCACCAAGCCAAGAAACCGTTGATTGATGCAATGGATAAAGAGTTAAAGTTCATGAAGAATAATGACGTTTGAGATCTTGTCCCATTATTTGAAGGAAAGAAACATAATGGTTATAGATGGATAGTTAAAGTTGAAAAGAATTAAAAAGGTACTATGTAAAGATATAAGACTTGTTTTTTCGATAAGGAATTTACTCATAAGAAAGACATAGACTATTAAGAGACTTTCTCTTTGGTTTTTTCGAAATTTTTTTGAAGAATAATCATCTCATTGAGAACTCATTCTGATCTTGAGCTACATCATATGGATTTTAAGACAAATGGTACAATCAGAATACTTTGTATTGAAATGATATGGTATGTAAATTAAAAAAAAAATTATCTACGGACTTAAACAAGATCTTCATCTCATATGGTTTTGAAGTGAACTTGGTTGAAGATTTCATATACCATAAGTTCAGTGACAGTAAATTTATATTTTTTAATTTATATGTCGATTACGTATTATTAAAATAAAATATCTTAGTAACGCCTCTTTTATATTAGAAATCTAGATATACTAAGATCATTCTCAAGGTATTCTTGTATTATGACAAATGAGCTATCGAGATGATTCTCAAAAGGTTTAGAATGCATAAGTGCAAACCAAAAGATCTCTTTATGGCTAAAGGTCGGGATCAATGAGAAACAATTGCTCAAAATCGACTATGAAAAAAAAGAAAATACAAAAGATTCTTTATACTTCAGCTATGGGAAGTCTTATGTATGCTCAAGTATATACACATCTAGATATTACATACATGGTAGGACTAATAGACAAATTTATGAGCAGTCCTAGTTTGGATTATTGGAAAACAATGAAGAGGTTACTTAGATACTTATAGACAACTAAAGGCTATATTCTCACATACAAAAAATCATATTAGTTGAATATCATTCGGTATTCTCATTTTGATTTCGCTGGATGCTAAATTAGTTGGTGAACAACATCGGGTTATGTTCTACTAGATGGAGGAGCTATTTCCTATAAAATTGCTAAAAAATCACTTCTAGCTGTCCACGATGGTTACAAAATTTATTGCATGTTATGAGGCATCAAAAGAGACATTATAGCTAAGGATTTTGTTGTGAAAGTTCGAATATTCAAAGGGATGGAAAGACCACTTCGATTATTGGGTGACAATTGGTTTGCTATAATGTCTTCCGATAACAATAGAAGTGCATCTTGACATGGTTTTTCATGAGCATGTGGCTTATACTGGTTTTACTTCTTTAGATGATATTGTGGTTCAGGGAGAGTTTGTAATTTTGGGTGATTTATGTTTAGTTGTTGTATCACTTATGTTATATTTTATTACAATAATAAAGTTACGAATTTTTCATGTTTTGTTGCACTCTGAAACTAAAGTTTAAATTTTGATCTCATAATGAATATGGTTAGAGTAGTTTGAAATAGACATGCTATGTCACATAACGTATAATTTTCATGATATACATCTATATTTGATTTATATTATTTGATTATATCAGAATTCGTGACCATTTTCAGGTTTAGTTGCGTTTAATGTAATCAAAATCACTTTCATCCTATATTGGTATAATTGATAGATGAAACTGGTAATATACTCACATTAATGATAACAGTTTATTAGATTTCCCAAAATTTTGGTTATAATTTATGGTAGCTAGGTTCATATGTTGCCCAAGTGGAAGATTGTTTGATTTTAAATCATATGGTGGACCTACATATGATGTCGATCATTTTTCGTAACGCTTATGAAAATGGTTGAATATATTTAGTAATTAGACTTCAAGTATATATGATGATATAAATTAGGCACATTGGAACCTAAAATATGTGTAAAGATGAGCTTGTAATGATATTATTTTTTAATAGTCAGAGTGGTAGTTTTACACTTAATTTATGGAGAGACAAGGTTCTCATTTTATAAGTTACTTCAAATCTCTCTTAGTCATTCATCATTCATTAGAGAAGAAACTTAGCAATCTACTAAGGATGTCTTATCGAAACGGAAGATCTAACTGCCCTACTTAAATCACTACTCTCGTTAGAATGGAATTCGAGTATGCCTTATTGTTAAGTCTTAAAAAAGACTTATTCTACAAGTGCTTTTAATTATAAATTGCTGAAATTTAAATGATTAATCAAAGTAATGTATACATATTAACAGGGAATGCTGCAGCAAAGCCACAGCATCAGTATCTTTGTCAATTATTAAAAATATGTGTTATTTTTCAGATAATTATCACTAACTATTTTTATTTGCAGATTACTGATGATGTGGAAGATTTAAAAGATGGAAACACAGGTGAAAATTAGAGTTATTTTAAACGTGGCTAGCGGGAAAAATCAAATTTAAAAGATTCAGAATATGAAGAGAGAGAAATAAAAGGCAAAAATCAAGGAAATTAAAAACAAATTAAAGAGAATCAAGGAGGAGAGAGAAGGGTGCTGGATACGGAGAACAAGAAAAGAGGACATTCAGCAAGGGGAGAAAGGAGAAGAAGAAAGAAGGAGGGAAGGCATCCAGGAAGGGGGACACGGTCTTCAAGGGAGAATTCCACCAATTCTTCTTATTCTTCTTATTTTCTTATATTTTTCTCTATGAATTTTATGGATTGTTTAATTAATTTCTTTTTCATGAACTAATTTTCTGTTGGCTCGATGAGAGAGTACTAAACTATTGATTTCTTGTGGAATGCTTTTGATTTATGTTAAACAATTCAATATGTTTTTAGTGATTAATTTATTTTATACACGCCACATGAATAAATACTAGGATGCTATTTTAGACGCCATGAAATAGTTATTGAGACGTGTATTGAATTGCATGGATGATTGATGCATGTGACAAGTATCAATTATAAGTATTATCATAATGGTTGCTTAAATTCATGTGATATATAGAATAACACTTAAGTGGAATTCTAGCTTGTATTGATTTTTCATAAGTCTGAAAAATAATATAAAAAGGAATTAATCAAGAGCATAGACCAAGCCTTGATTCATGAGAAAATTCTAGTCATTTAACATAAAACTATAGCATTCCCTACAATATTTGTAGTAAGAAATCAATTAGTGAAGGAAATCGAATCGAAGCCGTTTCTAATTATCTAGTTACATAATTTGGTTTAGTTTCCATTATTTTTCATATTTGAATATTAATTTCTCTGAATATTAATTACTTTTCCATAAATAATTTAAGATTGATTAAATTTTGTCCTCGTGGAATCGATACTTTTGTACTACTTGAATTGCGATACGTGCACTTGCGTAGTGTCATTTTTGCACATCAAGTTTTTGGCGCCGTTGCCGGGGACAAAATTTTTTTTTCAATTTTTTATTATTTTCTAGAATTTAATTTAATTTTTTTTTATTTTTATTTTATTTTGTTAGGAACTGATCGATTAATGCAAGACGAAGAAGATCAAAACTTAATTCCTTACGACCCTGAGATTGAAAGGACTTTCAGAGAAAGAAGACGCCAACAGAATCAGAGATTTATTGAAGGAGGAGATATGAATCCCGACGCTGCTCGACAAGCTGAACAACAGAACAATGGCAACGAACCGGAGCGTCCGATTCGCGATTACGCCATACCAAATTTGGACAACTTGATTCCTGGTATAGTTCGGCCAGCACTTCCAACAGTTCGATGCGAGCTAAGGCCAGTGATGTTTCAGATGTTGCAGTCCATCGGTCAGTTCAGCGGAATGGCAACAGAAGATCCCAATGCTCATTTAAGGGATTTTACACAGCTCTGTGATACCTTTGAAGATGAAGCAGCAAACCGCGAAGTGCTGAGACTTAAACTATTTCCATATTCTCTCCGCGATCGAGCTAGGTCCTGGTTAAATTCACTGCCACCGAACTCAGTAAATTCATGGGCGGATTTAGCAAAAAGATTTCTGACAAAGTATTTCCCGCCAGTAAAGAACGCTAGAATGAGAGGTGACATCATGAGTTTCCAGCAGCAAAATACAGAATCATTATATGAAGCTTGGGAGAGATTTAAAGAGTTGGTAAGGCAATGTCCAAATCATGGAGTTTCTGCATGGGTGCAATTGGAAACTTTCTATAATGGGTTGAACAGTCAAACAAGAGCCATCCTTGATGCGTCAGCTAATGGAGCTATTTTGACAAAAACATATACAGAAGCATATGAGCTATTAGAAACAATAGCCACTAATAACTATCAGTGGCCATCAGAGAGAGCAGGGACAACTAGGCGTAATGGAGTGATGGAACTTGATCAGTTGACTGCACTAACAACACAGATGTCCACCCTTACCAATGCTATTAAGTCAATAAACCTGCCCCCGAAACAGCAGCAACAGCAACAAGTTTTGAGTTTATCATGTACTTGGTGTGGCGAGGAACACTCTTTTGAAAGCTGCCCTTCAAACCCGGAAGCTGTAAATTATGTGGGTTATAACCGGAACAACAATTCATTCAACTCTGGATGGAAACAGCAGCCCAACTATCAATGGAATTCTCAGTTCAGAAACTCTAACCCTGGATCTTCGCAGCAACCACAAGGATTATCGCAGGCTAGTATTTCTCAGCAGAACAAGCAGCTGCATTCCGAACAGTCAACCTCGTTAGAGCAAATGATGAAAGAATACATGACAAGAAATGACATGCTTATGCAGAACTTAACAACTTTGATTCAGAATCAAGCAGCATCTCACAGAAATCTTGAAACTCAAGTGGGTCAACTTGCTCAAGCCATGAATAATAGATCACAAGGCATGCTGCCAAGTGATACGGAAATACCCAAGAGGAAAGGAAAAGAACACTGTAATTCAATTCGGTTACGAAATGGAAGAGAAGTTGAAGCAGTGTTAGAACCAGAAAACGAAACTGAGATGGTTGAAATAGAGATAGAACAAGAAAAAGAGGTGGAAGAGAACTCTGGAAAGAAAAAAAATGATGAATCTAGCGCTGATGCTGCAGCAAAGCCATAACATCGAGTACCAGTAAACCAAAACGAACGACCTCCACCTCCATTTCTACAAAGACTTCAGAAGCAACACCAAGACAAGCAGTTCAGAAAATATTTGGATGTTTTAAAACAGTTACATATCAACATTCCATTGGTAGAAGCCTTGGAACAAATGCCCAGTTACACTAAGTTTATGAAAGACATTCTTGCCAAAAAGAGAAAACTGAATGAATATGAAACAGTAGCTATTACTGAAGAAAGTAGCTATATTCTTCAAAACAAATTGCCACCGAAGCTACAAGATCCGGGCAGCTTCACAATCCCATGTACAATCGGAAGTAACTATATTGGAAAAGCGCTATGTGATTTGGGAGCAAGCATCAATTTGATGCCGATGTCCATCTTTAAAAAGCTGAATATTGGAAAAGCGAGACCCACAACAGTAACGTTGCAGCTTGCTGATCGATCATTAGCTCAACCAGAAGGAAAAATAGAAGATGTTCTAGTTAAGGTTGATAAATTCATCTTTCCAGCCGACTTTATTATTTTAGACTACGAAGCTGATCGGGAAGTGCCAATTATTTTGGGAAGGCCTTTTCTGGCTATGGGGAGGACATTGATCGACGTCCAGAAAGGTGAACTTACAATGAGAGTCAATGATCAACAAATCACATTCAATGTCTTGAAAGCGATGAAATTTCCAGATGAGGCTGAAGAGTGCTACTTGATAAAAGATGATGAAGTGCCACATGATGCAAAAAATCATTCAGTATCAGCAAGCAGTAAGAAAAACAGTGTTCATCAAAGAGAAAGAAAGAATCACCAGCCCTGGCCCAACCAATATGAAATTTTGGAAAAAGCAATGACAGATTATAAAATGTTGAAAGCTTCTGTTGAAGATCCTCCAAAAGTTGAACTAAAGCAACTGCCAGCACACTTGAAGTATGCATTTTTGGGGACAGCTAACACATTACCCGTGATAATCTCGACTTCACTCACCTCAGGACAAGAATTGGAACTAATGGAAGTTTTACGAAAATTCAAAAATGCCATTGCATGGACCATTGCTGACATAAAAGGTATTAGCCCGAGCATTTGCATGCACAAAATCCTGATGGAGCAGAATTATCAGCCTTCAATAGAACAACAAAGACGTTTAAATCCTGTAATGAAAGAGGTAGTCAAGAAGGAAGTAATCAAATTATTAGATGCTGGAATTATTTACCCTATTGCCGACAGCTCATGGGTAAGTCCAGTACAGTGCGTACCAAAGAAAGGAGGAGTGACTGTAGTGACAAACCAGAAAAATGAATTGATTCCCACTCGAACAGTCAATGGATGGAGAGTATGCATGGATTATCGTAAGCTGAATAAAATGACAAGGAAAGATCATTTTCCTTTGCCATTTATTGATCAGATGCTTGACCGACTAGCTGGGAAAGAATATTATTGTTTCTTGGATGGATATTCCGGCTATAATCAGATTTCCATTTCTCCTGAAGATCAAGAGAAGACTACGTTTACTTGCCCGTATGGAACGTTCGCATTTAGACGCATGCCGTTCGGATTGTGCAATGCTCCAGCTACTTTTCAACGATGCATGATGTCTATTTTCTCAGACATGGTCGAAAATTTTTTGGAAATATTCATGGATGATTTTTCAGTCACGGGAGATTCTTTTAAAACATGCTTGAAAAATCTGGAAGTCGTGCTTCAACGCTGTACAGAAACAGATCTAGTATTAAATTGGGAAAAATGCCATTTTATGGTGGCTGAAGGCATTGTTCTTGGACACCGAGTTTCTAAAAGTGGAATTGAAGTTGATAAGGCAAAGATTGAGGTAATTGAGAAGCTTCCTCCTCCAACAACTGTGAAAGGAATAAGAAGTTTCCTGGGGCATGCTGGTTTTTACAGAAGATTTATCAAAGATTTTTCCAAAATTTCTAAGCCACTTTGCTCTTTACTGGAAAACAATAAAGCATTTTGTTTTGATGAAGCATGTCAGCAAGCTTTTTCAGTTTTAAAACAAAAGCTTACCACTGCTCCTGTAATTGCAGCTCCTGATTGGTTACAACCATTTGAACTGATGTGTGATGCAAGTGATTTTGCTCTCGGAGTGGTACTTGGACAAAGAAAGGCAAAAATATTTCACTCTATTTACTACGCAAGCCGAACACTCTCTGAAGCACAACTCAATTATACAACAACTGAAAAAGAGCTGTTAGCAGTAGTTTTTGCCTTCGAGAAATTCAGACAATATTTGTTGGGTACCAAAGTAGTCGTATACACAGATCATTCAGCGATTAAGTACTTGATGTCAAAAAAAGATGCCAAACCGAGATTAATTAGATGGGTTCTATTACTCCAAGAATTTGATTTAGAAATCAGAGATCAGAAGGGAAGTGAGAATCAAGTAGCAGACCATTTATCAAGGTTGGATTCCGAAAAAGCATCTCACAAAACAGTCCCCATTTCAGAGAACTTTCCAGATGAGCAATTGCTAAGCATCACCAAAGTACCATGGTATGCTGATATTGTGAACTATATTGTAAGTGGTATCATTCCCTTTGATTTTCAGTTCCAGCAAAAGAAAATTTTTTTAAAAGATGTTAGACATTATTTCTGGGATGATCCTTATTTGTTTAAAATATGTGCTGACCAAATTTTGAGAAGATGTATTCCAGAAACTGAATTTACAGCAGTGCTGCAGCATTGCCATGCAGCATCATACGGAGGACATTTTGGAGGAATTCGAACAGCGTCAAAAGTCTTACAGTCAGGTTTGTATTGGCCTACATTATTTTGAGATGCTAACAATTTTGTTAAATCATGTGATAGGTGTCAACGAACGGGAAATATCTCACGGAAGCATGAAATGCCATTAACAAATATATTAGAAGTAGAGCTTTTTGATGTTTGGGGCATTGATTTTATGGGACCAGTTCCCTCATCCTATGGAAATCATTATATCCTGCTTGCTGTGGACTATGTCTCTAAGTGGGTGGAAGCTGTTGCACTCCCTACAAATGATGCTAAGGTGGTTACAAGATTTTTGCATCGCAATATTTTTACTCGGTTCGGAACACCAAGAGCTATCATCAGTGACGGAGGCAGCCATTTTTGCAACAAACAATTTCAGCAACTATTGGCAAAGTATGGAATTAAGCATAAAGTGACCACAGCTTATCATCCTCAAGCGAACGGACAAACGGAAGTATCGAATAGAGAAATAAAAAGGATTCTGGAGAAGGTGATAAATACAAGCAGAAAAGATTGGGCTGAGAAATTACCAGACGCCTTGTGGGCATACAGAACAGCGTTCAAGACACCCATTGGTACATCTCCATTTCGTTTAGTGTTTGGAAAAGCCTGCCACCTACCAGTGGAGTTACTACACAAAACATATTGGTCAGTAGCTAAATTGAATATGGACATGGATGCAGCAGGAGAGAAAAGATTGTTGCAGCTTAACGAACTAGAAGAATTCAGACTCGATGCTTACGAGAATGCTGTAATTTATAAGGAAAAGGTGAAAAGATGGCATGATAAAAAAATCCAGGATAGGATCTTTGAAGTGGGGCAACAAGTATTGCTTTATAATTCTAGACTAAAGCTATTTCCTGGAAAGTTGAAGTCAAGGTGGACTGGTCCATTTAAAATTACAGCCATTTATGATTTTGGAGTTTTGGAACTAATCAGTGAAACAACAGGGAAATCTTTCAAGGTTAATGGGCAGAGAATTAAGCACTATTTTGAAGAAAATATGATGGATAACAGAAATATGTCCATCCCTCTAATGGATGCTCCATGAAAGTAGAATCACATAGGGCTGTTAGGATAAAAAGAAGCACTGCATGAAGGCAGCCCAAATTTTAGTATCCTTTTCTAGTTTCGTTCTGGTAAAATAAATGGATGCTGCAGCAACCAGTAGCATCAGAAAAAAAAAATCAATAAGCAGCTTTTGTTCTGTCAAATTCTTTTATCGCGTTTTCATTTTGTTACCGCTTTCTTTTTATTTACTTATCGTTTTTAAATTTTTGTTTTATCACTCTTATATGCAGTCAAAAGGAATTTCACCATTATGAATACATTCCAGAGCCAGTCCACGAAGCCCTGTTTTCCCTCCAACCTTGCAGTCTGTCAATTCACCTAGTCAGCCACCCACAGAAGATAACAATGAAGAAAAAGAGGAGGAAGAATAACATTCCAGGGAAGTTCTAACCCTTCTCCATTAGATTCAATTTTATTATCTAATTATATTATATGACTATAGGGACATAGTCAATTTTAAGTTTGGGGGTGGGTGAGATTATAAAACCTATTTTGTATTCTGTGAGGGTTAGAAATGAAAATATCCTAAATTAAAAAAAAAAAAAAACAAAAATCGATACTGAACTTTATGCCTAAAATACGATATTCCTTAAAATTTAACAATTATTGAGAATTCAACTAAAATAAGGGAAGAATCATCTTAAGGTAACATATCCCCTTTCACACGTTTTGTTAGAAATTAAGAATCTCTCGAAAATCCTTAGGCTTATGAAATTAATGTCTCAAATTTAGGATTTTGTACTAGATCTATATCTCCTCAATACAAAACAATTTGAAATTAGATCGAAAGGATTCATAATTAAAAAATGATAAGTTTGGGGGAATAAAAAAAAACAAAAAACAAAAAAAAAAAAACAAAATTTGTGATTCCCTAATCCACTTTCAATTTCGAGTGAGCCTTTTGGATACTCGATGGGTGGAAAATTATAAAGAGGGATGTTGGGAGGAACTCCATCGCAAATTGTTGGCTATATTTTCTTATATTTTCATCTCTTTTAGAAACATTATTGAGTAACCGGAGGCCTTCATCACAAATGTTGTCAATCGCGTAAAAAGGTAATGTGACTTAGAGAGAAGTCAACAAAAAAAAAAAAAGAAATAATTATTCCCCCATCAACTTAGAGAAGAATTAAATAATGAATCATAAGTTCTAATTACTTTTTGTTAGTAGAGAGAATTTATGGCACTATGTATGAAATATTGAATTGAGCATGATTGTATAAAACTTAGGTGATTTGAGAAAGTTTTAATTCTAACATATGCACACACACAATTTGAGGGGGTATATTGCTAAGAGGCTTTTCTAACTTTATTTGAATTTGGATAATTAATAAATTGTTATATTTGTGGAGTTTAGAATTTTGGGCAATCCTAAGAATTTTGAATGGTAATTTATGTGTTGGTTTGTAAACATTACTCGAGGATGAGCAATGAATTAAGTTTGGGGGTGTGTTAAGTCTTGAAAAAGACTTATTCTACAAGTGCTTTTAATTATAAATTGCTGAAATTTAAGTGATTAATCAAAGTAATGTATACATATTAACAGGGAATGCTGCAGCAAAGCCACAACATCAGTATCTTTGTCAATTATTAAAAATATGTGTTATTTTCAGATAATTATCACTAACTATTTTTATTTGCAGATTACTGATGATGTGGAAGATTTAAAAGATGGAAACACAGGTGAAAATTAGAGTTATTTTAAACGTGGCTAGCGGGAAAAATCAAATTTAAAAGATTCAGAATATGAAAAGAGAGAAATAAAAGGCAAAAATCAAGGAAATTAAAAACAAATTAAAGAGAATCAAGGAGGAGAGAGAAGGGTGCTGGATACGGAGAACAAGAAAAGAGGACATTCAGCAAGGGGAGAAAGGAGAAGAAGAAAGAAGGAGGGAAGGCATCCAGGAAGGGGGACACGGTCTTCAAGGGAGAATTCCACCAATTCTTCTTATTTTCTTATATTTTTCTCTATGAATTTTATGGATTGTTTAATTAATTTCTTTTTCATGAACTAATTTTCTGTTGGCTCGATGAGAGAGTACTAAACTATTGATTTCTTGTGGAATGCTTTTGATTTATGTTAAACAATTCAATATGTTTTTAGTGATTAATTTATTTTATGCACGCCACATGAATAAATACTAGGATGCTATTTTAGACGCCATGAAATAGTTATTGAGACGTGTATTGAATTGCATGGATGATTGATGCATGTGACAAGTATCAATTATAAGTATTATCATAATGGTTGCTTAAATTCATGTGATATATAGAATAACACTTAAGTGGAATTCTAGCTTGTATTGATTTTTCATAAGTCTGAAAAATAATATAAAAAGGAATTAATCAAGAGCATAGACCAAGCCTTGATTCATGAGAAAATTCTAGTCATTTAACATAAAACTATAGCATTCCCTACAATATTTGTAGTAAGAAATCAATTAGTGAAGGAAATCGAATCGAAGCCGTTTCTAATTATCTAGTTACATAATTTGGTTTAGTTTCCATTATTTTTCATATTTGAATATTAATTTCTCTGAATATTAATTACTTTTCCATAAATAATTTAAGATTGATTAAATTTTGTCCTCGTGGAATCGATACTTTTGTACTACTTGAATTGCGATACGTGCACTTGCGTAGTGTCATTTTTGCACAACACTTATGGATTTACAGAACTTGTCTTCGACTATGCATGCAAAATATTTAGACAGATCGATTAAGAAGAAAGTTTTAGTTAGAACGTCAATGATCATCTCAACAATTTTAGCTCGAAACTAATGATAGAAGCGTGTGTACAAGAAAAACTTAAACAAGCACAATTCCAGACCAAATTATATTTTGCTTTTTAAAAAAAAAAATCAATGGTATAACACTTAAGTCACTCTAATTGTAATTATAAATTATTACTTCTCAAAAAATTTATTTTATATTTCTTAAATCTTTTTTAAAGACCTAAACAAGACATGCATTATTTTAAAGAGTTAATAGTTTACGTAAGTTAATAGTTTACGTGAAATTTAGACGTAGACTTTTTCTGACACGTAAATTTTGACCATAGTCCTTCAATGTTCTAAATGTTAAGTAGTTAATAAAATGCGACGAATTTAAGTTCAAGAGCATAAAATGTGAGGAACTGGCTAGCTAGTTAAAGCTTTGTTGATTATATCACGAATACTAGAGATTAATCACATTGGCTAGCAACGAGAACCCTTCCTGCAACTAAGTGCACCGGCAGCCACGGTCATGGAGCCAACAAAAGAAGCTGGTTTGGCACCGAGGCTGTGTGCCCTGACGTAGTTAGATGATGCGCCGGCTCCCGACTGCCGGAAATATGCACCGTTCAACAGCAAGTCTCCTTCGGATCGCCAATTCCAATGCATCCATTCACTTTGAGGAGCATCTTCATGTTTAGTCACCTCTTTTCTGAATCTTACATTAGGAGCTAGAAATCTATTCCCTTGGCTGTAAATGGTGGGATTTGCACTCCCTCCAATTGCATACATTTCCCAATGAGTGTAATCATTGTTCACCACATGGAAGAATCCTAGCCTACATCTGTATATCAAAAGCTGTTAGACAAAAATGCAGACTAGAAAAAGAAAATAGAAGATAATAACCTAATGCAAACCCCAAGTCAATTTGAGAAGCTTTAATTGAATTGGAAAAAGAATAGAATAACTATTTATTTTTTGACAACACTCTCAGGCAAGGACGACTAAAGATTCTATTAATTATGAGAGTTCAATTCATACTATTAAGGAGGCACAATTTCACATCGCTTAAGAGTACAAATTGAGTAGTTTATAAGTAGAATTCTCCTTCATATTTATTTTAACTTGTTTTTGGTTAATTTTAAAAAATAAATTCGTAATGGGTCAGATCCAAAGTGAACATTATTGTACTGGGAGCATAGAGATTCATGGGATAATTCATGAATTCGGACTAACATTAACCAATAAACAATAGTTAAAAATGGATAGTTATGTGTCTATATTTTACCTGGGCATTCTTTGGATAAGACCTTCTCCAAAATGATTGAAGGCAATAGTAACTTGCATGTTCTTGTCTTGTACGAAATAATCGTTGTGACCTAAAAGCATAACCTTGTCATGATGAGTCATATAGTTGTTCGAGATGGTAATAGCCGTCGAGCCATGTATGGCATCAATCAGACCGTCACGACAATTCGAAAGAGAGCAATGGTCCACCCACACATGCCTCCCATTAAAGATTGAAATTCCGTCACCATCTGATACGGTCCACCACCCGGAGTGTCGTGGGGAGTCCCGGATATTACCATTCCCCCCTTGCTTGCAATCATGTATGTGAATTCCATGTATGATGATGTTTGTAGCATAATGGATGGTTATGCATGGCCCTCCAGCAATATGAACGCTTGCCCCTCTACCATCAATGGTCTTGAAAGAATTCATCACCAGCTCTTGTCTTAATTGAATCACCATATCTCTTTTAAAAATGATCCATAATGGTTCATCTTGTATAACGGCATATCGAAGAGTTCCGGGCCTAGGGTTCACTGGATCGTCATCATTCGAGTCGGTGACTACGTAGATTTGACCATTTTTTCCTCCCATAGCATTCTTTCCAAACCCAATAGCACAATCAGCTAACCGTTGCCTGTTTGACTCCCAAGTGGGGTCACACCTCCAACAATCATCAATGGGGTTTCCGGTTCCACAGGACCAGGATGCAAGGCTTCTCCGAGAACTCGATGCATTGATACTCCTGCACAAAATGTTATATAAGTGTAAGAGACAAAAATATAACCCATAACTAAGCCTTCTTATTAGGAGGGTGAATTTTGGACACGATAACTCGTACGATACATTCTTCGAAAATTCGCTAAGTTTGAGAACATTTAGGAAAATATGAACATGAAGCGGGAAACATACATTTGAACCTCGAAACTCATAACTAAGACACTCTATTCTCCTTCCTATTACGAGAGTAATATGATACATTTACGGAAAATCTATGTAGTTAGAGAATGTTTAGAGAAATATGAACGATGATATGAGGAATATACCTTTGAACCTCTTCCACTACTGAATGAGGGTTTTCAAACTCTGGTGTGGAAGTAACAAAACTAGGAGAACGAGTAGAAATGATAGCAGAAATAAAAAAGAAGAGGAAAGTAGAAGTAGCTGGATAAGCCATTTTTGGAAGAAGTAAAATGAAAATAGATGGTGAAGAAGTGGAATGAGCTTTTATAAACAATTAAAGCCGGGACTGCAGGCGTGATTAATGCATACCTTCTTCATATAGTTTGAAACTCTTAAATATATTTTGTGGATAATTAAATCTTTCAATTCTAATTCTCTTATTATTATTATTATTTGGACTTAATTCTATTTGCCACAAAATATTTCATGTCACAATCGTCCAAAAATAATTAAATTCATCGAATTGTCTAAAACAGCATGAGGTATATCGTCAATATTGGAATTAATAGTTGTAATCTTATAAATCATAATAACAGTATGTCGGAAGAAATCTTCGCTCTTTGTATTCGTTTTAACCACAAAAGATGGAATGAGTTGATTCATCATTTGAACTATCACTATAATCCTAATTAATATAATTGTCAACTATGTGAGTTTAGTTCTTTATTCGGCTTATCATCGGATTAGAACTAGGCTTGCGATTTATCTACCCTATCAAATATTTGTGAATTCATTAACCCTAAAGCACTATGAATCACTTAATTTAACTTGGCTTTATAATTTTTTTAATATACAATAATTAATAAATTTGGGAGTTCATTAATAATTGTTGAATTATCGAACACCCAATGTTGAAAATTGTTGGTATTTTAAAATTTCAAAGATAAAAAATAATAATAAAATTTATTTTTTATTGATTAGTATCGATGTAACATTAGTCAATGGCGAAAATTAGTTGTTGTCACTCCATAAATTAACGTTAAACTTTGATAAATGAAAAGCTGATTGTAGTTAATTTTCAGTTCTTCGGTGAACTTTTGACTTCTAACAAAATCATAATGGGTTTTGACCTTTGGGCACGACAAAATTTCAAGATAATGTGAAAATGAGAATTATAATAACAACAATAATAATAATATATTAATTATTTAATTAATTATTCAATCCCATCAATTCTTCCTTTCTTCCACTGACTGCGGGAAGGAACCATCTCTTATAAAAACAATTTCTATTAATTTTTATGCTTTGTGGCATTGTCCATGTATTCTACCATTATTACTTCTAAATTTCAGTCACTTAAATTCTATTTTGGCAAGACGAAAAACACTACAATTATATAATTGCAGAATAAGTTATGAATATTTTAAAAATATACATTGCATTTATGTAAATATGTATGTTTGATTCGTTAAGACTCAACACTGTGTTGGACTCGACTCGATTCAGCTCGTTTAACTCGTTAGGCTCGGTAAACTAACTTTTTCAGCTTTGACTCATTTGTCACTCCTAATTATAAATAATTGGCAATTAAATAGAGATCATCCTAGTTAGTATGTGTATAATTTGTAATGATATTCGTTTGATACTTCTTTATTAGATCATGTTAAATCATTTTTTTCTTAAATACATGCCACTTTATATTTTAATAAAATATTTTTGTTAGCTAAACAACTAGGAATAAATAATCATTATAATTTTAATAACTAAATTTTTTTAAAAATATACATTACATTTAATACTAGCTCACGAGAGCTCGAGTTGAAAATTTTTTGGTGGAGCTACCTAGGCTCGCTAATGTCATTAAGTTCAACTCATTTAACACGTTAGGCTCAGTGAATCAAATGTTTTTAAGTTTAGTCGGCTCATTTGTCATTTCTAGTAAGAATAGAGGAATCTAGTTGAAAAGCCAAGTATTGTTGGTCATCATTGACTTCATCTCTATGGAGTAGTCACGGTATGAACCCTATTTATTTATCTAAGATTTGTAGCACTTTTTTTTATATTCTATCGTCCAGTAATAAATAGTTAGATTATATTGATGATGATATAAGTTTTAGTTTATTAAAATGAGATTGCACACAAATTTAAACTGACTCAAGTAAAGAGTCATTACAACTCTTGAACCTACATCTACTTTGTAAAGCTATTAATATTATGTAAGAACAAATGTTACAAACTAACTTCATGCCTATGAATTACGAAGTAATCAGAGAAAAGGGTCAGTAACAGGGAGTTAATCCCTAACAAAAAAACAAATCCAGCAAAATCACATATTCAAGCAAAACTAGGACAGTAAAGAAACAAAGTATACAATTGTGAACGACCAACAAGGATTTCTTTTCAGAATTTGGTTGAAGGTTGTTAGAATTTCCATAGCCGACCTGGAGGTATAGGGAGCAGAGAGAGTACGGTGGAGGAGAGTCATCATCACACAACTCTATGGAAAGCTTGTGGAGTCCATCAGTGATACTAGTATAATATTGTTCGTTTCGAACCAAAGTTCGTACAGATTTGTTCTTGAAATTAGTCCAAAATGCGTTGTATTAGGTAGGGAGCAGAATTCTACTTATAAAACAGTTAATTTTTAATATCTCAAACAAAATGAGATTATGCACCCCTACTAGTATGGACTAGTACAGAATTGATAAAAGTCAAAACCAAAAGGGTAAGAAAGAAACCACGACCCAATTATAGTAAGCCCACAGAACAAGACTCAACATAGAGATGTTTAACAGGCGGACTGGCTCGCAGAATTCTCTTAAGTTCATTTCTGAATTAGTGTTCTCAATCAATTTCTCTTTTCTTACGATTCACTCTTTTCCTCATTCAAAAATGTATATTTTAATTTATTTATATATATATATATATATATATATATATATATATATATATATATATATATATATATATATATATATATATATATATATATTTACATAATTTTTAATTGTAGTTGTATTAATTAAATTTTTTTGCATTAATTTTTTTTAGGTTTCGTATACGTCAAGTTGATCAATTCGCACCACCTACAAAGTTTTGTTGGACATTGATTTTGTGGTATTAATTTATTATTAAAAATTTAATTTTATATTTAGTTTTATTTATTATGAGTTCTCGCAATTATAATATTGATGATAATGACGTAGAGAAAATTAGAGAATTAAATCCTACATTTTCTGTAGGGCAATCATATACACAAGCATCCACTTCACCTAAAAAAGAAAACATAAAATTTCAGTTGTATGGAAATATTTTGATTTAAAATGTGTGAAAATTGCAGGCAAAATAGAAACTAGAGCCCAATGTAAATATTGTGCTAAAAATTATACTTATATTTCTTGTAGCTCTACTAGCACTATTGGTAGACATTTTGCAAAATGTCACTTAAATGAGAAAACATGAGATTCAACACAAGTTAAATTAAACATTAATGGTAGTGGCATTTTCACATATTCACAAAATAGAATGAGAGAATAAATAATATAACTTGTATTACTATCCGAGTTGTCTTTATCATTCACCAATAGTGAAGTGTTTGAAAAGTTTATGAAAGAATATGTTTCTCCTAATTTTAAACGAGTCCCTAGAAGTACTACGAGAAATTATATTTTTAAAAATTTTTATGGATATGAAAAATGAATTAATTATATTTTTTTCAAATGCTCATTCAATGTCTATTTGCATTACTTCTGATTTATGGAGTGCACATAATGTTGTTGGTTATATAGCTGTAACATATTATTTTATTGATGAATCTTAGCAATTAAATAAAAAAAATTTAAGATTTCGTAATTGTAAATATTCTCATTCTGGTAACACCATTTATAGATTTATTATAACAATATTGCAAGAATATTCTATTAAAAATAGAATTTTTAGCATAACTCTTGATAATGTTAGTGCTAATGATATTGCTATTTTTCAATTTAATAATTATTTACAATTAGATGTTACTTGTGATTCTCTTTTTCACATGAGATGTCTGTGTCATATTTTAAATTTAGTTGTTAAAGATGATATATTATATATTTCACCTCATATTGAATTAATTAAGTCTGCAATTGCTTATATTATTTGGTCTAATTCGAGACAACAAAAATATAAAGATTTTTGTATAACTACCCAACTTAAACCAAGAAAATTAAAAAACCGACGTAGATAATATGTAACA
The DNA here is from genome assembly GCA_022432975.1 of Begonia masoniana. NCBI lineage: Eukaryota > Viridiplantae > Streptophyta > Magnoliopsida > Cucurbitales > Begoniaceae > Begonia > Begonia masoniana. Next base: position 12,099,927 of record CM039514.1, on the reverse strand, counting down.
CCCGACATTTTAGCCATGTAATTATTCCTTGAACAATTAAATGGGATATACATATATTGGCCATTAATGAAGTGCGTATTTCATTGGAGTTTTGTGATACCCCAAGTGGATGTCTAGAGAAAACGGATCGGTGAATTTAACTAATAATTATGTTGGAAAACAAAACTAAAAATCAACCAAAACAGAACACCTTGGTTAAAAACCAATGGGAGGGCAAATTAGGTAAACCAATTAAGGTTGGTGGGAGGAAGTCAATGGTTGAGTGACACTTGGCAACTTGTTGAAGAAGTCATGTTCTTTTCTCTTCATTCCTACGTGAAACCCTCATTTCTCATCTGCTTCTTTCCACTGCTCTCTGTTTCCTCTTTTCTAGGCGACGGTGCCAAATCTCCAAAACTTGTTTCTCCTGCTTACTTCTGTTTTCTTCAGCAAAGGTAATCATCTAACCTAGTTGACAAGTATGGACATGTTAAAAGTGAGTTTTGTTGAAGTTTAGGGTTAAGGTGTTTTGGAGAAAACTCACTGTTATTACGTGAAAACACTTTGGATCATTTTCTAAAAGTCTGAATGGAGTTAGGAGCATATCCTACAAGTTATTTGTTAGCATTTGCAGCTTGTTTATTTTCTCTACGTGCATGTTTTAGGTCTGTGCAAAATCGAGACGTTCAAGACTATCAACTCTACAGCAAACAGGTAAGTTCATATCCGTAGGTTGGCCCTTAAGGCCCTACATCACGGAAATACTAGGTATTTCTTATGTCTGGTGGTTTCAGGTAGAGAAAGTTAGAGTTAAGTTCTGAGTTATCTGTGTCACACATTACGATTTGTTGTAATATTTCTGTTGTCTGCCGTTTTATGTTTAAGCACTGTAAATGCTCATGCATACACGATTTTTCTCGAGAGACATGCAAAAGTTTTCTGTGCACGGTTTTGAAGTTAAGAAAGATAAAATCTGACTGTAATGTATTGGTTAAGTGCGGGACGGGGACTGGCCTACTGTTTTGTACAACTCTGTCTGTTCTGTTTTGTTTCTGTTCTGTAAATCTGTTATGTGTCTGTCGTGCACTTGTCAGTTCCCCTATAAGCCCCACTTATACCCCTCTGCCATTGAAACGTAATGTATTGTACTGTCACCGTATTTCTGAAAGTTCATGCATAGCATATGCATCACTGCATTTATATATGTTCTTACTGAGTTTTAGACTCATAGGTGAACTCCATGATGTAGGTACTGAACCCGCAAATGAGGACTTTGTGCCTCAAGATGATGATTTGATGTAGTTGGCGGATCGAGCTCATGGGGGTTGGTTGCTGCAGCCAGACACATTCTGTTTCTATGAGGATATTTTAAAATTATCTCAAGTCCTGTATAACTTTTGAAATTTTAAACTGGTGTATAGGATTGGTGTTGATGTTTGAAAACCCCTGTCTGGTGAAGTTTTGGTAATGTATATCGAGTTCTGTACAGTCTTCCAAATCTTAAAACAATGTATAAGTTCTGATGTTTAAGTTTTAAAAACTCTATATTTGATAGTTGTGTATATTCTGAAGTATTCTGGAATTGTTTGGAATATTTCTCTTTTAGGGTGTGCATGGATTATCTCTGGTTTTAGAGTTATCCATGCAAATCTGATTCCTTAGAATTCTGTCGTGTTTTTTCTTGATATGCCCAAAATCATGTTGTGAATCGTTTTTCTGAAGTGTGAAGTTTTCACACTTTCTGTTTTCACGATTTCTGTTTTTATGTAATCTTATTAAAAGTTTTCAAATTCTGCCTTTTTAAACTATATCTTCCGATCACGTCCACCGCTGCTTTAAATTCATTTCTACAGCTGCCCGTTTTAAAAATCACTTCCACCGCTACTTGTAAAATCATATCCACCGCTGCCCGTTGCCTGTTTAGAATTGCATCCACCGCTGTTTTTTTTTTACAATTTCATCTTCCGCTTGACATCATCTGTTTTGTCTTATTCACATCCACCGGTGAACAGAGCACTTCTGCGTGCGTACCCCGTTGCCTTTAAAATTTACATCATCCGCCTGACGTCATCTATTTTGTCTTATTCACACCCACCGCTGCCACTGTTCATTCTTTTGTCGTATTCACATCCACCGCTGCTTTCAAAATTTATATCCACCGCTGCCTTTGTTTATTCACATCCACCGTTGCCACTGTTCATTTTTGTCGTATTCACATCCAGCGCTGCTTTCAAAATTTATATCCACCGCTGCCTTTGTTTATTCACATCCACCTCTGCCACTGTACACTTTTGTTTTATTCACATCCACCGTTGCCACTGTTCACATTTGTTTAAAATCCACTTCTTCCGCCAGTCTTCTGCCTATGTTTTCCGCCTTTATTTCCTGTTTATTCTGTTTATTTGTTCTCATCGTTCCTTTCTGTTCCATGTTCTTCTCAGTCTCTTCTGTTATTCACTTCTGTGATCTAGTTATAAATTAGCTCCCAGTTTTTAAATTCCAGAGAAAGTTTTCTCTCCTTGAGAAGTTTTAAAGGTTCGATTTATATAAGTCCTCTGTCTTCTGTTCTTCGAACTGTAATTGTCATCCAGTTTTATACATATGTCATCCAGTCCCACTTCCAGAGAAGGTTTCTTCTCCCTGTAACGTTCTAAAAGTTTCAAAAAAAAATATAGTCTGTGTTTTTCTGTTATGTTCCAGAGTGATGGCTTGGCTCTCAGATTCCGATCGGAATCGGGTCTCGGGCCGTCACATAATAGGTGGAATTCAACTTATTTGATATTGGAAAATGCTAAGTCATATTGACAAGTTATTTGTGTTTTTATTAATGATAAGACGCAAAGTATTAAGCTTGACAAATCTAGCTGTGATATTGCTAATATCTTCTTTATTTTTTAAAACCTTTATATGATGCTACAAATTAATGTTCTGGAATTTATTATCTCACTTCTAATATTATTCTTCATATTTTTGTAGATTTAACATGTAATTTCACAAAATATCGACCAGCAGATGAAATTAGTAATATTCTTAATAAAATAAAAACAAAATTTAAAAAATATTGGCATAACATTTCTCTTATTTTTTGTTATGCATGCATCATGGATCAAGGATTTAAATTAAAAAGAGTATGTCTTATGCTCAATAGGATTTCTACAAATTTATGTATTGCACTTTTAATTACTAGTGATGACATAACAAATGGAGTTGCTAATTTAGATGTTTCTTATGTAATAAAATATTTTAATGTTAATTGTTATTATTCACAACCTCCACATACCGAGAGTTATCCTAGTAATAGTAGCGGTGATGGTGGAAGTAGTTTTAGTCATCAATATAGTATTGATGATGTATAGAATGAATTACAAACGAAAAATTATTCAATTTCTTTTACAAATGAACTCAATATTTATTTTGAAACTCGTTAACAATTTTCTCGAGATGAGAATTTTGATATTTTAGATTGGTGGAAAAAGATATTCTACCATATATCCTATTCTTTCTATAATGGCACGTGATCTACTAACACATCGTGTTTCTACTGTAGCATCGGAATCTACTTTTAGTGCAGGTGGACGTGTTTATGATGAACGAAGAGGAAGACTTGTACCGGACTTTGTGGAAGCGCTCATTTGTATCAAAGATTGGACCGATGCCAAGACGAGAGATCAATAATGAAATGTTAAAATTCTATAAAAATTTACGAATTTGGATATTGGAGACTAGAGATTTTTTTATTGAATTTTTTTTATAATTTGAAGTAATTTTTTTTAGAATTTGTAGTTTTTTTCAAATTTTAATTTTTTTTATATGTAAAAATATTTTTAATGATATTTATGTGATATTTTTTATTAATACATTTAATTTTATATACTTTAACGTAACTAATTTTTAAATTAAATGAGTAAATATCATTTGCATATAATTATTAATATTTATTATAATTTTAAATGAATTTTTTTAAAAAACTTATATTATATTAATATAAGTTGAAAATATTTATATACACTCTGCTCGTTAGGCTCTGCTCGTTAAGACTCATTGAGCCAACTCGGCTAGGCTAGGCTCGTTTAACTCGTAGATCGCGAGCGAACTCGGGTTGAAATTTTTTCAGACTAACTCGTTAGGCTTGGCTCGTTTAACTCGTTAGGCTCGATGAGTCGGACTACTTCTGACTCAACTTGGTTTAACTCGGCTGGCTCTTTTGTCATCTCTAACTCAACATAAACCCCTAAACACGTAAGGTAACTTTAGCACAAGAGTCATGACCTATATTATACCAAGCAAATAATGAAGCCCTAACATTAGATAATACCAAGAAACAGGATTTGACAATAAATAATCATAAAAAAATAAAACTTTAGCCAACATTTCAGTAGATAAGACAAGCAAGAGAAGAATTTAAAACAGATAAGTTAGTGTCACGTAACAAGGTTTATGTTTTTACTCAATGCATAGAAACATTCTCTGCGATTTCTATTATATAGGGAATTTTTTGTCCTATTGCCCATTGTTTTCTCTCGTTACCTATTTTTTCACGTAAATCTCTATATTACTACTTCGCTTTTCTCTTTTTATTCATTGTTTGTTTTATAAAAGAGCAACAAAGAATATGAAAATGTTTATATCTTTCATTTATCTACGAATAATAGTAATCATCCTTCTATTTTTTTTTAAGTTACTCGGGACAAGTCCAAACATTTGTACAAGTGTGTTAACTATGCTCACAGTGTTATAAAATTAGATGTTTTGTGAAATATTATAAATTTCAAGTATAGTTTTAACGGTAATTTTGTCACGGGGTCAAAGATGAGCCAAGACAAAAATGTTAAGTTGAGAGATAGGATCAGATGATAGAAAATCATTCTATTGAGGACGTGCCCTTGATATTTTTCTTGGTGATATTTTGACTTATCTATAAAATTTATACAAGTGTTATAACATGTATAGTGCATGAATATCCTTAAATATTATATTATCAATTCTTACGTAATCACTTTCAAAAGATTCATGAAATTTGGACTTGTACAAATTTACTTATGACATGTCACGAATGCTGGCCAAAGCAAAAATGACAGATAGACTGATCCGACCTTTGAAAAGAAAATGACCTTTCAGCAGAGGCAAGTCCTCTTATCATTGGGAACAATATGTTCAAAAATATATTTTGAATTCTGAAAAATCCTTTAAATCTACATCAATACTGTCATTCGCAGATTTCTACACTCTTGAAGCAGTGGTTGGATCCGATACCAGGAATATGAACCAAACCAAGAATGAAATAAGTAAGACTAAAAAAAAACAGAGCCAAAATGGACATGGCACCACTACCTCCACAATGTGGCACTGCAACACATGAACAGTGTCCACCACCGTGGCACTGCACATGAGCGCACACGTTTAAACAATATGTTGCAAATAATTATACTCAAACACAAATGTACATGGTCATAAAAAGTAATACGATGGTCAAATATCAGATATTGTACATTGATAGAACAATTTATATAAATTTCTTTTAAAATCAATTAAAACTTCTAATTCAAAAATAACGAAAATATTTTATTCTTATGAATGATAATAGTAATAATCAAGAATTAAAAAAAAGTGAATAACAAGTGTTATAATTTTCGTTGGTGTGACATATAAATAATAACTAGTCGATTACTATGTTATATTCATTTATTAGTTCGGTTCATATGTCTATGTAGAAAAACAATGAAAGATAAAAATGAATTTCATATGAGTTATGGTGATACAACCTTATATGCCTATAGTGATCGTGTAAAATGCTAAATTTATGTCTAAAGCTAACTAACCACACATTAATCAATATAAGTTCTATATTCAAATTACAATTTGACACTTATGAAAAATAATTTATGATTCAGGCAGTCGTCATTTTGCTATAATAACATTAAACATAATATTGTATAAAATAATTGACATAAAATTCACAAACTAACAACACATAAAATCAATTGTAAAGGTCGGTACTTTATTCTCTCAATATTAAGAAAATTAGTTTAAACAAGGAAAACAAAGCAAAATAATTAAACACAATTAAAAGTTGAAGAAAACAAAGAAAACAGTAAAGAAATCTTCATCAGTTGTCAGTCGTTGAAAACCCTTTTGCTATAGCATTTGCGTCCTTTTATGTAACAATTTAAGACTTTTAAATTAAAAATTCAAATTCAGAATTCCCAACTCAAACCTAATCTAAGATTTTAGCCCTAAAACCTCTCAAAAACTAGGGGTGAGCAGGACCAGACTGAGGACCGAGAACCGGATCGGACCACCAGTTTTAGTCCGATTTCGGTCCTAAAAATAGAATTCCCATGGGAAATGGTCCGGTTCTCAGTCCAGAACCAAAATTTCCCGAAATCCCAGACCGGACCGAAACTTTAATTCAATAACCATTTAAGGCTTGGCCTAAGGGGGAAGAAGGTTTAGAGTTTCAGTTTTCTACAAATCTCAAACCTTCAATTTTTCTTCTCTTTGTAATTTATCATTTGTAGTCTTTTAATTCTTTGTAGGAAATGGTTTGATTGTATATAACCTGTTCTTAGAGGAAATTTTAATTTTTTTTATTGCAATTTACTGTAAAAAGAAAATTGGTGGGAGAAACCGGAACCGGACCGAAAATTTCGGTCCTGTTCTGGGAATAGGAAAAAAAAATCCTGATTCCTTTGGTCCGGTCCGATTCCGACTCGAAACCGGACTGGACCGGACCGGACCATGCTCACCCCTATCAAAAACCAGAGGAAATTTGATTCAATCCTCTGTTTCACCCAGAACCCTCTGAAAATCCGATTGAGAATCAGATTTTCTCTTAGTTGTAGTCCCAGATCCTCTGAAAATTCGATTGGGAATCGAATTTACAACCTAGATGAAGATTCGCAGGGAGGCAAGTGTTCAGCTCTGAAAATCTGATTGGCATTGGATTTCCAGAACTGAAAATCTGAATGGAACTCGAATTTTGGGGGAGGTTGGTTGAGAAATCCCTCTATAAATTAAGAGGCACGGTGTGGATGGAGAGCACACCACAGCTCTCTCTCGATTTCACTCAAGAATCTCTCTCTCTCTCTCTCTCTCTCTCTCTCTCTCTCTCTCTCTCAGAGTACTTACCTTTGACCTCAGGTCTTAGAGCATTTCCCATTCGCAGCCACAAGCTCCACTCGAGCGGCCGAGCTCAGAAGAACTGCTCTCGGTCGAGTTGCCACCGTTCTCTGAGGATCGTTCTCTCGAGCATTCTGGTATGCACAATACGAAGAAACACGAGGAAAACTCTCGAATGGAGGAGAAAGAATAGGGTTCAAGTTGTTTTCTTTAAAACCTGAACCGGTTCACTTAAAGGCAGTCCAACTGAACCGGCCCAGCAAACCGAACAGGCCTAGCTGAACCAAATCTGTAACACCCGGTTCTATCAAACCGATTCCCTTTTCTTTTTTTTAAATTAATGACACACTTTATATGATAATAATAAAGGTAGGGTTAATGGATGTCTATGCAAGGGCATAAGGGTAATTGAAAATTTGAAAGTGGATAACGTATTTAAGGAAAGGGGTTTTGGGTTTAATGCACTATAGCCGCCACTATTTCCTATTTTCCCTCTCGGCCTTCAGCTCTCCAGCAGAAACCTCTGGGCGATTTCTTTCTTGCTCGACTCTCTTTCAACTTAGGTACGTTTTTCCTCATTCTCTTGCGTTTTAGCAGTTAGATAACTGGGGGAGTACAATATGAGGATTTCAAGGATGCTGTAGATGAGAGTAGGTACGGGTTTTTGGGGTAAATGGAAATGCGCAAGCAGTAGATTTCCAAACTGATTTCCTTGTTCTTCTGGTTAATTTTTTTTTGTAAAGTTTAGTGAAAGTTTGATTGATGTTCTGTTATGAACTTAGGTGAGCGAGCTTCTAAAGTAGCTTACAACCGAGCGATTTCCAGGAGAGTCAGGTAAGTAGAGTATGCTTGTGCCTTCGGGCCTACATCACAAAACAGTAGGGTTGTGCATGCCTGAATGTGTTTGTATGTCATGCATCATATTTTCAAAATTATGCGAAAATGAATTTACATGAAATGACATGGTAAGGAATGAACAGACTGTAACAGTTGTTAAGGGAACTAATCCGCCCCTTAACCAAGAGAGAGAATGTATGACTTTGGGGGAAGTGATCCAAACCCCAATTTCACAGGGGGATCTGAACAGTTGTTAAGGGAACTAATCTGCCCCTTAATCAAAAGAGAGGATGTATGACTTTGGGAGAAGTGATCCAACTCCCAATTTCACAGGGGGATCAGATAAGAACGAATGCATATGCAACTGAGATGAGAAAGTAGAAACTGCATGATTAGGAATTTATGTTTCAGCATTCCATTTCATTTTCGCTTTACTTACTTAGCATTAGGCTAATAGATGAGTTTTGTGATGTAGGTGAAAAGACAACAGAAGGTGTGTTCTCTGAACATGTTGAGAATTAGGCTGTTGAGGGAGCACTTCAATGCCATGGATTGATGATTCTGATGAGGCGGTTTAACTGATGTCAGTAGATGTGAAGGTTTAGTGAACCATGATTTATTTTAAGTTTTGTTGAGTTTTCTAATAACAGAAGTGGTTTTAATGTTTTTGAATACGTTGGTGAGACTTTTCTAATAATGATACTCTGTTGGATTTAATAGTGGTGTTTACTAAAGTTTGGAGTAATACACGGATCTGAATAGTTTGAACGATTTTTAGTAAAATGTTCAAATTCTTTTGGTAGTCGGAGTTTTCTTTGTTAGAGTGAAAATGTTGCTATGCTGTTTTCTTTGTGTATTTTTGATCTATCGGTAGATGAAGTCCATCGACAGATGTAGGGTTGTTGTTCTGTTGTCTATCGGAAGATGTCTTCAGTAAAGTCATCGGATGATGTCTTCAGTAGAAGCTATCGGAAGATATAAGTAGAAAATTTGTCGTTTTGTAACCGGATGATGTCGAGTATTTTATCCATCGGATGATGAAGGTAAAAGTATTTTTTCGTTTTGTAACCGGATGATGTCGAATGATTTATCCATCGGATGATGAAGGTAAAAGTCTTTTGTCGTTTTGTAACCGGATGATGTCGAATGATTTATCCATCGGATGATGAAGGTAAAAGTCTTTTGTTGTTTTGTAACCGGATGATGTCGAGTATTTTGTTCTTTCGGAAGACGTGAGTAAAAGATTTGTCGTTTTGTGGTCGGCAGAGGCTGGATGAACGAATCACCCGGCTGACGTCATTGGTAGATGCGAGTAGCAAAACTTGTCGTTTTGCGATCGGCAAAAGTTGGATGAACGATTCATCCAGCTGATGTCATCGGTGGAAACCTTCGGTTTTGTTTCTGCCCTTTTCGTTGACTTTGTTCAGCGGATGATGTGTTTGACTTTTATAAACTTTAAGTATTTCACGCGTAAGCCTTCATCTCTTCCAGCCAAATTATTTTCCTAAAATTTTAACTGATTATTCGAACACTGCTTTATAGTTTGTTTAACTTTGCTTTGCTCAAAGATTTTCCGCTACAAGTTTTTGTGTTTTTAGCAAACGTTCAAATTTGACTTTCGAGCGAAGTTTTAAATTTGGTCCGAAATTTTCTAGTTATGTTCGGGTTTATGAGTAACGAACTGAGTTTAGAAACTCGAGGCGTTACAAAATCCGGTCTAACTGAACCGAACCCGAGCCAATTTTAACCAGAATCGCCCAGACCAAACCAGATTGCTTTCGGACCGTCAAATTCGACCAAAAGTTATCTGAAATGATCTGAATCTGACCGAACCGATTTAAGAATAAACCAGTAAGGAATTTCTGCCTAAATCCTTTTGAAATAGATTATTAAAGTGGAAAATTAATACCGAATATTTTATTTAAGCTGAAAAAATTTCGAAAGTTGTCCAAATCGATCAAATTTGACCATATCCAACCAGGTGTACATGTAAGAATTTTGCCCACATTCTTTTAGAAATTAGATTTATTTAAGTAGAAATTTAATACCACATATTTTATTCAGACAGAATATTATTTGAAATCTTGGAAAAATCTCAATATATCTAAACTCTTGAAATCCAGGTAAATGAAAATACCACGTTTTCAACGTTTTAGCTACGGCCCTACATCACAAAATCTATATTATTTTCTTATAATTATTTTATTATATGACTCTGATATTTGACTACGCATGTTTAGACATTGACATAGAATTGTATAAAGATAAAATTGTTAGGACATTTTGTATGCGTATGAATATGATGGAATTGACGAAAAATATGTGATAACAAAATCTGAATGACATGAAATGGCTAAGCTTGAACAAAAATGAGATAGTTACGCCTGAACGACGACGAGATGACTATGTCTCAACAAAAATGAGATAGTTGTACCTGAACGACAATGAGATGGCTATGCCTGAATGAAAATGAGATGACAAAATCTGAACAACAATTAGATGATTAAGTCTGAACGAAAGTTGAGAAATAAATTTTGAACCAGTATCTAACTATTAAGTCAGGATTTGGTAACAGAATGTTAATTTTGCATCTACACGTGTTTTTTCTTATTGAGTTATTTTCATAGTTTGTAATTTTATAATGTAGGTGAGTTTTTATTTGAGGAATAATCGACTGTGATCGAGAACCTTCCAGAGGCAAGCGAACATACAGAAAAAGACAATGTTTGAGGAAGGAATTTAAATTAGTATGTTTCTAGTTTTTGGAAATATTTCATAAATTATTTCGATGAAAACTTTGAATAATTTATGTTAACTTCATTATTAATAAAGTTTTATGAATGGTTTTAATTCTGTATTTATTTCAATTTTAGCCAAAGTTATTTAATGATTGAACATTGTTTTAAGCTTCCGCGCATTTAATGTTTTCATTCAAGTTTTTTTTTTAATTTTAAAAATTATGGTTATAACGCTTGAAATTAAATCTGATTTATAAAATCAAACTGGAAAAAAATTAGGATTTTTAAATTATGATTTTAAAATTGAGAATTTAAAATTTAGAGCGTTACACTTTATTTCCACCATAATGAACTTGCAGAAATTATCTACGAAAACTAATCTAAGTCTCTACTCATAAAACTAAATGTGAAAATCGAATTAAATTTGCTGCTTTATAAGGATCTACTTTGGCGTCTTTATAGATAAAATTCAAGCTTTGAATTTTGTAAATTCACAAAAAAAAAAAAAAAAAAAATTAACTTTCTTAAAAAAATACAACTCTTCTTCAATCTTTTAGCAACTTTCTATGCATCAGGTTTTCTTTTATGCAAAAATAAAATAAATTAGTAAAATCAACTTCAAATAATCAGAATATTATAGAAAGTGAACTACTTTTACAAATATATTTATAAACATGGAATTCTACCTTGTTAGCAAAACTGCTAAAAAAAAATTTCCCAAAAACAGCTAAAATGAATATTATTAAATTACCAAAATCCATGCAAAATTATATCACAATAACACTAGAAAATAGATTTATCGCAATGCCTAGCGTCAGCGCCTCTCATGCTTGGCGTTGCGTCGCAACACGTTTCAGATTAAACTCTAATATGTTCTTCTTATTTGACGTACATAATCTTATATTTTAACTATGTTGTGAATTAAAGCAAAATTCAATCACATAAATCGAGAGAATTATATCAAGATTAAAACAAAAAAAAAAATGAAAGAAGAAATCAAAATGCAAGATTTACGTAGTTCAGACCAATCCGTCCTACATTCACGACACAAAACTTTAGCAGCAAGTTTTATTCAAGAATCAAGAAAGTGAAAGTTTTCCATAATGTTGCAATATCACTAGCTAGCAAGCATTACGCCCCGAATACAGAGACACCGCTCACCAAGAAAAAAAACCCTACAGAGCTCACTCATTATTCTCTCTCTTTCTCGCATACCTTTTTCTCTGTGAGACTCTCTTTTATATACTTTCTCCTCTTTCTCTCTCTTATTTTTTTCTTACAACTCATTCACTCATTAATATAGAAAGAATATTACATTATTAATAAGAAAATAAAATTGTCGTAAAACCAAAAAAAATATACCACAAAATCTGAATCAATATTAATAATTTCCTCATTTGTTCAAATTTTGAACACCATTTTGCTACTATTCAGAGCTTGTGCATCATCATATCTTGATTTGTCTTCCTCCATATCTACCAAGCTTAAACAAAACTTAAACTTAGTGCCTCGAAAAACTTGGGAAAGAACATCAGTGTAAGTCACATATTCTTCATTCTCAAGTTTAGCAAAAACTGAAAGAGCATATGCGACCATATCTGCATATCTGAAACGTTGAGTAGGTTTCACCACTCATTTAGACATGTCCCATGTGAGTTGATAATTCATCACTTCTTCTTCTTCCACCGAGCCATCTGATCCAAAAGTTACTCGCTCAGTCTGATGATCATCTACTTGAGAAACATTATCAGAACTACTTTCATTCAGCTCCTTCTAAAGCACAATTTTTTCCTACTTCACTCGGCCCAATTTTCATCCCCAGAGCCGACTCCTAAAACACTATCTTCCTTGCTTCTCTCGAATGTCCGAGCCTCAAATGCCATGATCGAGCATTTCTTTTTACATTGTTAGCAATATTTAGAGATCCGCTAACAACAGTTTTATCATCCAGGAAATATAAACCATTTACATGAACCCCATTCCTCACAACCATCGACCCTTTCATGATTTTCATGCATCATTTGTCAACGTTCACCATGCAACAAAAATCATCAAACATGTCAATTGATAGAAGGTTACGTCTAAGCTGAGAAACATACCTCACGTTCTGAATGCTATAGCATCTGTCAAACATCATAATTCGCACCGAACCAATGCCTTGTATGGTGCACAATTTGTTGGTACCGAGTAGCACCTCTCCGCCATTGTATGGCTGGAAATCTTGAAGTCACTTCTTCCTCGGAGTCATATGAAATGAACACCACGAATCAAGGACTCATTGATTACCGAAATCCTTCGCTGAAACAACCAGAAAGTCCAAAGAATCATAACAATTAGAGACCACCGAGGCATTACCAGTCTCGATTTCTTTCTAGGCCATCCTTCTCTTCCATTCATTGCAATCTTTCCTGAAGTGTCATTTTTTTACAAAAAAACACTTCATACCTTGCCTAGATTTTGACCTTGTCTTATTATTTGAGTTCTTCTGTTCATGAGTTTGAGTTCTTCCCTACCGATAACCCCTCACCATCTGGAGCTTCTTTATGTCCAGCTTACCGCTGAAGCTCTTTTGAATTTAGTGCAGCCTTCACCTCTGTCATGGTTAGGGTTTGCTTCCCGCAGAGCATAGTATCGACAAAATGCTCATACTGCTTCAGTAGAGAACTCAACATGATAATAGATTGATCTTCTTCTTCTATCTTTACACCAATGTTATTCAAGTTCATGATTATTTTGTTGAAATCATCAACATGTTTCCACATCTCCTTGAATTCATCCATTGCAATTGTTACAGCTTCTTTTTCAAATACAAACTGTTCGCCAATGACATTTTCATGTATAAATCTTCAAGTTTGGACCATACTAAAATCGCTGAATCTTATTCGATGACCTCCCTTAGTACCTCATCCTCTAAACTCAGCAAAATAGAACTATGCGCTTTGGAATCCATCTTAGAAGCTTTATCCTCGTCAGACAATTGAAGCTTCCCGAACGCTTCGGAATCAACAACAGTGGACAATCCTTGATGAACCAAAAAAGCCTTCATCTTGACTCGCCATAGATTGAAATCATTCTCGCTCGTGAATTTGTCTATCTCAAATCTCGCCATTAAATCCACACTCACAACACCAATTGTTGTGATTTAAAGTAAAACTCAATCACACAAACCGCAAGAAATATATCAAGATTAAAATAAAAGAATGAAAGAAGAAATCAAGACGCAACATTTACTTGGTTCGGACCAAACCGTCCTATGTCCACGGCACAAAACTCCAGCAGCAAGTTTTATTAAAGAATCAACAAAGTAAAAAAATTTCATAATACCGTAGCATCGCTCGCGGCATTTCACCCGCATACAGAGGCGCCGCTCACCAAGAGAAAGACCCTTCAGAGCACACTCATTATTCTCTCTGTCTCTAATGTATCTTTTTCTCTTCTGAACCAATATTAATAACTTTTTATAATATATTATAATTATTTAACCAATGAACAAACGACACAAAAAACTTTTACAAATAGTTAGTTTAAACTTTCATACCCGAAGAAGGTTTGGTCGATCATTTAGTTTACACCGGCTTGTCTATCGGTTTAGTACTAATTCGTATAAGATTCATAAAACCACAAAGTTAATGTGGCAATTGATATGACCTATCGTGCTAATAATAATAAATATAGTTCGATATTTTATACGTCGATGTTGTACATACCAGCATCTTATTATATATAAAAAATAAAAAATAAAAAAAAATTGACAGGATTAGGGGTAGTGAGATTATAATGTAAGATTTACACGATGGGGAATACAATTAAAGAATTATATCTGATAAGGATAATCTTCTCTCATATAATATAATATGGGAGATGGCTCAATTCATATTTCTTTATAGCAAATCAATACACTCGATCCAAGCAACATATAAAATGCTTTGATTTGGTTCATAAACCTAGCTTAGAAGGCAAAGACGCTTGCCACAGCTGCGACACCGGCAACGGCGGAGGACACCTTCAAAGCAGAGCTAGCGCTCTTTGGCTCGGCCTCAACGGGAGAGTCGGCAGGGGCATATGAGGGAGCGAAGGGGGCAGCTGCAGGGCCGTCGGAGATGTACTCGCTGCTGGGGGCTGGAGGGGAGGAGACATCGGTCTCGGGAGAGGAAGCGGGAGTGGCGGAAATCGGGGAGGAGGATGGAGTTGAAGCAGATGGGGCGGCGGCCTTGGGAGTGGGGACCGGTGAAGGCGAGCTTTTTGGCGAGGCGACTGGGGCGGTTGAGGGAGCTTGAGCGACGGCGCCGACAATGGCGACAAAGAGGAGAGCAAGAACCACAAATTGACTGGCCATGTTGATGATACTCCTCAAAGTTGATGTGTTTATGGTTTTTTGAGAGAGAGATTCTAGATTGCAAGTACTTCTCTAGAAAAGATAGAGAAATACTGCACAACAAAGAATGAGGAAGTGGGTGAAGAAGGGGAGGAGATTATATATAGGTTTAGATAGGAGAGAGAGAGAGAGAGAGTATTTCTAAGTTTAGGTTTAGTACATGGGAAGAGAGGAGAGGATGACCATGTTTTGCGGTTTGGGTCAAAGGGTCCAGTGCTAATTTGGTTTTAGAGAATGCATCTATTTCTGGCCTTGCCATCCTTTTGTTAGAGAGAGAGAGAGAGAGAGAGAGAGCAATTTTATCTTTTTTTAATGGCAAAATTATAAAGTTGGGTTTGACTATTTCATGGCCAAATTGTACACAAACTAAAAAATTGTTGGCTCCGAAGAGGCCACAGATGGAGTTTAAACAAGCATGATGTCTTTGTTCACGTGTTCGAGATCGTGACATTTTAATAATATTTATTTTACTACTTTATTTTTCTGTTATTTTTAAACATAGTAGGCACACGATTAAATCTCATTGCAATCACCCGGACAAGGTTTTAGTCAAAGCATTAGAGTTCGATAACACACAAATTCTATTTGACTCAAGTCGGATACACTTGCACTCTACCTATGTATTTAGGTGACAATATGATATGGCAGGCAAAATCTTTGTCTTGTAATCGCTATAATATTGTGATTTTTCTTTTCTTCTTCTTATTTTTTGACTTGGGTTTTCAGGTAAAGCATTCTTTGAGTTTTACAAAAAAAAAAAAAAATTTACATTTTTATCTTGATGTAATAAAAAAAAAATCTTACTTAAATTCTATTAAACCATTTTTTTAAAAAATTAAAATTATCTAAATAAAAATTTTAAAAGTTGATTTTGTTTTATTTCTCGTATTCTTACAATAAAAATTCAAAGTAAATAACATTTCCTAGTAGCCCGGAGTTCGAAAGGGTTTAAAACTCTCGGTCTCTAAAAAATAAGAATAATATTACGTTTACTCTCTTATTTCACTCTCTAAATACATTTTTTGGCATGTCAAATAATGGTTTGTACAATTAATGTAATAAATTAACTATTTATAATTAGATTAATTGTATCAATCATTATTTGAAACATAATCAGGTATGTTTAGATAGAAACATATAATTACTAAAAAAGATAATGATAGTAATTTTATGCACAATGACACGTGGATACTTTAAGGACATTAAAAAAACAACATATTTAAGAAACACAATGAGTTGTCATTTGTTCGAATAAACATGCATGGTTTCATTTGCTAGGACCACTTGAAAGGAAAGTGGATTACTCCAACATCTACATCATATGATGTGCCACAGAAATTGATTCCAAGATTCCGAGCCAATAAATTTTCTAACTATTATTCAAGTGTCTATTTTGTAGGTTTTTATGGAGGAACATACTTTAAGAATATCAAATTTTTCAACACAGCATCCACTTACGTTATGACATTTTTCAAAGTGAGGCATAAATGGAAGATCAAGCACACATTGAAAGATTATTTAATTTTCCCAAAATCTACCTACACCCTGACATCCAAAGAGTATTTGTAATAGTTGTCAGCCTTACTTATTCGTTTTGGAAAAGTGAGCTTCATGAAGATTGTAGTTGTCATCTCAAGGTTTCTAGAATGGGTTGAATTGTGGAATTTGGACACTGTTTGCTTGGCTAACTAGTCCAATTACAAAGAGGCATTTTCTCACAAGGAAGTCCGAGACTAAGGCAAATCCGAGTTCAACCTCATCTTTTCTAAAAGATGTTAGCACTTTAATTTTAGCTTATGTTGGTAACTTTTTTTAATTTTTGCTGAACATTATGCTAGTGGGGTCCATCTTTGGTTAAAAGAAGACCATAAAGTAATTAATTTTCTCATTTTGCCTAGCATTCTTTTTCCTACATTTTCTTCCTTTTGAATCTTTACTTGTTTTTGTAAGAACTATGGGTGGAAACTCTAATTCTCTTATAGGCTTTATTTATACCCTCCCTAAGGCTTGTAATCAGCAGAAAAATGTTGAATGAAAAAACTAAAAATTCTTCTTCGAAATGCTTGAGCTTCCAATCTTTAAGTGACTGCCTTCTTCGGTGAGTAATATCCGATTGAGTGTGTTGTTTTGGTTTCCATATTTGTGAGTATCATGGATTCCATTATTATTGCATTTCTTCTCTATTTCTCCTCTGAAGGTAGAACATCCAGCAAGGGTGTATCAAGCTCTCACCATAGCAAGTTAGAGAGTTCATCCTCAAAGAAAGCCAAATACCAAGAAAGTGCAACCTTAACACTTTCTAGACCGACCAACATCCCAACCGCCATATTTTTTCATCCCCATTGATTTAACCGCTCATTTTTTAACACAATCACCCTCACACATACAGCTTTAACCTGCCAAAAGAATTGTATCCATTCGGTTTCACAAGAGAGAGTTATGTCTCTCCAAAGTTGATGTTTTGTTCTCGGCCACAGCAGTAATTCAAGATCCAGCGACCTCCAGCATTGTAAACATAATTTTCGTTCCCCAACGAGTTAACCCTTGAAATTTTAAGAGTAATTTTTCCACACATCAATTAAGAATTTGTTAAAATTTCAAAGCATTTGGAAAAGTTATACTGTCTGGAGTTTGAAGTATTTTCGACCAAGTAGTAGAATTTACAGATCAATTTTTTTGTCCAACTTTCTTTGTGCTTCCTTGTCACCAAGTGGAAGCATATCATCAAAGGTTGTCTAGAGGGTAACTAACCAAAATTGAAAGTTTAGAACAGGTATTTATTTAGAATAATTCTATGTTTACTTTTTTATTCTACTCTCTTAAAATACTCGTTGACGTGTCAAACAATGATTGATGAAATTAATATAATAATTGATTGCATTAATTGCATCAATCATTATTTAATACTGAGTATTTTAAAAGAATAAATATAATATTACTCCGTTATATCTAACTATAGCCATTATTGATTTGCTCAAGCTCTATTTTCAACTTATTCACACATTTAATGTTACCAACATGCCGGAACCCCTACAATTCCACCATCTTCAATAGCGCTTAATGTTCACATATTATGGAAACTCCCTTCCGATTGAGTTCTTCTCCACATTGTTACCGGGTGATCAAGGAATTTTCCTATAATTTTTTCAACTGATATTTCTATATAAAAAGATCTCCTTATTTTTTCACTGCGGATTCTCGTGTTATTCTCTTATAGATATTTACTGTGAAAAAGTTTCAAATGAGTCATTTAGACATTTCCTTTTTTCACACAAACCCTTCGATGACTTATCAACTGTCTTGCTTGAGGTTTAGTTTCACAAAAATGGAGACAAACTGGAATAACGTCCGATCTTGTTTCTGGATTGAGTGGAAAATGAATATATGAAGTTTGTTATGTTCCTCTATACATCTTTGTGATGGGGAAATCCCCGTGAAAAAGAGGCAACTTTCGTGTATTTTGTGATTGGATGTAATTGTTAGATTTTCTCTCGAATAAATCTACTCTTGTTTTAAATTTACCTTATAATTTTATGTTTTAATCTTATTTTTTAACATGTAATTTGTTAATAGATATAATTAACGTTTTATTTTAATTATTTATAATTTATCATAATTATTAAATCAATTAACAAGTGACGTATAAGTCACGCGTCGGTTACGAGATAATTAGAAGACAAACTTAGCAGTATTATTTTTTTATGCATTGAATTGTCGCTTCAACTCTTGTTGCTAGAACGTGTCGAATTGCCTATGGATTCAGCAGGCAAACCCAAATGTGCTAACGTTGATGGTTGGTCGTGATGGTCCGACCAGGGTCCGACTGGGTATGAACGTGAGATGATAAAGTTGTTAACTTTGGCAAAAAAGTTGGAACTTTTTATGCTTGAAAGTGGTTGTGGATAAAGCATAGAGTGGATCGCCCAGATTTTAAGATGATTTGCAGATGGTCGTTGTTTCTGACGAAACGTGTATGGCAACTCCGCCCACCTCAACCCTTCTCTCCTTCTGCTTCTTATATTCCTTCTTCCTTCCCCTTTTCTCTCTCCTCCTTCCTTATTTCTCTCTCTACCACTCGTCTTTCTCCTCTTCTTTTCCTCCCACATTCTGCCTCTTCCTCTCTCTTCATGGCTCCTGCTATGGACGCCCAAGAACTTTCCCTGGCGGAAGAGGCTGCAGCAACTCACCGGAACGACTTCTCCGGCGATGATGTTGCTCGGAGATCAAGAGTCACCGTCGTCGGTAGTGGGAATTGGGGTAGTGTGGCGGCCAAGCTCATTGCTTCCAATGCCCTCCGGCTCAGCTCTTTTCATGGTAATAAATTTCTGTTATCTCCCGCTCCCCCATTCTTTAATTCAACAGAGCCCTGGACTCTGCATTTTGCTCAATCTGGGCGAAAGAACCGAAACTTAGGCAGTCTGATTGTCTTGGCTTCGTTTGTGAAGCTACCTAGATTTGGTCGTTGTTGGTTGCTGTTTAGTCCTATTTGTGAACATAGTAGTTATTTTTTTAATTGAAATATCAGATGAGGTTCGGATGTGGGTGTTTGAAGAAACGTTGCCAAGTGGTGAAAAGCTCACAGACTCCATTAATCTAACCAATGTAAAGATCTACAAGTTACCCTGTAAATTTCCATTTCCACGGCTAATTCTTCAAGGCCATGTATGAATACTTTCATTTTTATTGATAGGAAAATGTAAAATATCTCCCTGGTATAAAGCTAGGCAAGAATGTGATTGCAGATCCTGACCTCGAAAATGCAGGTACCAACGAGAGTCAAACAATGATGTTGCTCTTTTCTCTCGTATTTACTTTTTGAACTTATGTTCGATCGAATTAAGATTTTGCGATGAAAACGGGTCGAATTCTGCAGTAAAGGATGCGAATATGCTGGTTTTTGTAACTCCGCATCAATTCATGGAAGGAATATGCAAGAGGCTGGTCGGGAAGATAAAGGGAGACGTGGAAGCCATTTCCCTCATCAAAGGAATGGAGGTTAAGATGGAAGGACCATGCATGATATCCAATCTCATATCTCAACAACTAGGAGTCAATTGTTGTGTCCTGATGGGTGCTAACATAGCTAATGAGGTTAAAATTTCAAACTTCATAATTTTTTCAACTTTTATATCGACTTTCTCTAAAATACGTCAACCGATTATGCAGATTGCAGTTGAAAAATTTAGCGAAGCAACTGTGGGATACAAAGAAAAAAGAGAGACTGCTGAGAAATGGGTCCAGTTGTTCAGTACTCCATATTTTGTAGTCACAGCTGTGAGTTAATTGTCAAAGTTATTACATTAAGTTTAATGAAGTTGTATCTTGGCTGGATTATATTTGTGACATTAACTCAAATTGCCGAGCGGAAATATATGTTTGTGATGTATTGTAGGTTCAAGATGTTGAAGGAGTTGAACTATGTGGGACCCTGAAAAATGTTGTGGCCTTGGCTGCAGGTAATATGAAAAGTCTCTGAATGTCTTACACTCTTGATTCGAATTAGGAATAAAAACAATAAGTTGCTTATGGAACAGGTTTTGTTGATGGTTTGGAGATGGGAAATAACACTAAGGTAATGACAAAAAAAATTAGAAGATGAATTGAAATTATCTTTTCTTTTAAATCTTTGACACGGATATGTCCGGCTAGGCTGCTATAATGAGAATCGGTCTGAGAGAAATGAGAATTCTTTCCAAGTTGCTGTTTTCGTCTGTCAAGGATAGCACGTTCTTTGAGAGCTGTGGTGTCGCCGATCTCATCACGACGTGCTGTAAGAATACTGATTGATCTTGTTTTTTTTTTTTTGGGTTATTTTGTTTATGATTTTTCTCTTCATTGAGAAATTTTGAATGTGTTAGTGGGAGGAAGAAACAGGAAAGTTGCAGAGGCTTTTGCAAAAAATGGAGGAAAAAGGTTAGGCTAGTATTGGTAGTGTTATATATTTAAAACTTTTTCTCTATATCTAAAAGCAAAGAATCGAATTGCGATTTCAAAAAACTATTTCTGGAAACTGTTTTGTTGTTCAGATTGATCCTGTTTTCTCTTCAGCAATTTTTAAAAATATGGTGAAGTACAATTTAAACTTAACGCTACAAATCAGAGCTTAATTTCTATCTTATCCATTAAATCCAGCACTAGTATACTAGGTTTTTCATTTAAAGGTGTTCTAAGATGATTTCTAACCTGATTTTGATTTTTGTTAATTTTCTCTTCGGATTTTGAACTCTGTCGATATCGCGATAGAATATGAAATCAAGTTAGAAATCACTAGAGGGGTTAGAAATCATGTCAAAACACCTCATTGAATCATTGAATAGAAAATATGGTATTCATGTATTGAATTTTATAAATAAATTGACGGATATATCTAAATTGCTGACGGTCGAAATATTATTCATCTGCGTAGAATTTGAAGAGAGGTTTCTGTTTAACTTCTGCAGATCTTTTGATGAGCTTGAAGCAGAAATGCTGCAAGGTCAAAAATTGCAGGTGGGTTTCATCTTCTTCCCTTTCATCAACAAATATTGCTTCAAACTTTTCTCTTTTTGTAAAGGTTTTTTTAAAGCTAAGCTCTTCTCTGTGCACCATTTTGAAGGGTGTCTCGACAGCACGAGAGGTTTACGAGGTTTTAACCCATCGAGGATGGCTAGAGCTGTTTCCTCTCTTTGCAACAGTTCACGAGATCTGCTCCAGTCAGCTTCCTCCTTCTGCCATCGTTGAATATAGCGAGTGCAAACCCAAATGCTCGGTCGTAGATGGATCAGCCCAATAATGCTTCTTACTCTTTCATTTGCCGATGATAAAGCTTTTGCATATTTCACGTATAGTTTGATAATGTTTTGTTTTCTTCTTCGTAAAATGTAGATTCTAAAAGAAAAAACCATCACGCTAACACGATGTAGCGGTAGATTGGATGTTCCGTGTTAACAAGGCCAGAATGCTTTAGCCATTTTCATTTGATGCAGCTGAAGATGACCGTCAGAGTGAGTTCTTTTGCCTAATTTTGATATTTACTGAGTTTTAAGTTCTTCCATTCGGTCACTTTATAGGCAAACTCGGTTTATATGTTGTAAACACGCGATTATATCCGAATCTCCGGCCACGAAAAACCAAATTTTTTCAGTAAGAAAATCATATGAAACCAAAGATGATAATTTAAGGAAAAGAAATGAAGCCAAGCCATTTCTCCTTTCTGGCAATAGTTACAAATAAAACTGTCACAAACCAGAAACTACACAGCGAAAAAATCATAATCACAAAAGTAAAGCCATGAGATTTTCCTGAAATGAAAAACCAGATCCTGAATTACATATTTTGTACTAAGAAGATGTTACCCGTTTTGTATTCTGTCGACTCGATCTACACTTTTTCGCGCTCTTTCCACCTGGTAATCGATGCTTTTTCTCGGTTTTTCGTGTCTGTCCACGCTCCTACGCGATCTCTCTATGTGCTCAAAGGAAAATTTTAATTTTTCTAGCCTATCAGTATTGCTGGAGAGATTCTTGAGTTTTTCAGGCCTATCCGTGCTTTGCCTCGGCTTCTCTCTCCTGTCCATGCTCTTCCTCGAAAGTTCGAAAAAGTCAGTACTTTTTCGAGGATTCTCGAGCTGGTCTGTGCTCTTTCTAGAACCGTATGCGAGGGAAGGGGACTTTTCAACAGTAAATATGAACTTCTTGAGATGCTTTATATATTCTGGATATAGCTCTAAATTGCAGTGGTTTCCTCCTTTCAGCCATAGTGGTTCAAATTTCTCTTTACAAAGCTCCCAAAGTTGTTTTCCATGCGACCAATCGACTACATTGTCGGCAGTTCCCTGCAAAATTAATATCCGGAAGCAGGATAAATTCATGCCAAGTTAAAACCTCTTTAAATCCTTCTTCATAGATGAACTAAAACCTCACAATATTTATGAAACATAAAAAACCAAACATGATCACAGGAGCAATGGTTATACACAAGATTTCTCACAGCCTATTGATGGTACGTGCCTCTAGCGCAAGCAAGATCGTGACGTGAAGTTTTTTTGCTTTATCGATTAAAAATGGAGAAAAATGAGAGGAAAATCATCTCAAAATTTGTCATGCCAAGGCAAATTTACAAAAGAAAAGTAGAAGTTTAAACAAGACAATTATCTTAAAAGTGGATACAAATATATGAAAAAGCTTATTGGAGTGTGAGCTTGATTGGCGTCTAATGGAGTTTGTCTTACTGCATTTCACTTCTTGGTTATCATATACTAATCGAAACTAGGACAATATCTATTCATCGAAATACAAAAAATAAATTGTCACAAAAAATACCGATCGAACAGAAATACGAAAAGGATTTTTCTTACGTGAATTATGAGGATGGGGCAATTAACCATAGGAATCTTGTCGATATTCTGCCAATAAACCAACAAAATTCAGCATCTTATGATAGAGCAAACATAAAGAAAAAGAAGGGGTAAAGATAAAACAATTGACCTTATAAATGTCAAACCAATATGTATGCTTAACAGGATACATGACTCTCAAACCGGAAAGTATTGGACTGTGAAGAACGACAGCTTTCAACAACGGCATCCGAGCAGCAAGATCCAAAGTCGGACCACTCCCAACCGATTGACCGTACAGGATGATATCCTCTTGCTTAGCACCATAGTTTTCTTCAAGACATTTGTATGCAGCTTCGATATCTGCATATGTATTCTGCTCAGTTGGCTGCATCGAAAGACAACCGAGATCTGTTCTTAGATTTTACTTTGAACTCTTCATTTTGAAAACATTTGTAAAACGTTTGACTCTGTAACTGACCTTTCCAGATGAGTGACCATACCCAGAATAATCATACCTGCAGATAACAATTCTATGCATCAGGAATCGATTTTCTCGGCTGTCGTCAATTATAACTATGAATCATTTTTGTATTGTTTTGTGTAAAGTACGTGAAATGTGCACGGATTTATCTTTTCAACTTCGTGGTGAAGGTACATCAATCTCTAAATAAAGCTTCATTTGAATGAAAACTTGAGATTCTAGATGGAAAACTAGATCTTTTCATGATAGTATTTATAACGCAAGTTCTCCTGAGTCTTGTGGTAATCAATTTGGCACAAGCTGCACCATAATCATCTCCCTGAACTTACGCTGATGGCAGGAAGAAAAAATCATCAAGTAGGCCGACGGATCCAACATTTGGCTCGTGATCTTCATGAACTTGAGTTATTTATCAGTTAAAAAAATAATTTATAGTAGATGCAGATGCAAGATAGATCATACAATAATTCCAACTAAATCCACTACAATATAAAAAAACCCGGCTTATTTTCCACATTTCACCTTCAGACTTTTGAAGATCGTCTCCCTAAAAAACCCAAGCGAAAACATCCAAAAATACCCAAAAGTAGTTGAACAAATTGACGGGAAAAAAATGAAAAACTTCAAGTGCCCAATAAAAAATCAACGAAAATGGCAGAAATATAGAAATTCGAGCTAAAACTGAAATCGACAGACAAACCAATATGAATTAGAGAAACTGAATTGAGAGCAGAAAAAGTAGATTACCCCATTAAATTGACACGCAAATGGATGCTTAATTCGAGAAAAAGCTCATACATCTGGCCCAGATCCGCAGCGTTGCCATGAGAGTAAAGCAGAGTAGATGTAGCCATAGGGTGACGAATATAGACGGCAACAATCTCAGTGCCTTTGCGAGTGGAGAGCTTAAGAATTTCAACGTTTTCGCGATGGGGAAAGAGGCTGAGGAGGAAGAGTCCAGTGAGCTCGTCAGTGACGAGATTATAAGAGGGTGGATTAGGGGGGAAGAAGGCGAGCTTAGCCGCCATTGACGAGGTAACCCCACCCATTTTTCGCCCCTTATCAGAACCGGAGCCAAGCAATCTCCGTATGTATGGTGGATAACAAACGAGTAAGGAAGATGGTCCAAGTCAAGTTATGAAATTTTAGAGAGAGAATAGAGATTCTCAGGCCGACATTCCTTTCCTTCTGCGGGTGATTGCAACGTTTTAGAGAGAGAAAGCGAGGAGAGAGAAAAGACTAGACTGGGACGCCATCACCATAAGTGAACGTTACGACCAAGTTTGTTTGCACATGATAACATATTATTACTATAATCTAATAATTTCTTCTATATACAATCATCATTGCCACGTGTACAATTGGTTTTCAGGGATCCCTTCTGTTAACAATTTAAAACTTTTAATTTTGATAACTAATTCCTTAGTGTAAGAAGCCTTAGCAAAAGACAGTTTCATTGAGTCTGCGATCGAGAGAGAAAAGAAGAATGTCCTACCCCGCGAGAGAATTGAGATCTTCAAAAATTCTTCGAACGATGAAGTTGAAGACCGCGTTGTGTTCAGGTCCACTTCTCGATCTTCGCTAAGTTGAGATCTGTTTTCTTGATTTATTTGCTCGACGAGGAAATGAAAAAATTATGTGTCCATTTAGTTTCTTTTGAGAAAAGCAATTTCTAGTATCCAAGTTGCTCCTTTTTTTGGTCAATACCAATGCAAAGCTCGATTAAATAGTTCCGGAGCTTGCATTTTTGAAAGATATAGGTACGTCTGCATCAAACACACGTAATTTCGATTCGCAATATTGAGAATCAATATCACGTGAAGTTCAAATTTTAGGGTGGTTTGAGAATACATAATTTATGCATGGCAGTTTTTTAAATTGAAATGTTGTTATTTGAAATTTATGTTGCTTTTTATGTGAAGTTGAAATCAATGTATTGATGTCAATAAGATGTCAATACTTGGTATTATTGGATGAAAGATTCTGCAATATTGCGACCCATATTGCGATGGTTAGTAATTTGTTAAACAAAATCTACGCAAAAGTTTACTTTGAGCCAAAAGATAAATATAGAAATATTGATTGTGAAGAAAACTAAGACAATGAACTTAATGAGTGTCATGTTCATGTTGAGGGAGTGGATGTTGATAGTAATGGAGTTGGAGATGCAGGTAGTACTAAAGGAGGACATCTTGGTGATATACGCAATACTTCTGATGAAATTTCAAATAATGAAGTTGAGAATTTAGATACTGAGGTAAAATTAGTTTCAACAAGTTTTAATGAAGACTTTTACTCGTTGAATGAGTCAAATGAAGATAAAGAGCAAGAGATTACAATGGAGATTGACGGAAACAATGGAATCTACCTGGTTGTTGTTGCAGTTGTAGAAAATGAATGTAAAGACTCGTAGAATTAGTTTTTGGAGTTACTACTGAGGGAGTTATGGATTGACAGCCGTTCGGGATGGACTTTTATCTCCAATTAACATGAGGTAATATTTATGTTCTATTGCAATATTCAATATATTTCATGTGATTTGGTAATAAATTGACATACACTTCATTTGAATATATGGACTGGTTCCGACACTTGAGGACCTTGTGCCTCAGGCCGAGATTTTATTTTGTCTCCGTCATATGTACGCTAGTTTCAAAAATAAATTTTGTGGGAAGTTGTACAAGGATGCAATAATGAATGCTTCAAGAGCAACAACTATGTATTCTTTCGAGCAAAAGCTGAAACAACTAGCATTTATTGATTACACAATATACATGCATCTGAAGGGCAAAGAATGCATTAGTCATGTGCCGTGGTGCGACTCAGCTATGAATAATCTAAGTGAATCTTTCAATGCCTTGATTTTACGTCCTCATGATAAACTAATAATGATTATGTTGAAAATGATGAGCAAGAGCTTAATGTTATATATCTTAGATTTCATATATCTTATAGAGATTTTCATAATAAAGCAAAAGTGGAAATTTAAGCCTAAGTTAGGAAATTTATGAAGCATTCTAAGATTGTTGACGATTTGACCTCTTAGGAGTATTTGAAAAATTTGGTAGGCTTACCAAACTTAGATTAAAAAGTGTGCTTCGTAAAAATTGTAGCTGACATCTCAAGCTTTCCAAAATTAGGTGTTTCGTAAAAGTTAGACATTGTTGGCTTTGTGAACTATGGCCAAAACAAGGAGCTTCCTTCGCCTGAAGAAGATTAGAGGAGGTTCCCGACCAAGGATGAAGAACACTGAAGCTTATGCTCATGCGGGAATCCTAACACACTTCTTGAAGTTGACGTCAATATCATTTGAAGAGGACTCATGGAGACACTCTCATGAAATAAAGGCATGCAAGGGTCAAGACATTTAGCCATTATTTAAGTGCACTTTTATGTTATGTGTCCGACTATAGAGTATAATGTAATTTGTCATGCAGCTAGGTATGTTTTAGCCAAGTGAATGGTACCCTTTTTTGAGGGTTTTTCGATCTTTTTCTTTAAGGGCTCTTGCCCTAGTTAGTAAGGTATTTATATCCCTTTTGCAGGTTGATGCTGCCAACTTTGATTGATAGACATAACAGAAACGTTTGGCTTTGCAAACTTTCTCCTTCTCGGTTACTTGTGATTGATTAGATTAGTGTTACCCTTTTGTTTATTTGTGAAATTTTGTACATGAGAGTTCTTATTTTAGTCTCCTCCTAAACAAAACTCACAAAACATCAAGTTGGGTGTTGCATATGAACCATTGTGACCGTAGAAGTGGAGGGGTGTATTTGGCACCAATCCGACAAGCTAGTGCCTAGTCGATCATAACTTCATTTTCCATCCGAATTTGGTTACAAAATTTTGAGGTTCATTTTCCATTCGAATTTGGCTCCTCCGCTTATCCTCTTCGACAATTTAAGTGCCAATAATTTGCCATCAAATTCCTATGCTTAATACAAAATCCAAGCACATCGACATGACATCGATTATCATTTTATTTTGTGTGGGACAGATTGATCACTAATACACTTGCCAAACCATTGCTTGTGTTAAAATTCCAACAGTCAAGATAAAAGCTCCTATTCTTCCAGCACTCAACTAATAACTTATTAATCCTCAGATAATACATTTGGTGGGGCACTGCATTGATGTTGAATTCATTGTCTTCGTAGACCCACCATATTCAAAGCTCCCGGTGGGTGCCTCTGTAGCTGCCTATTCTAAGCTAGTCGAGCATTGAACAATTGTTGTACATTTCACAGGTTGGCATTTAACTAGACAGGCAAAGCTCTTGTTCAGATGAATTCTGTTCGAACCAGACCCATAAGTGTCCATTAAACTTGGCATATTCTGTTCATCTCAGCTGCTAATTCCTGCGGACTTGGGTATGTCGGTTGCTTCCTAGCAGACTCAGATCAATTGACACATCCATTTCTCGGCCAAAAGTAAAATCGGGAGATCTAGCCGAATCGTGAACCTCGAGGGGGACTCATGTAACAGTGAAAAAAAGCGCAAAAATGACATTTGATGTAAAAATGAGCAATTGAAGACAGTAAAGTGATTGAAAGTTAATGAGCTGCTAAGAAATCTTAATTTTTTGGGACTGAAGCCTGTTGCCTGTTGCCTGTTGCAGCGAGAGAGAAAGAGAGGGGGAGAGAAAGAGATCCAAAATCACTTACTTTTTTCCCAGCTATCCTTTTCCTAAAAACAAGAGAATCAATCAATAAAGATCAAATCAAAATGACCATAAGGTACATGATTTGGCCAGGAAAAATAGCTAATGGAAATTCTAAATATAAAATAAATGGATCGAGCCAAAACTAATTTTGTTCCTTTCCTGGTCAATAAATGTTGTAACCAGACCCCACAATAACAGCTGAACATATCATCAGATAAGCAATACCACAAGAATCTACTAATATCATATAGAAAGATAAATAGGACGCAGAAAAAATGTAAGATTTTACCTCTTTTCTGCTTATAGTGGAAGGATAATGAAAGCCTTGGCCTTCTTCTGCAGCAAAAGCATCTGCAATTGCTTTGAACAAATAATGTACCAGATGTGTGTTCTGTAATTAGAAGACAAAATCAAATCCATCATGAAAACAAACAAAGAAAGTTCAGGGGTTTCTGAAGTTTAGAGGTCAAGTTGGAGACACACCCAACTTTGAGCAATCTTTTATTCCACTGATAGTCAAGTTCATATTTACCTCCTTATCACAACCAGCCTAATGAAATCATTTCTAGTCAGTATCAAGACCTTGTCGCCCGTCAGACTAGGTTGATATCCACTAATGCCCAACTCCTCACAGTAGCATATTAAAAGAAAGTATAATTACAAACCAACCCAAGGGCATTCAAATGTTCTAACCATAAAATATGATACCTTGTTTCAATTTTGTGAGAAAACTCCTGCAGGGGAAAATCCAAAGAAGTAAAAGTAAAAGATTTCCAATAAAAAATCTCCTCGTACAAAAAAAAAAAATTAAGAAACAAAATCAACTTAGAAACAGATCTCTGCATTGTGATTGAAATGGCAGAAACACCCTATAATTTTTTTGGTGCAGAGGATAAGAGGAGATGATAGGCAGTGACCTATAACTAATTTGACTTTCTCAATAAGGGCACTTGCCCTATTCACCCAAAAAAAAGTTCAAGGACAAAGGAAAATCTAAATATCAATACCAGACATATGTTTAGCCACAACTAAACAGAAGAAATGAACAATTTCCAACCCCACCAGACTTGGATGATGATATTGCTTAAATTTTTCTCCAGCTCTTCCATGTACTTGACTCTTGCCTTCAATTTAATACTGCACTCAACACGAGCCATATGCAAAGTGTTGAATCACATTGCATCATATTATCTTCCAACAAGGCTGTCATGTAATTATAACTTCCGCACCACAAACAGCATAGAAACTTCCACATTACTCCTAGGTTCCTTTAAAGATCCGACTGGTCAGGAGGATCTGTCTGGAACCTAGAAGTAATGAGGGAACATTTGTAAATCAACATGAAATGTTGATTTTTTGGAGCTTCATCTAATAGAATAGTGGCCATTCTATGAGTATCTTCAGACATAAACAGAGAAACAAGGAAATCTACAATTAACAAATGCTTAATAGAACTTAAAATAACAAGCTATCCATCAATCTCATTATGATTAGAAAAACTGTAGTAAACCACCAATCATAAATGCCTTGGAAAAAATCACCATGCTCAAGCATACTAATTTTACCATAACACATGTAAGAATCAGCCAAACAGAGAACATCAACCCCAAATAATCTACTTCAAATAATGTAACTTAATCAACAGAATCTAATGCCAAATTTCTCATTATTGAAAAAGTAATGAAGAGTAAAAGGTAAGCCCTAAGGTATCTCATTCACCATTTTTGCAACTACAAATCGTTAGGGAACCCTTCCTTCCATCTTATAGAATTCATTGCTCAATCGAAAATTTTGAAGGGCTTCATACATTACCCAGAACATCCAAAATAGACCTAATAAATTGACTAAGTCTGTCGTCGAAGTCGCTTCCTCAGCTTCCTGTACTTGTGCTTGTTCATCTTCCTTTTCCTCTTCTTCTTCACACTGTCAGCCCATACTTTCCCCGAATCATCCAATCCTTCATTTTCCTCCGCAGATTGAGCCGGAGATTGAGCCGGCACCATCGACAATACTGGATTGCAACAATATCCGAACGGAAAGCTCGGGTAAATCTGGCTTATTGGAGAAGAGGTCGAGAAATTTGTTTCCGAAGAAGCAGAAAACAGGGTTGCATCAGATATCCCGCCACCGTCTGGCTTGATTTCCGCGAAGTGAGGTTTGTTAACAACAATCGGAGCTATGCGATTCTTAGCTGGCCGCTCGTACAACGCGGCGATTAATCTTGCGGCGGGTGATTTTCGAAGGAGTTTTTGGAGAGGTGAAGCCATGGAAGTCGAAAGATCGGCGAATTTCTCCGCACTAGACTGCGGTGAGTCGTCTTCTTTCTCGAAGCAGAGGATCACAAGAAAGCCCTCGTCTATTTGTCAAATTACTCTGCAACTGTCCAAGCTGAGCCGATGCAGTTAGGCTAAAGAGCTGAACCAAACGACCCAAACGAGCTTACTCGTTTCACTTGTTTTATGGCCCATTTTAACTGTAGTAGACTCGGTGGCCAAATTATCGATTTTACTACAATTCAATTTTATATAAATCTTTAGGATAATTATTAAATAAAACTTTATACTTTGGGATATATGCAATTGAATTTAGTTAATTTAAACCTCTTATTTGAAACTCTTATCATTTTAAACCTAGTAAAACTGGAAAGAACGTATTTTCTCAGTTGGCAAATGATGAATCTTCTTCATCTTCTTCTCTAACAGATTAGCTAGTCTCGACACTCAAAAGGTGAAAGGTAGAATGACGGGTGAAGGTCTGAAAATGGTGGAAATGGTGAAGAGAAATGTAGGAATGAAAACGAGGAAGGGTGAGAGAGAGTGGGATTGTGGAGTCCCCTGGTGCTCCTAGTACAATATTATCTGTTTTGTGCCGGAGCCCACACGGATTTGTTTTTAGAGTTATAGCCCAAAACGCCTTGTACTAGGTAGGGAGATGAACTCTATTTATAAACAATACAATTTTTCATTCTTTCAAGTGATGTGGGATTGTACACCTCCAGTGATATGACTATGTCCTTACAATCGACAGAATCTTGAGTCGTCCTTGCCTTTACAGGGTTGGTTGTCACAATCTCCCTCCCTTGGTGATATGCCTACAACCCGATCTGTCTAGCATAAGCCAAGATAAGTATTTATCTATTTTATCTATCTAATGGGCTTTTGGAATTTTGTAGGTAATTGGCTTCTCAAGGCTTGGAAAGAAATCAATGAAGAAGAAATTTGTTTTCATTTATTTCAAATTTTGTAACTGGGCCTTGTATTTAATTTGTATATTTTAGGAAACTCTAGTTTCGTTAAAAACTTTTTAATTGGTAAACTTTAACTTTGTTTCTTTTAGAATGTATGTTTGTAATAGTTTTCCAAATGGCTTGAAAAGGTTAAAGGTAAAGAGCAAGAAGTTGTTTTTCTTTGAGGTATTTCATCGAACAGCTGGCGGGCATCATCATACAAGCAGCACCAGCGCGGAGCACCCAGCGCACCAAGCAGCACCCAGCGCGCAGTGCACCCCCAGCAGCGTCATGGTCCATCCGACAGGTCTGGTTCGCTCGACCTGGTTCACTCCCACGGCTACCTCCAACGGTCATCTTCTTCAGCTTTCTTCGCTAGAAAGCTCCAATCTCCTTCCTGCTTATTTAAGCTTCTTCTGTAGCTTTGTAATGAAGTTTTTGTTGAATCAAATATTTGGAAATTATAGAGTGAAGCTTTGTCTTGTCTTAAGCGAGAGAGAAACCGAGAGGTTCTCTGGTGCGCCGGCGCTCTGCGCCTGAAGGCCACTGATTGTTCATTTGAATTTGGGTTACTCAATGGAACTTTTATCCATCCTTCTCTCCCTCTTTCGAGTTGGGAATCCATGGGAGAAGGCGGCCGAAATTCCGTTTCCCTCGGTTGAGAATTTCTTCGGCAACGACGAATTCTTTTCCCGGAGCAGTTCATTGCTTCTGGGCCAACTTGGGGATCCCTCATATTCCACTCTCACCGTTGGCAGCTTCTGAGGGAGAAGCTTCATGAATGAATGGCTTTTCTCCCATTGCTGGCAGCTCTTCCCGTGAAGCAACCTCTGCCTTCGGTGCTCTTCTGCGTCCAAAGGATTGGCATGGGTCCCATCGTTCCTCGGCGATCATGTGAGGTAATTTTTGGACTTCTCTGATTGGAAATAACCATCAATCATTTCACTATGCTGCATTTTCCCTTTCACGTTTTCCATCCTCTGTTTTCTGCATTTTTTGTCTGTTTTTGGGGTGCTCCTTTGAGCACCGATCTGTTGTTTCATTCTTTGTCTTCCGCATGCATATTCCTCCCACATTTACAGGCCCGTAGCTTAACACTTGGGAGTCCGAGGTCCCCATCGCCACACTTTCGGTTGAGAATTGGCTTTGATACTATTTGTAGAGTCTTCTGGTGCTCCCAATACAATATTGTCTATTTTGGGCTGAACGTCGCACAGATTTATTTTTTGAATTATATCCCAAAAGGAGTTGTACTAGCTAGGGAATGAAACTCTATTTATAAATAGCACAATTTCAACTCTCCCAAACAATGTGAGATTGTGCACCCTCACAGTATGAGTTGAACCTTCACAATCAATAGAATATTGGATCGTTATTGTCTTCACAAAGCAGACTACCACAGGGAACTTCGTGTACAGAGCAACTCTCTCACCCCATGAATTTGTTGAATGGATACTCCATTTTTTCTTAAAGGCATACAAACCAATGTAGAGATTAGGCATGAGAGATCACAAACTCTAATGTTTTTAAATTTTCAAGTTTGTTGTAAAACATGAAAGTTAAGTGATAGAGATTATTTTAAAGCAATAATATTTCTAAGATTTGTTGTTATATTTGACAACGATTGTAGATTAAATATATAGACGATTGTGGTCAAAAGATAAAAATTTATTGAGATAGACAATTAGTCATTGGATTCGTGGAGCAAATTGACGATCGTGATTAAAAGAATATGTGGTATCATCAAGTAAAAAGAAAATTGACAATCAAGGTTAAAAGTTACATTTTTAATGTATTATTGAAACATGCAATGCTAGATCAACATGGATGGCTAGTATTAAGAAGGGAGGAAAGTAGGAGGAGAGAAAAAGGAGAGGGTTACACAATAAAGAGATAGAATCTTCAAGTATACCGCAATAAATGCACAAAATTTAACGATAATTGAAATTCATCAAACTATAACTTACGCCTTGTGATTAAGGAGGATTTACCGAGCTGACCAATCTCAGTTTCACAAAACCGAAACTGATACCGAACCATGTGAAGAGAGGAACAAAACCATGAAGTTTATTAAAATATACAAGTTTGGATCAGATGTGAGTCAAACTCAATCATGTTTGGACTGAATTACGACTGAAGTTTGATTTTGAATTAGATGTTGAGATAAAATTTTAATGAACTAATTTGATTTTATTTTTGTCCATTTTGATCTTTAAAACCAAAAATAGAACCATGGAGATCTATTCTTTCCTTGGATGCATCGAAATCGAACTAACCAAAATTATAGTCAATTTTTTATCCAAATTAAGCTAAAATAAGAAATTAAAATCATATTTTGTTTATAATAACTATTAAATTCATAAAATAAGTAGATGTCATGACATATCTCTGTTCACATGATTTGATCAAGTGGAGATTTCCAGATTACTAAGGAATTTTGTTATACTATGAAAAGCCTAATTACACTATGAGATTTATCTGCACTTTATAGGTAAGAGTGCAGATTATTCTAGAATACCAGAGAAAGGGACTAGTTACTGTATGTGTCATCTGACACTGTGTGAGAGGCTGCAACAGAAATAAAGAGGGCAAAGGCTGCATGATGGTTTTCTGAAGGGCTAATTGTAGGATCAAAAATAATTTAAGAGGGGTGAATTATGTTATTAACAATTTTTTTGTGATTAGCTTACTACTTTGTACAAGTTCAAATTTATTAATATTTTCAAGCAATAAGATTAATTTTTCAGAGTTAAAACTTATTGTGAGTCAATTCTAAAGAGTTTAGAATGAAGAGATGCAACCTAATTGTTAACGCGGTTCGATCAATCTTACCTACATCCGTGTTTCAAGGCTCTTTCTTGAAGATTCCTCTCAATCTCAACTTCTTGAATTCACTCGATTGATCTTTCAGGTGTCAATCAATGCCTTATAAAACTCTTCTTCAGTGCGCCACCCTTTACAAGTTCACAAATAACAATGAGATCAAAATATCGAATAATACAAATCTCACACACTCTCAATGTGTACAATCATAAGTTGATGAGCTATGAGAGGTGAGATATAAGTTGAAGGTAAGGATTCTCAAGTTATGATTCGGTAACACTTCGTTGCAATTTTTTTCAGATTTGGTAGCTTTGCATGAGTCTTTATTCTTCTATTTGTAAGTGTCTTTAGAAAACAGATAGTTCGGTCTGTTAACTTAAAATGTGTTTAAGTTTAAGTATGTTTTTGATGATATAATTCATGTGATATAAATTGATTATCTTAAATGAATGAGTAGATGAATGCTTAATAAAGATATGGTTCGTGATTAACTATTTTTACTAGAAATGCTCCTTAAAAAGGGTATTATGTTTCAAATGATCTTCATTAAGTGTTTTTAGTTAAAAACAAAAAGGCAGTTCTAGTGCATGTAAGATATCGTCCAGTCAATGCAAATGAAAGATGCAAAATATCGAAAGTATATATCGACCGGTGGTTGGACAAAGAAGTGAATTCGTCCGCTAGACATATCGACTGCTGGCTTATCAATATTTATTGTCTGTTATACTAAAGCGAGAATGTCGTCCGCCAGATATGTCAACCAGCAGAAAGGCAGATATATCGACTGGTAGCGGAACACAGAAGTCAACCGAAATCAATGTCTGTAGCACCCGGTTCTATTGAACCGAATTTAACTAACCATTTATAATATGAGGATTTGGGAGAAAATGATGATTAGGTTAATAAATAACTATGCAAGGGCAAAAGAGTAATTAGCATTTTGAAAAGTGGAAAATGTATTTAAGGAAGGGTTTAATGAGGTTTAGCCGCCACTATTCCCTCATTTCTCCTTTCTCGGTATTCAGCTCAGGCTCAGCAGAACTCCAGGCGATTCTCCTTACCGATCCTCATTCCTCAACTAGGTAAGTTTTCCTTTCGTTCACTTGAGATTTCAGTGGTTAGCAGAGGGAGCGCAATGTATGTGTGTTATGTCGATATTGTGAATGAATGGAGTTCGGGATTTAGTACTGAGCTGAGAGTGTATGATGACCAGAACTTCCAAACTAGCTCCTTAGGTTTCTGAGTGATGTAGGATACAGTTAGTGGTAATCTAATCGGTATTCTGCTTATGAAACTAGGTGGGCAAGGCTTCCAGAGTAGTTGAAAACGAGTGATTTCCAGGAGATCAGGTAAGTAATGTTTGCTTGTGCCTTCGGGCCTACATCACAAAACGTTAGGTTTGTATTTACTTGGATGTGTTTGTATGCCATGCATCATGTTTTCAAAATGTATACGAAAATGAATTTGAATACATATTGGTATGGAGAGGATTGAATGTGATGAAACAGCAAAGTGAATCAGACTTACTGTTAAGGGAATTAATCCGCCCCTTAATGAGACAGTGGATATAAATATACTTTGGAAGAGCTGATCCAACTTCCAATTTCACAGGGGGATCTGAACATGTGAATCAGATTTACTGTTAAGGGAAATAATCGCCCCTTAATGAGTCAGTGGATATATACTTTGGGAGAGTTGATCCAACTCCCAATTTCACAGGGGGATCTGAATCAGAAACGATGAATGAGCAACTGAGATGAGAAAGTAGAAACTGCATGATTAGGAGTTTATGTTTCAGTAATTCATTTCATTTTGCATTACTTACTTAGCATTAGGCTAATAGATGAGTTTTGTGATGTAGGTGAAGAAGTGACAGCAGGTGTGTTTACTGAGTTCACTGAGGACTAGTCGGGTTGGAGGAGTGCACCTATTCAATGTTCTGGCAGCTAATGGGGCGGTTTAACTGATGTCTGTCAGTGTGGAGGACTAGTAGTTAAAGATTCAGTCTGAGTATGTTGAGTTTTCATGACAGAATTGATTTCAAAGTTTTGAACATGTTTTGAGTTTTCCTTCCTGATAACCGTATCTTGTTGGGTCTAGATGTTAGTACTTGCTGAATTTTGAGTAATGCAATGGTTGAATCATTTTTGAATGATTCCAGTAGAGTAAGTAAATCCTTTTCTGTAGTTGGAGTAGTGTTTTATAACGAGGAGTTGATGAAATGTTGTTTTGTTCTCTATCGGTAGATGATGTCTATCGGTAGATGTTGAGTCATGGTTAAGTTGTCTATCGGAAGATGTTGTGTAGGTTTTTGTCGTCTAGCGATCGGCAGATGTTGGATGAAGGAATCATCCGGCTGACGTCATCGGTAGATGTCGCGCGTTTGTCTATCGGAAGATGGAAATCTGCCGGCAGATGAATTTGTGTTGACTTCATCGGCAGATGAAGTTGTGTATGAAGTTATGTTGACTTCATCGGCAGATGAAGTTATGTTGACTTCATCGGCAGATGGTGTTGCGTTGACGTCATCGGCAGATGGTAATGCGTTGTTTGTGCACGTCATCGGTAGAAGCCTTTTTGTTTTCATTTTTTTTTGCTCCTTCCGTTGGCTTTGCTCATCGGCAGATACGTTGGATTTCCGCGATTTCTCCTAGTATTCCACAGTTTTAAACTTTAATTCCAAACTACCGATTGTCTCTTAACATTTCAAACCATGATTTATAGTTTTGTTTTACTACATTGCTGTTTAGAATTATTTCCGCTGCAAGTTTTAAATATTTTAAATTTTTAGAAAAAGTCAAATTTTGACTGTCGAGCGAAATTTTTTTTTTTAAATTTAGCATCAAGTCGTCATGGTTCGGTTCAGTGTTATGGGTAGCAAACCGGGTTCAGATGACTCGGGGCGTTACAATGTCGACCGGACTTAGAAATCAACCGAAAGCAATGTCGACCGAACGAAGATTTCGCCTGCACGGTTAATACCGTCTGAGCTAAGGAGACTCCATCCAAAAGTAACATCAACCGAAGCTGACATCCCAACAGATATATTATTTACGTAACGGTCATATTTTGGTACGGATTCAAGGAGTTGTCCAAATGGTTACGAAGACCATATAAATAGAAGAACAGAAGCTAGGAAAAACACTTTTTGAATTTTTTTTCCTACACGCGAACCTCTGCTTGCTGCGCATATTTTTTCAAGAGCTTAATGTGTAATACTCTTCAGTTTTCTACACCTTCCCAAATTCTAACTTGAGATATAGCTTTCAAGAAGGTGTAGATTTGATTTATCCTCCTTATAGCCTAGAAAGTGTAAAGGCAGCGATTGACGCCCGTGAAGATCAATCGAAGTGTAAAAGGCAGTTGATTGGCACCCGTGAAGTCTAATCAAGATTTCTCGTGGAAGAGAACTAGTGAATCTTCAAGGGGGTGAAGTCCTTAAGCGTGGACGTAGGCAAGATTGGCCGAACCAAGTAAAAATCACGGTGTTATTTTTTTCTCTCTCTCTCTCTGTTTAATTCGAATAAGTAAACAATAACTTAAGTAATTTATATTGTAGAAAGTAAACTCGATTAGGAGAGAAAAGTCTAATTCACCCCCCCTCTCTCTCTCTCTCTTAGACAATAATGGTCCTACACGGTCGACACTTTCTCTTGATCGGTCGATACTTTCTTGTCGTTATGTGTTATTTTAAAAGTCGTTCAACAACTCGGTCGACACTTTGACTTCTCGGTCGACACTTTAAGGCTCCTGGAATTTTTGGATTTGATCATGCGGTCGACACTAGCACTGTCTGGTCGACGCTTGCAGTTCTCGAGAATTTCTGTATTTGTTTCCGCGGTCGACACTTAAAACTCTCTTAAATTTCTACATTAGTTCCTGCGTTCAACATATCACTGTTCGGTCAATACTTAAGAGAGGTATTTAATTATATTAACATGTGTGTTCAAAAGTTTTCAATCTTCGATAAAGCTTTAGAACTTAAAGTTAAATGAATGCAATAAAAGCCTTCAAAGTGTTGAACGAAGTGACAGAGTGTCGACCGCTCAGTATCTTTACGAAATTCCAGAGAGCTGTTGACTTATAGATTGTTTAAGTCATAATTTGTTTTTGATTATGTATTTGTATAAATAATGTACAATTTGATTATGTGTATTTAAAGAAAATAATGAATATGAGTTTATATGGAAATACCCTTGAAAATGGTATTTTAGTTGTCTAATAAATCGGTTTGAGTATACAGAATGAAATAGCAACAGGCTTGCATATACCGATCGCTACATGACAAAGAACTGTTGCATCTGCCGATAGCTGTTGAAGCTACTCCTGCCGATGCCGGTTCATCACGTGTTGAGATGTATATGCCGATGACATTTACAAGTCTTATCTGCCGAAGCGTTTTTGAAGACATCTACCGATGACGTGGTCAGCGCTTATTTGTTTCATCTGCCGAAGCGGTTTTGAAGATATCTGCCGATGACGTGTCAAGATGGATCTACCGATAGCATTTGACGCTACTCATACCGATGTCGTTCAAGCTTGC
Organism: Begonia masoniana; assembly: GCA_022432975.1. NCBI lineage: Eukaryota > Viridiplantae > Streptophyta > Magnoliopsida > Cucurbitales > Begoniaceae > Begonia > Begonia masoniana. Next base: position 12,060,826 of record CM039514.1, on the reverse strand, counting down.
ACATGCCGATCACTAGACGACAATTTTCAAGAGTTCATCTGCCGATGGTTTTTAAAGAGACTTCTGCCGATGGTTTTTAAAGAGACTTCTGCCGATGGTTTTTAAAGAGACTTCTGCCGATGGCGTTTTTAAAGAAACATCTGCCGATGGCTCTGAAGATAGAATGTGCCGATGAAGTTCACGGATTGTCTCTGCCGAGGAGTTTTAAAGATGCTTCTGCCGATAGAAGTTGAAGATACTTCTGCCGATGGAATTCAAGGATACATCTGCCGATGGATTTTTAGGATACATCTGCCGATGACATTTCAAGCTGCATTCACCGATGACGTGTACCTGATCATAAGTTGCATCTGCCGGTGAACTTCCGCCAGAATTCAAAGTTAGCCGCGAAGCTACAGTGACGTCGTTTTCAGCCATAACTCCAGAACATTAATGGCGACGACGATTTGCAACTACAAACGGCAACGGCTACCTGAACTTGTACGAAAGCTGCTCCAACGGTAACTAAACTTCTATTATTGGATAAGGAGCATTGAAGTCAAGCCGATTTGAAGACAGAGTATTTAAGTCAAGCTTAGAGCACGAAGGAACAACTTTGGCGAATTTTCTATTGAGCCCTAACTTGCGATTAATTATACTCTGTATCAGTTTTCTACATCTCTCTATTCAAAACTTGAGATTCTGTTTTGAGAGCTTGTAGATTATTGTAATCTTCATTCAAATCTGAAAAACTTGTAAGGCAGTGGATTGACGCCCGTAAAGTTCAATCCAGGATTGTGTAAGGTTGTGGATCGGCACCCGAAAGCTCGATCAGGATTTCTCGTTGAGTAGAAGTAAGGAATCTTCAAGGGGGAGCCTTGGAGCGTGGACGTAGGCAGTTTGGCCGAACCACGTAAAAATACTGGTGTCGAATTTCTCTCTCTCTCTCTTTACATTATCTGATCACTTGTGATAAATCTATAAGTTTAATCTAGGAGAGAAATTAAGTTGACTAGTAATTAAAATTTAAAAAGGTCTAATTCACCCCCCTCTTAGACAATACCGATCCTACAATTGGTATCAGAGCGGGTATATCTTTGTCTAAGTTGTTTTTTTTTTTTGAACACTCTGTGGGATATAAACCATGGCATTCAATACAAACTCCTCACACATTGAGGGTCAATCCATTTCTCGTCCACCACTGTTTGATGGCAGCGATTATGTTTATTGGAAAGCGAGAATGAGAATATTCATTCAAGCTATGGACTATGAGATCTGGAATATAATAGAAAATGGGCCATATACTGCTTTTAAGACAAAAAATGGCATTAGGATTCCCAAAGCCTCACACGAACTAGATGATACAGACAAGAAGAATCTAAGCCTTAATGCCAAGGCTATAAACACTCTGTACTGTGCTCTAAATAGAGATGAGTTTAATAGAGTACAAGGGTGTGAAAGTGCTCAAGAGATTTGGCACTTATTAGAGGTCACACACGAGGGCACAAATCAGGTAAAAGAGAGCAAATTAAATATGTTAGTACACGAGTATGAACTTTTTACCATGATAAAGGATGAGTCTATTTCATCTATGTTTACTCGGTTCACTAACATTACTAATGGTTTAAAAGCTCTCGGTAAGATTTACTCATGTGAAGAACAGGTGAGAAAAATCCTGAGATGTCTACCCAGAGCCTGGCAACCAAAGGTGACAGCAATACAAGAGGCTCGTGATCTGAAGGTGCTCAAGCTGGAAGAGCTCATTGGCTCTCTGATGACTCATGAGATAACCATAAGGGCCAATGATAAGGAAGATCTCAAATAAAAGGAGATCAACAAAAAGAAGGACATTACTCTAAAGGCTTCCTCAAGTAAGCAAGAGGAATCAGAAGAAGAAGAAGAAGATGATGAGGACATTGCACTCATCACTAGAAGATTCAGCAAGTTCCTTCAGAGAAAAAGGATGCATGGGAGGAAATTCTCGAAAGGAGAAAAGCCTCAAAAAGAGAAGGAGATCACCTGCTTTGGATGTGGAAAGCCAGGGCATATGAAGGCCGACTGTCCACATGCTAAGAATCCCAAGAAATTCAAGAAGAAAGCTATGAAGGCCACTTGGGATGATAGTGATGAAGACACCTCCTCAGAAGATGAAGAAATTGCAAATCTGTGCTTTATGGCACATGAAGATAAGGTTAGTCTTTCATCCAGTAATTTAAGTGATTGTGATAGTGATAATGAAGATGGTGAACTTATTGATGCTTTCAATGATTTAGTTAAACAGTTTGGCATGTTAAAAACTAAATACAATACTTTGAAAAAGGAAAATGCAAACATGGTAGAACTACATGCCAAGACAACTAATGTGCATGTCAAAGAGATTGATGAGCTTAAAAGCAAAAACAAAGATTTGAATAATATTATACTGAACTTCACTAAGGGTGAAAAATTATTTAAGATGGTAATAGGAGGACAGAGAGCAAATTTTGACAGAACAGGATTAGGTTATGACAAGCCTAATAAAAAGAAAGCTTTTAAGAATTTCTTTGTTAAATCATCTATCTGTCATGCTTGCAATGAGTTAGGACATAAGTCGTATGAATGTCCTTTGAAATTAGGTAAGAAATCAAGCAATAAACTTCAATGGGTTCCTAAGGGAACCAGACCTAACACTAGGACCCAAAAGATTTGGGTACCTAAGAAGACAACCTGATTTCTGTTTTGCAGGTTGACTGCTCTCCCGGGACAAATCTGTGGTACCTTGACAGTGGTTGCTCAAGGCATATGACGGGAGACTCAACCAAGTTTGCTGTTGTCAACAAAAAGAAAGGGAGTGTTACTTTTGGTGGAAACCAAAAGGGCAAAATCGTTGGCATCGGCAATATAGGTAATCCTTCTCATCCTACTATTGAAAATGTTTTGCTAGTAGAAGGATTAAAACATAACCTGCTTAGCATAAGTCAGTTGTGTGACAAGGGCTATAAAGTAACCTTCAAATCAAATGCTTGTGTGATCAAAGACATTTCAACTAGTCATATATTGTTTAAAGGATTTAGAAAAGAAAATGTCTATATTGTTGATCTGAATGTTTTTGAGCATGTTGATGAGAAGTGTTTTGTTGTTAATTCTCTTAATGACTGTTGGTCTTGGCATAGAAGATTAGGTCACGTAGGGATGGATACCTTAGCTAAGATTACTAAGGAGAATTTAGTTAGAGGAATCCCTAAGATAACCTTTGAAAATGATAGGGTCTGTGAAGCTTGTCAAATGGGCAAGCAGATCAAAAGCTCTTTTGCATCAAAGAATGCAATCTCCACTTCTAAGCCTCTCCAACTTCTTCACATGGACCTCTTCGGTCCTTCCAATATAGCAAGCCTAGGCGGCAAATTCTATGCCTTTGTTATTGTAGATGATTTCTCTAGATTCACCTGGGTATATTTCCTGAAGTCTAAGGATGAGACCTTTGAAACCTTTTCTAGCTTTAGGAAAAGAGTTCAAAATGAAAAGGGACTCACCATTGTTGCTATTCGTAGTGATCATGGTGGAGAATTTGAAAATGAGAGATTTGAACTCTTGTGTCTCAAAAATGGAATTGAGCACAATTTCTCTTCACCTAGGACTCCTCAACAAAATGGTGTTGTTGAGAGGAAGAATAGATCTCTCCAGGAGCTAGCTAGGACTATGCTTAGTGAAAATTCCCTTCCTAAATACTTCAGGGCTGAAGCTGTTGCTACAGCTTGCTATGTACTCAATCGGGTCTCTATAAGACCTATTCTTGAAAAAACGCCCTATGAACTTTGGAATGGCAAGACTCCTACTGTTAAGTATTTTAGAGCTTTTGGTTGCAAATATTTTATTCTTAATACTAAGGATAACTTAGGAAAATTCGATTCCAAATCCGATCTTGGAATTTTTCTAGGATATTCTTTGACCAGTAAAGCTTACAGAGTTTTCAATAGGAGAACTCTTGTTGTTGAGGAATCTGTTCATGTCAATTTTGATGAGACTCCTCAGCCATTAATGAATGTGGATGAGGATGATCCCTTGGAAAAACAACTGGATTCCCTTTCCTTAGAAAAGCCTACAGATCCCATTCAAGAAAAAAAATCTTTAGAACCTTCTTCTATTCCTCATGATATAGTTTCTGTCAAGAATGAAAATCCTGTTCTTCCTAGAGATTGGAAATTCATCAAAGACCATCCATTAGATGAAGTCTTAGGTGATCCTTCGTTAGGAGTTAAGACTAGATCCTCTCTTAGGAATCTCTGTGCCAATGTGGCATTTATATCTCAAATAGAACCTAAGAAGTTTGAAGAGGCCGAGAGTGATGAAAACTGGATTTTAGCTATGCAAGAGGAGCTAAATCAATTTGAAAGGAGCAAGGTATGGGAACTTGTTCCAAGGCCTAAGGATCATCCCATTATTGGAACTAAATGAGTTTACAAGAACAAATTGGATGAAAATGGGATCGTAGTCAGAAATAAGGCTAGGCTAGTTGCTAAAGGTTTCAATCAAGAAGAAGGTATAGATTTTGAGGAAACCTTTGCACCTGTAGCTAGATTAGAATCCATTAGGATGCTCTTAGCCTATGCTTGCTACAAAAACTTCACACTCTTTCAAATGGATGTAAAGAGTGCCTTCTTAAATGGTTATATTCAGGAAGAAGTTTATGTAGAGCAGCCCCTAGGATTTGAAGACTTTGCTAAACCGAATCATGTGTATAGACTTTATGAAAGCTCTTTATGGTCTTAAGCAGACTCCTAGAGCTTGGTATGACAGATTGAGGAATTTCCTTGAGGAAAGAAATTTCAAAAAGGGTAATACCGACTCAACTCTATTTACCAGGCAAAAGGATAAGGACATTCTGCTGGTTCAAATATATGTCGATGACATTATTTTTGGATCAACCAATGTCAACATGTGTAATGAGTTTTCCTCCCTCATGCAAAGTGAGTTTGAAATGAGTATGATGGGGGAGTTAAAGTTCTTCCTAGGATTCCAGATTAATCAGTCTCCTGATGGAATCTTCTTCTGTCAAGAGAAGTACATTAAGGAACTCCTTAAGAAATTCGGATTAGAAACTGTCAAATCTTCTAAAACTCCCATGAGTACCACTACTAAATTGGACAAGGATGAAAATGGTATAAGTGTGGATATCAAGAAATATCGTGGTATGATTGGTTCTTTGTTGTATCTGACTGCTAGTAGGCCAGATATACTCTTTAGTGTGTGCCTTTGTGCTAGGTTTCAGGCTGCCTCTAAGGAATCTCATTTATCTGCAGTAAAAAGGATTTTCAAATATTTGAGTGGGACTTATGACTTAGGTTTATGGTATCCTAAGGGAACTTCCTTTGATCTGATTGGATATTCAGATTCTGACTATGCTGGTAGTCTAGTTGATAGGAAAAGCACCACAGGAACATGTCAATTTCTTGGTGAATCTCTAGTGTCTTGGTATTCTAAGAAACAGAATTCTGTTGCACTCTCAACTGCAGAAAGTGAATATATTGCTGCAGGCAGTTGTTGTGCACAAATGCTTTGGATGAAACAGACTTTGGAGGACTATAATCTGTTCTTTGATAGGATTCCTATTCGGTGTGATAACACCAGTGCTATCAACATTTCTAAAAATCCTATTCAACACTCTAGAACAAAACATATTGATGTAAGGTATCATTTCATCCGTGAACATGTTCAAAGAGGAGATATCTCTTTAGAATTTGTTAATTCTGTAGATCAATTGGCCGACATCTTTACAAAACCCTTGGATGAGAAGACGTTCAATAATATCAGAATAAGGTTAGGTCTCATTAGGGTTGATAGAAAATAATTCTGTCTCTTTTGGAAAATTCCCAAGTGTTAGCAATTCCTTGTTGTGAAAGCATCGGTAGATGCTGATTTTTCTCTAAGCATCGGAAGATGCATTTCTACCGGTAGGTATCGGCAGATGCAGTGTTTTCTATCCCATCGGAAGCTGTTCTGATCAATCTGCCGACACGTGTAACCCATCGGAAGATGTATTCCTCAATCTGCCGACACGTATATCTTCTTCGTCTGGCGATGAGTTATTTCTTTTAAATTCATTCTTCTTCGCCCAGACACTCTACTTTTCGCGCTCTTTCTCTAAACCCCTGCCCTACCAAATTTTCTCTGTCGAATCCTCTTCTAGCAATGGAATCTCAAGGTCAATCATCTCGCGCCGTTTCCAAACCGACCAAGAAGATGGCCAAAGTTTCTGATCGTCCTTCCCGAGAGATTTCTCGTGGAACGGAGTGGCCAACCTTCTACTTTCTTACTCAAGCTGCTGAGGTAAAGTACCACAATGACTATCGGTTCAAATCGTTAATTCCTAGTAAGGGTATTTCTTTTGAAGAGTTAGCCGGATTGGACTTTATTGAACCCTTGACTGATCTCGGGTTGATAGGTCTCTTTGAGACCGAATCATTCTTCTACCCTGAAGCGATTAGGATGTTTTATGCAAACCTTAGCTTTTCCACTGATTACCCCTCCATTAAGAGCTACGTCTACAACACTCCCATTGAGATTACTCCTCAGTCCATAAATGCCCTTCTGGGAGCTCCTCATTTGGATAACTGCCCTTACAAGTATGTGACAGGGCCTGAGCTACCCTTCTTTGGAATGTCTGATGGACTACAATTTCTCAGGGAAATTACTGTGGACCCCAATTCTTCCCCTGATCCGTTAAAGGGCAAACATCTGACCCCTAGAGCCAGAGTTTTTCGTCATATGATTGATTTCAATATTGTTCCCAAGGGTGGACATTATGACGAAGTGAGCTCAATGGAACTATTTGTTCTGTATGCAATCTATCTCAAGACACCCTTCAACATTGGGTATATAGTTGTTCGAAGGATGATTCTTGCTGTCTCCTCCAGAGCTACATCTCTACCGTATAATCTGCTTCTCATGCGGTTATTTGCTAGTCTTGAGGTTGTTCTTCCAGAGGAGGAGGAGCCTGTGAGACTTATGCCCTCCAATTTCTATTCTTATTCCACTCTCAGCAGGATGGGATTCAAACAAGTCGTAAAAGGAAAACCTGCAGTGGATAAGACTAAGAAAAAGGCTTCTTTGGCAGCACCTGTCAGGCGTGGTAAAAGGAAACTTACCCTGCCAGAAGAATCAACTGCTGAAGGAGGAGATGACACTGTAAGTCAATCTCAGGATTCAAGCCCCCCACCTTCTCCTTTGGTGCGTAGGCGTAGGATTGCTCCTTCCTCCATGGCACCCATTTCAGAGGCCACCTCTGCTCCCTCATCTGTGTCCCTACCTATTCCTGAACCTCCTCTTTCACCTCCACCTTCTCTCATCCTACCTTCTAAGCCTGTTTATCCTTCCATCTCTCCGGTGATGCGAGCCAATTCTTCCATACTCACCCATGGACCTTCAGCTCTACCATCTCCAGTTCCTCCACCTCCCTCTCCACCTACTCTTTCCTTACCACCTACAGCTCCTCCAGTTCCAGTCCACCCATCTTCAGCTCCTCCATCTCCAAACCATGAACTTTCAGCTCCTCCGTCTCCAATTCATGACCTTTCACCTCATCCATCTCCCGATCAGCAAGAGGTGCTCCCTCCATCACCTGTCCAACCTGCTCCAATTACTCTGCCAGTCCAACCCCTTCTCTCCAATACTCCTGCAACTCTTGCAACTCCCATAACATATCACAGGAGATTTTCCTTCACAGAGGCTCAGTACAATGAGATGCAAGCCTCTATTACCAACCTTGGCACTGCCCTCAGCACTCTCCAAAGTAAAATTGATCAGAATCATCAGGCCATGGGCGTTGCTCTGGATACAGGTCTTGGCCTGCTGTCTACAAAGATTGATGGTGATAGGCGAATGGTTGTCAGAGAACTTGAGAAACTCCAATTGTCCATTGCCGCGTTGACACCTGAACCTGAGCCTGAACCCGAACCATCTTGTTCTGGTCTCAATGTTCCCGAGGCCTGCTTTGAAGATTTGCTTCTTCCCCTTTCCAGGCCTGCTGTTTTTGAAGATGTGCGTCTCATGTCCCTAGATATTCATGAGGCTGAGCTCAAGTTCACTCCTCCTACATTTTCCTCAGCTCCTGCATCTTCCTCTCCTCCAGCCTGTCCTTTGGAAGCTTCTCCTCCACCAAGTATGGATGTGGTTTCTGGTCCTTCTGTCGAGTCTCCTCCTTGTTTGGACGTGGAGGTGTCCCAAGAGCCTTCTCCACCTCTGCTCCCTGTCTGGCAATGGTGGTCTATCAATCGCCTCTCCCAAGAGATCGTGCTTTCCTTCAAGCTCTGGTGGCTGGCTTTTTCAATCCCCACCGTGACGTGCCCTCTTATGTTCAGAGAGCTTTTTGGAATCGTCATTTAGATCTTTTCAAATAGTGATTTTTAGTTATATACATTTTTTTTTGTTTAGTTGTTTCTTTTTAATGTTTATTTTTTCCCAAACATACTCTGATGTTGAATGCATTATTTTTTTTGATAATGTCAATGGGGGAGAATACTATATTTGATTGAGTTTGATTGGATAACATTCTTTGGATATACTCTGTGTTTCTGGAATTGCTATGAATGGTTATTTTAATAAAATGCACATACTATGGGGGAGCGGCTAGAATTATGGGGGAGTATCAAAGTTAATCAATTTATATTGTCATAATCAAAAAGGGGGAGATTGTTGACTTATAGATTGTTTAAGTCATAATTTGTTTTTGATTATGTATTTGTATAAATAATGTACAATTTGATTATGTGTATTTAAAGAAAATAATGAATATGAGTTTATATGGAAATACCCTTGAAAAGGGTATTTTAGTTGTCTAATAAATCGGTTTGAGTATACAGAATGAAATAGCAACAGGCTTCCATATACCGATCGCTACACGACAAAGAACTGTTGCATCTGCCGATAGCTGTTGAAGCTACTCCTGCCGATGCCGGTTCATCACGTGTTGAGATGTATATGCCGATGACATTTACAAGTCTCATCTGCCGAAGCATTTTTGAAGACATCTACCGATGACGTGGTCAGCGCTTATTTGTTTCATCTGCCGAAGCGGTTTTGAAGATATCTGCCGATGACGTGTCAAGATGGATCTACCGATAGCATTTGACGCTACTCATACCGATGTCGTTCAAGCTTGCACATGCCGATCACTAGACGACAATTTTCAAGAGTTCATCTGCCGATGGTTTTTAAAGAGACTTCTGCCGATGGTTTTTAAAGAGACTTCTACCGATGGTTTTTAAAGAGACTTCTGCCGATGGCGTTTTTAAAGAAACATCTGCCGATGGCTCTGAAGATAGAATGTGCCGATGAAGTTCACGGATTGTCTCTGCCAAGGAGTTTTAAAGATGCTTCTGCCGATAGAAGTTGAAGATACTTCTGCCGATGGAATTCAAGGATACATCTGCCGATGGATTTTTAGGATACATCTGCCGATGACATTTCAAGCTGCATTCACCGATGACGTGTACCTACTCATAAGTTGCATCTGCCGGTGAACTTCCGCCAGAATTCAAAGTTAGCCGCGAAGCTACAGTGACGTCGTTTTCAGCCATAACTCCAGAACATTAATGGCGACGACGATTTGCAACTACAAACGGCAACGGCTACCTGAACTTGTACGAAAGCTGTTCCAACGGTAACTAAACTTCTATTATTGGATAAGGAGCATTGAAGTCAAGCCGATTTGAAGACAGAGTATTTAAGTCAAGCTTAGAGCACGAAGGAATAACTTTGGCGAATTTTCTATTGAGCCCTAACTTGCGATTAATTATACTCTGTATCAGTTTTCTACATCTCTCTATTCAAAACTTGAGATTCTGTTTTGAGAGCTTGTAGATTATTGTAATCTTCATTCAAATCTGAAAAACTTGTAAGGCAGTGGATTGACGCCCGTAAAATTCAATCCAGGATTGTGTAAGGTTGTGGATCGGCACCCGAAAGCTCGATCAGGATTTCTCGTTGAGGAGAAGTAAGGAATCTTCAAGGGGGAGCCTTGGAGCGTGGACGTAGGCAGTTTGGCCGAACCACGTAAAAATACTGGTGTCGAATTTCTCTCTCTCTCTCTTTACATTATCTGATCACTTGTGATAAATCTATAAGTTTAATCTAGGAGAGAAATTAAGTTGACTAGTAATTAAAATTTAAAAAGGTCTAATTCACCCCCCTCTTAGACAATACCGATCCTACAAGAGCATCAAGTGTCTACCGGATAGTGCTAATGTTGACCGAAGGAACAAATGCAGAAATATCAGTTGCGTTAAAGTGTCGACCGAGTTGTTGAATGGCTTTTAAAATAACACATAACGATAGAAAGTGTCGACCGATCAAGAGAAAGTGTCGATCAAACTATTTGTTTTCTAAAGACACTTATAAATAGAAGAATGAAGGCTCATGCAAAGCTACCCAATCTGAAAAAAATTTCAACGAAGTGCTGCCGAATCATAACTTGAGAATCTCTACCTTCAACTGATCTCTCACCTCTCCTATCTCATCAACTTGTGATTGTACACATTAAGAGTGTGTGAGATTTGTATTATTTGATATTTTGATCTCATTGTTATTTGTGAACTTGTAAAGGGTGACGCCCTGAAGAAGAGTCTTGTAAGGCATTGATTGACACCCGAAAGATCAATCGAGTGAACTCAAGAAGTTGAGATTGGAAAGAATCTTCAAGAAAGAGCCTTGAAGCGCGGACGTAGGCAAAATTAGCTGAATCGCGTTAACAACTCTGTTGCATCTCTTCTCTCTAAACTCCTTAGGCTTTATTCACTCTAAATTTTAACTCTGAAAAACTAATCTTATTGCATGAAAATATCACTATATTTGAACTTGTGCAAATTAGTAAGATAATCACAAAAAAGTCATTAATAACCTAATTCACTCTCCTCTTAAGTTATTTTTGATCCTATAGAGCACAGGTAAGAGGTTCACCAAAAGCAGTAGATGTTGAGAGAGCCTTTGGTCTGAATATGACTGCTTTTAATCGAGTCACCATAGGAAATTAGTTGTAATGTCCCTAGAAACACACATTGGTGACACAGAAACAGAACTAGAAGTTTGAAACAAGGAACAAGATGAGGAAGATGTAGAAGAATGTGATAAGGAAGGCTACTAGGGAGGAACATGAATTGTAGAAATAGAGACCGTTGCAGTAGATAAGTCCAAAGCAGAAATGGGAGGTGAAGACACAACACCTTCATAGGGAAATTTGAATTCATCAAAAACAACATCTCAGGAAATATAAAAACGTCTCGATGTAGGATTAAGTGTAATAAAACCTTTTTTATTCGCCGTGACAAAAGTCAGTTTTTACTTGCTCAAATTTATGTTAATGACATAGTGTTTGGCTCAATGTCACAGGTACTGGTAGATAATTTTGTTGCTAAAATGACTGGCAAATTTGAGATGAGCGTGGTCGGTGAGCTCAATTACTTTCTTGGTCTTCAGATTCAGTAAAGAAATAATTGAATTTTCATCTCACAAACCAAGTATGCTAAAAATTTGTTGAAACGCTTCAAGTTAGAAAATGCTCGTCCCAAAAGAACACCGATTGGGACACATGAAAAACTCTCCAAAGATAAGAAAGGGACTTCTGTTGATGAACGACTATATAGAAGTATGATTGGCAGCCTTTTATATCTAACTACTAGTCGGCCAGACATTTGTTATAGTGTGGGATTATGTGCTCGGTTTCAAGAAAATCCTCGAGAGTCTCACCTGGTGTCAGTAAAGCGAATTCTCAAATATGTCGGTGGGATGACTGACTATGGAATCTGGTATTCTTTCGATACAAATGCCAATCTGGTTGCTTATTGTTATGCTGATTGGGCCAGAAATTCGAATGATCGGAAGAGTACTTTCGGTGGATGCTTTTATTTGGGAAACAATTTAGTATCATGGTTTAGCAAGAAGCAGAACTCTATTTCTCTGTCTACTACCGAGGCAGAATATATTGTAGCTGGTAATAGCTGTACTCAGCTTCTTTAGATGAAATAAATGCTCAAAGACTACGGTGTCACACAGGATGTCATAACGTTATATTGTGATAATATGAGTGCTACTAATATCTCCAAGAATCCAGTACAGCATTCACGAAAAAACATATTGATATTCGACATTATTTCATTAGATCACTTGTAGAAGACCAAGTTATCACCTTGGAACATATGGTGACGGAAAAATAAATTGCCGATATTTTTACCAAAGCGTTGGATGATGTGAAATTTGAAGAATTAATGTCTGCCTTAGGCCTTTGTGTCATATGAAGAGGTTCTTCTGTGTTGTAAGTTTTTTTTATTTGCTTTCTAAAAAAAAAAAGAGAAGGGATTTCTTTTATTGCTAATATTTCTTTTGAAGTTCTTGGTCTGTAACTTCCTGCATGACACAAGGGGTTCTATGATGCTTTCGGCGGTTTATATGGAAATTCGGAGTTAATCTCAAATATATTGATAGAGGTTTTTATGGAATTTGATTGTAGCTATATCTTTGGGTTTATTTCCTAACTTATTTGAAGATTTAAGGTTTATTTTCCAAATTGAGTGGCCTTTTGGATTTATGGTTTATTTTCATAAACTCAAACGGCTCTTCTCCTTCTCAAGATTTGAATTTTTTTCTGATTCTATGGCGATTATTGAAGAATGACATGTGGATAAGGTTTCTGAGCCAAATCCTGGAAGCAATTTTGGTCAAGTGCCCCTAATATTGGAGATGTCACTTGTAGAGTTTTCGACGCCGATTTTCAAGAACAAGTGTTTTTAAGGGGTCATTTGTTTAAATTCTCCTCTATTGTGACCAATACACATCTGTGCAATCACTGAGTTGATTATGAAGAGTTTTCTCCTTCTTTCAACTAGATAATTAGTGATGTCACTGGTAGTGTCAGACGTGCGTGGCTTCGTGGGAATTGATTGTAAATCATGTTGATTGCACGAATGAAAGGTGTTACACCTGTTATTACTGTTGATGTCACTAAAGATGCTAGTGTGTAGCTATCAACATCTCCAATCGGGTTAGTTTCGTATGATGATGAATCTATCTAATGAATATTATTGTGAATGTTCTCATGAGCTATCATTATTGATGCATATTTGCTAATGTGGTATATGCCTTGATATTTATATTTGATAAATACATGGTTGATACTTTATTCTATACCATTTTGTCTTTTTATGGCAAAAAGGGGGAGTATTTTACAAGTATAGTATTGGAGTTATTTGCAATGTTACAAGTGATTTCCGATTAAGGGGGAGTTCTGGTTAATTACCAACATGCAGGGGGAGTTTGTGATTTTGCCAAAAAATACCAAAGGGAGATATTATAAATGTTTATGTGTTAGCATATTTTTTGGCAAACATATTTTAAGGGAATTTATATATTATTTTCTATTGTGTGATTTAAATCTATAGAAGATTGTTTCTTGCCATACAAGAAATTATCTATATAATATTTAATAGTGGTTAATTAGAGATCTTGAAGATTATGAAGTTTGAGAGATATGGAAAGTAGTTACTTGGAAATCAAGTAACTTTAGATATGGAATGGATTATACCGAGATAAGTGATCACAACAATCAAGGAATATATTCCTAAAGTATTGGGATCCGATTTGATTATATTGGCGGTACTTTCCTAAAATAGCACACGGAGTGTCACACAAACCGAATTGATAAAATCTGTTTCCTTATGGTGTGTGATTCTGATTTTATCTGTGATTTGAATATTACGATTCTATTAAGCTAGATTACAATGAGATTCAAGATCACAGCAACAAAGGGATTTATTCCTATGTATTTGGAAAGTTAATTTGAAGATGGAAATAATATTTTGGAAGCCGATCTGAATATTGTGGTGCTATTAAGCAAAATACGAGATCACAGCATTGTTAGGATTCATTCAGAATATTTTGGGATTCGTTTCAGATTTGTTTGCATGGGCTTTCCATAAATGTCGCACACAATGTCACAGATCTGATTTTCATGGGATTCAGTTTCTCTTATTCTGTGCGATCTGTTTAGAGAGAATATTTGACGCACAGTATATTATGCATTCTTCCTGCACAGTTGAAAGTTGCTGAAGCCATTATTCTTGAGAGCTAAAAGTTTTTATTCGGCCGATTTATACTTCACCCACGGTTGAGTGTGGTGTATGTTATTATTCATTTGATCGATTGATTGAATGTATTCACACTCTATTTGTGAGCTAATCTGATTGTCTTCAGAGTGTGTTTGTTTGATGCAACCAAAGACAACGAATGGTGTTACAGACAGTGTCCCAGGTGCGATTCTATTTCTTTCATTGAAGCTCAGACTCGGAGGAGTCTGCCTGGAACTCGGGAGGAGTTCTGATCGTGGGCAAGGAGATCTTGCCATACACGGATTCCGGGAGGAGTCATCAACGACAAGGGGAGCTTGTCATCTTCAGATTCTGAGAGGGATCAATTACAAGTTGAGAGGAGCTTGCAAAAACAGATTCATTAAGGAAGTTAGTGAGAGGCGGCGACAAAGATAAGAGGGAGTCTTTATTTGTATAAGTCCGATTGTCTTGTAACTTTAAGAACTCGTGAATAATTTTTAAATCTGGGCGTGGCCCCGCAGACGTAGGCAATTGCCGAACTGCGTTACCAACCTTTTGTCTTATTATTTTCTGCATTTCAACATTGTCTGTTATCACGAAAATAAATTGGTGTCTCATCTAGTGTTCCACCTACACTAGGGCATCAACTAACTAACCTTGATCTTTCAGATCCATTATACATGCATAACAGAATATAGGAGGAAAGTCAAGCCAATATTTTTTAAATTTTGTTTTCATTTTATTAAGTATATCTCTAAATTCATCTATATGTCGATATTGTGCAAAATTATCCCTTAAGTTTATAAAAATTGGGAGAACAAGATGATAAGTGGGATAATAAATTTTCGAACATTCATTTGTAGCATCATAAAATGGTTTTAAAAAATCAAGAAATATATTAGCTATATCGCAACTAGATTTATCAAGATTAATATTTGGTATTTTCTCATTAATAAAAGCACAAATAACTTACCAATATGGTCTAGCATTTTCCAACATTAAATAAGTAGAATTTCATCTATTATCTACAATGGCTTTTAATTTTTGTGGTTTAAGTTAAGCAGCTTTACAAAAATCTCTATATTCTTGTTGCTTCGAATAAGATCCAATTATATAAGAAATTGCGAATCTAATTAATTCAATATGAGGCGAAATATATGTCATACTATCTTTAACAATTAAATTTAAAATATGACAAACACATTTCATATGGAAAAGAGAATCGTGAGTAGTATCTAATTGAAAACAATTTTTAAAATGAAAAATAGCAGCATCGTTAGCACTAGCATTATCAAGTGTTATGCTAAATATTCTTTCTCGAATAGAATATTCTTGCAATATCGTTATAATATATCTATAAATTGTAATACCAGTGTGAGGATATTCACAATTACGAAATCCTAAAATTTTTTTATTTAATTGTCAAGAGTCGTCAATAAAATGAAAAGTTACAACAACATAGCTTATAGAATTACGTGCACTTTATAAATTAGAGGTGATACAAATAGACATTGAATAAGCACTTGAAAAAAATAAAATTAGTTCATTTTTCATATTATTAAAAATTTTAATAATATCAATTTTAGTTGTACTTCTAAGAACACGTTTAAAATTAGGAGTAGCATATTCTTTCATAAAATTTTTCAAATTCATCACTATCGATGAACGCTAAAAGCAACTCACATTGTGCTACAAGTTTTATTATTCATTCTCTTATTTTATTTTGTGAATACAAAAAAGTGCCACTACCACTAGCATTCAATAATCTTTGTATAGAGTCTCTAACTTGCTCGTTTAAGTGATATTTTTGATAATGTCTACCTAGTGAGCTAGTTGAACTACCGAAAATATATGCATAATTTTTAGGATTAAGTGCAAAAATCGGCCTGAAGTATCGTAAAAGTGTAAAAAAGAGCTTAAACTTTGAAAAGTGCATAATAAAGCTTGGCGGGTACCCGCTGACCCCCCGCAGAGGGTGCAGCGGGTACCCGCCCAAAATGAGCGGGTACCCGCGTCCGCATTTGGGTGACATTAACATTAATTTTTTAAAAATATACTAAACGATATGAAATTTATTTGAAATTTTTATCACACGTTCTCCATATTATGAAAAGATAATCTGAAAATTTTCGTGATTTTCTAACATTTGTACGATTTATTGTAATTTTATTTAATTATTTTATAAAATAATTATAATAAATCAGCGGGTATCCGCCGAGCTTTATTATGCACTTTTCAAAGTTTAAGCTCTTTTTTGCACTTTTACGATACTTCAAGCCGATTTTTGCACTTCATCCTAATTTTTAATACAATAGTTGCATTGAGCTCTAGATTCTACTTTTCTACCAATTTTAATTTCTTTCATTACAAAATGTTTTCATACTTCAGACGTTTTTTTTTTTAGGTGATGAAGTGGATGCTTGTGAGGATGATTGTCATATTGAAAATGCAGGATTTATTTCTCTAATTTCCTCAATATCATCATCAATATTATAATTACGTAGATCCATAACTATTAAAAATATATTTTTAAAGTAAATATCAAATAAGAAAATGATACCACAAAACCAATTTTTCAACAAAAGCTTGTAGGCGGTGTGACTTGATCAACTCCACGTATACGAAACCTACAAAAAAATTAATGTAAAAAAATTTAGTTAGTATAACTACAAATATAATTAAAAATTATGTAAATATATGTAAAAAAATAAACTAAATTTTATCTTGTTGAAGTAAATTGAAGAATAGATTGAGAGCACCAAATGGATTGAGAGCAAATTGAAGAACGAATTCAAAAGATTGAGAGAGATTGGTGAAAAAAATAAAGATGGTGGAAGAGAATTTATAGGAGAATAGGAGGTGGTCGAGTGGGGGTGGGCAACAGTCACAAAACCGTTGCAACTGTAGCAACCGGTAATTGTCAGCTTTGATTAATAACAACATTTTTTTCTGACTTTCAACTTTATGGAAATAAGTGATTATGATTGGTTGCTTAAATAGGTTAATTTTTTTTTGGCTAACTAAAGGCAAATGTGTAATTTGTAAAGATTAGTGTATAAAAAAGGTTAGCTAAGGATTTTAGCCCCCACTGTTTCATTTCCTCATTCGACATTCAGCTTGCTCAACAGACCTCCTCTCGGCGATTCTCCTGCCTGATTCTTCTTCAACCTAGGTTTGAGCAAACTCCCAAAGTAGCCTTCAACCACACGTTTTCCAGGAGACCAGTAAGTGGAGTATGTGTGTGCCTTCAGGCCTACATCACAAAACAGTAGGTTTATGCATGTTTAAATGTTTTCAGTATGTCATGCATCATGTTTTATTGAATGAGTATGAAAATGAATTTACATGTAATGGCATGGTAAGGCATGAACAGGTTGTATCAGACCAACTATTAAGGGAACTAATCCGCCCTTTAATCGAGTAAGAGGATGTAGCTTTGGGAAAACTGATCTACTTCCCATCGAACAGAGGGGAGATCAGTAAATGAACATGAATGCAACTGAGTTGTGAAAGTAGAAACTGCATGACTAGGATTCATGAATTTAGCATATCATTTCATATTTGCTCTACTTATTTAGCAGTAGGCTAATAGATGAGTTTTGTGATGTAGGTGTTGAGGTTACCACAGATGAATTCTCTGAGCTTATCGAAGAATAGGCGCAGTTGATGGAGCGCAACTATGCCTTGGTCTGGTACACTGATGAGGCGGTTTAACTAAAGGCAGTATGCGTTGAGTTAGTAGACAAATGTTTGATTTAATGTGTGCTGAGAATTTTAATGATAGTAGTAGTTTAAGACTTTTGATACTCTTTTGGATCTATTCTGATATGAGATATGGTTGGTTTGAGCTGTAATTCTTCTTTCTGGATCTTGAGCAATTTTATAGTTTTAAGTTGTTTTGAATGGTTGCTGTTAAAATTTACAAGTTCTTTTAGTAGTCAGAGTTGTCTATTTGTTTAGAGTGTAAATGGTTAATGTGTTGTTCTATTGTCGTTCGGCAGATGTCAATTGGCAGATGTCAATCGGCAGATGTGATCGGTAGATGTTGTCGTTCGGCAGGTGTGATCGGCAGATGTCGATTGGCAGATGTCGATCGGTAGATGTTGTCGTTCGGCAGGTGTGATCGGCAGATGTCGATGGGCAAATGTCGATCGACAGATGTGATCGGTAGATGTTGTCGTTCGGGAGATGTCGATTGGCAGATGTGATCGGTAGATGTTGTCGTTCGGCAGATGTCGATTGACAGATGTCGATCGGCAGATGTGATCGGTAGATGTCGATCGACAGATGTGATCGGTAGATGTTGAGCGGCAGATATTGATTGGCCCCAGTATTTTTATGCTTCTGCCCTTAAAACTGAGATTATCTTTTGTTATTTCCTCCTCCATTTCTAGTAACGTTTTAAATTTAGTTTTGGAGGATTTCAACGAGTTTTAAGCACGAATCTCAACTGTTTTTAGTAAAATTTCCTTCAAGTAGTTTTTTTAAAAAATAATAATAATATTTGTCATGAATAAGAATATGAATATGTTATGTGAGTCGCGGCCCGTTGGGTTTCGGGTCGTGACAGCAACGTTGCTGGCCAGGCCTGCTGAGGGAAGCAGAGCAACGGTCATACTACTGCTGCAGCCTGCACATCGACGAGAGAGAGGGAGAGATAGCAACGGGGGGAGAGAGAGAAAGAAAGCAGCAATGGTCTTTATGACTGTTGCTAGCTGCTGCTGCACATCGACGCAAGAGAGACTGAGAGAGAAAGCAATAATAAGGGAGAGAGAGAGAGAGCAGCAACAACGGTCATAAGACGGTTGTTTGCTGATGTTGCACATTAGCAAGAGAGAGAGGGCCTCAGTCAGTTTTCCACTTTTCATTGTCTTCCTTCTTGAGTTCAACACTCTTTCCTTTCAGGTCACTGTGCAGGGGCGATGTAACGCCCCTGCTGGGGCGTGATATCGCCCCACACTCTGTGAGTGGGGGCGACACAAGCTCCACTAGGCGATATAACACCCCAGCAAGGGCGTGACATCGACCCTTGATCGCTCTCTCAGGTTTCAAGCAGGGGCATGAAGTCGGTCGTTCCGATGATCGCTCTCTCTATGACCTGCGTACAGCACTGCCTTTGGGTCTGAATAGTTGGAGCCGAGGGAAGTTCGCCGAACCTTGGAGACAGTTCAAGTGCCAAGGGAGGTTCACCAAACTTCGGAGGTGGTTGCCAGAGCAACCACAGAGAGGGCAGAGGAATACCACGGCGACCACAGAGCGATCTTGAGTGCGTTTGCGATCTCCTTCAGCTGGCTGATCAGGGCCAAAGCTTCTCATGCTTCCCAGTTCCGAAGCAAAGAATACTATGGACGTTGGACGATGGGAGTCAGGGACGAGACGAGTGAGTCAGTGACGACGGAGCGGGCCCCGAGCTGGGCTCGACCGAGCCAGCTCGCGAGTTGACTCGTGGAGCCCGGTCATCGACGGGCTCGCAAGGCCGAATGGCCAAGCTCGACTCGACCCGTTGATGTGGCCCGAGCCAAGCCCGCTCGTTACTGTAGCGGGCCAAGCTTGACTCGACTTGCTACTGTAATCCAGCCCGTCCGTTTAACATCTCTAACATTCATATGTAATAAAACAAGAAGCTGAGAAGCACTAGATTTTGAATTTGGAAAGGGTAATCGATGTGCTTTAATGATTACAAAAGAAGTCTGAAGAAGATACACTCATAAATGGGAGGGAGAGGAAGGGAGGAATAGCTAGGGTCATGCAAAACCGAACCAAAATCAGAAACCGAACCGAAACTGGTGAAATCGATCTGGTTCTGGTCGGTTTTAAGTAAAAAAAAATTGAAATTCGGTTCTATTTTGTAAGAACCGGTGACATTGGTTCGGTTTTTGGTTTGGATCATTCCAAACCGACATTAACCAAACCGAATCAAATTTTTAATAAAAGTCTTAAATCCTAATGGCCTAATTTGCTATTCTACTTCTTTCTTCTCCACGGCAGACGCGAACATGACACGAAGCTCGAGCTGCTCAACTAACTCTCGAAGCTCGGCAGACGGCAGACGACACGTGACACTCCTCTTCGACTGTCCTCGCTCAAGCTGAAGCTTCTTCTCCAGACGGCATACGCGAACGCGACCCGAAGCTCGAGCTGCTCGACTGACTCTCGAAGCTCGGCAGACGGTAGACGACACGCGACACTGCACTTCGACTGTCCACGCTCAAGCTTAAGCTTCTTCTCCAGACGACAGATGCGAATGTGATGCGAAGCTCAAGCTGCTCGACTAACTCTCGAAGCTCGGCAGATTGCAGACGACACGCGACGCTCCACTTCAACTGTCCATGCTCAAGCTGAAACTTCTTCTCTAGATAGCAGATGCGGCGACGCTTGACTTTCAACTCTCATATCTCAAGCTCTCTGGCCGACGCTCGACAGGCGACAGGCGAATTTTTTGAGAGTATATATTATTTTTTTATTTTTTTTAATTTTTTTGTAAAATCTATCAAACTGGAACTGACCCGGAATCGAACTGATAGTTTCGGTTTGGTTATCAGATCAGTTCCATTATTTTTCCAATCGATTTTGATTTGGCATTCAAAAAATTGATTAGTTGTTGGTTCGGTTCGGTTCTACTCCAAAACTGAAGCGAACCGACAAATGCACACCCCTAAGAATAGCAGCGCTTGTGGAGGCTCTTATACCAAGTAGACATTATTTACATACTAACACTACCAGATTTATATGCACTTTATGGCGAGAGTGCAGATTATACTATAATACAACAAAGTGACTGGTAACAACACTATGTGCCATCTGGCAGTGTGTGAGAGGGTGCAGCAGAAAGGAACGAGGGGAGCGGCTGCATCATCATTCTTCACAACATTTGTACATGATGAACCTCTCCATTCCGCGACCACATTCCGGGCAAGCCATTCTTTCCGGCAACTTTACGGTGGTTTCCTGCAGAACGAGGCGATTGCAGTAATGAGGAGTCTGAAGCTTCGTCAACTGATCACCGAGTGCTCTAAGAATTCCATTTGCTTCTCCATTTTCCTTCCATTGATCATACTCCTGTAAGCATCTCAAAAACGCATCTCCCTTCGCTTTTATCATCTCTGATCCTCGGCTAAGTACGGCCCATCCGTTGTTGCTGTTTTCCAAACTCAGTATCTTCACGATCTCTTTCATTACGGCATCGTTCTCGACGGTTCTCCCGAGTTGCATCTTTGACTGTAACATGCTATCGATTCTGATCCAGAAGTACCAAATAGAAGCTAGGTCTTGCCAGTAATGGCTGATTTTTTCTGTAATAATGGATGCTGTGATTTTTCTTACTCGCTCTTTTGCGTTGCTCTTTCCGACGTAAACCATTTCCAAGGAAATGCCTGCGGCTTGCGCCATTGCTCTTGCAGCTTGGGTAAATTTTCTGATCCATTCCATTTCCTCTCCTCCATAGAGGCATATGAATTTTCCTTCTGTTATCTAGTTGAAAAAATTGAAGTAAAATTGCCATTTCAGAATGTTAGGTTTCTAATGCAAATAAGAATCTTCGATCTAATTCTTTTGGTTTCTCACCTTTCCGTATTATTAGTTACAAGTTACTTTCATCTTTCTAAGAGAATTGATTTCCTACTAGTTTCCATCTCACGCAATGTTATCTTTCTTGAAATATAACCAGAATTCCCACAAACTTCTTTCGGAAGTCAGATCGATAGTGAAGATTTTGTTTGAGTTTTTTTATGTTTACCCAATCCAGAATGAGAGGGTCGATGGCATCCACCAAAAACTCCAGTTTCCAGGTCTCGTCCTTCCACAAGGCTTCCTCTCTTGACCTGGTAAAAGGGAAGGCTGCGCTTCCCCATATCCACATCATATGAAGAGCATTAGGGGAGACTACTCGTCCTTCTGGATCTAACACAACGAGAATAGGTTTCTTTCTGAAATTCCACATCTTCTTTATGAATTCGATTACGTCCCGTTGAATAATTGAAGGATGGTAAACAGAGTGCCATGGCATATTTTCTTGCAGACTTTCAAACTTCTTTTGCTTTGTTTCTGTCAGTGGAATAGCTGGATCTAAAATTGGAAGCCACACTAACTCATAATAGCTTTCCTGCCTTTCATTTGAAAACCTCGATGCATTATAAATCTGTTCCATCATATCGAGCTCCTCCATTGAAACTTCAAGGTCTGATATTAGCAGAAGCACATTTTTGCGCCATAGGACATCAAGATCAACCTGCGTTGATTGTGTGAAGTATTAAAATGATGATAACAGGAAGGAGGACTCTGGAAAACAAGTGAGTTTTCTAACTATCATGGAAGCAAACCCTTTTCTTCGTTGCTCCGTCAAATAGTGGCTGTAAATCGTCTTTTTCATAAATCAACATCTTGAGAACCTTCATATTGTCGATGTGGATCGATTCAACCAAATGCCCAAGGTTTTGGAAAGCTTCATAATGCTTTTTTTCATCTGCAACAACATCTTAGTTATTATTCAGAAGAAATGGCTTGTGTGATATTTCCATCACAACAATACTCACCAATGTGCTTATTGCAAGTTTCCAACAGAGCCATCAGGTGGCTATGCATTTGGCTCACTTTGTGAGCCAAGGTTGAGAGCTGCCAATCCTCAATAACATGGCTAATCCCAACAACATATTTAATTTCAGCTATGGAAATAATGTAAAACAGCTTAACCTAGCTTCTAGGCTACTTACTCAAATCCAAGACTGGGGAGAATGGAAATCTGTGATGCAGAGGCCACAATGCTTTTGATTGTCCAATAAACAGCTAGAGGAATATGGTTCAAGGCTGTCGACAGTGCAGCTACTTCTGTTGAAATGTACTGAGATGGTAATTCCCTGAACTTGACAATACACTTTGCAATGTCAACCATGGCTCTGAGATGGCTTTTCATCGAGTCAAACCTGGGTTTTAGAGCGCTTGAATGCTCAAAGATTTTGGTTAATTGTTTGAGGACTGCTACAGATTTGGCAAGCTGATTTGAAGTGCAAGTCTGAGCCAGGAGCCAGAATTCACCACAGTTCACTGCAAATGCGGCTAATGAGAGAACCAGTTTAGCATCCCATGAATAGCCTGCTAGCTGGTTCAGTATGGTAATTGTTGTGCTACTTGCATCTCCACCGCTTAAACTCCTGCCTGCAATCTGCATTTACAAGAATTAATCTCTGAGAGATAGTTAAAGAGATTTCTTATCTTTCTATTGTCAAACCTCATAAGAAATTTGATCAATGATGTGGGCCGAAGATTCAGGCATGCTGACGAAATTGGACTGATAGTTCTTGTCCTCTAATGCTTCCTGCCATACGGAAAAAGAATCAGCATTCTCCTATAGAATTATGTGATATTGGGCTCTTAACACTATACCGGTCCGACATTGGCATCAACATTGGGTGCAGCCTGGATTAATATCCGCTCCACAATATAAAGAATGGGTTTAATATCAATCTCTCGTCCATCAGGAGCATGAATCGCCTGGATCTGCTGCATAACGATATTATCATCCGACGGCGAGATTATCAACCTATCTCGCTCACCCTTGATCCATTGCTGGATATTAGCAGACGGTTCTTTGATGGCCATATTACTTATGTTTCGGAGGATTGTTGCACAAAAGAATTGATAATGGCTTCTTCAAGTTTTTGAGGGCTTTATATATCTGCTGAAAAGAGGAAGCATAGAGCATCTTCTTCCTTGCTTATACTGCGGTTCACATATGCCAATAGCGAGACAGGTTATACTAAAACTCTGACTTTCTGTTAATAAGCATTCATTTTATTAGGTTTAGATCCATATAATATAGAAGATGATTCAGATTTAAGTTTGTTTAATCATGGAAGCTTGATGATTACTGCATAAATGCTCATGCTTCCTGATTTCACTCTCCATTTGGAGTAAAAAGAAAGTGAAACGCAGAGGCTGTCTCATACTTTTCTTGAAATTTTGCCTAAGAATCAGGACCATACCCACCCCACCTCCCCACCCTCGTGTCGGGCAGCCTCATTCACAAAGAAAACTACGACGAGGAACGAATTAAGTGTAACGATCTTTTGGTGATTTTGCATAGTTCGAAGTCCCATATTGATTTCACATAAATATGTTCCGAAAAAGTGACACTACAGAATTAGCTGAGCCATCGCTAAAATTTTCCAAAATAGTATAAAAATGACGTGTGATAAAAAATATAATGAACCCATTACATAACCTAATCCAAAGATACAAACTTTGTAAAGGAAACTTGGATGATCATCTTTGATTTGATTTGAAGTAATCTCGGAGTATAGTGTCGATTAGAATGAAAAAGAAGAACCCCGCCTGGGTCGTTCTTCGGCAACATTTACCCGTATTGACCTCCCATCTAGACTCTGCACCACAAACCAGACAAAACTTGTAAGATTTAGGGCTGATATGTGTCTTAGTTATAGAACACATTAGGAAACCTCTTACAGGATGGTGTTTTCAAGTACTGTCTTTTAAAATCACTTTTAAAAAAGCAGCTTTTTTAGTTATTCGCCTATTTCATTACTCACTGATGTAGCAGCACATGAATGTTGATAGGGATTGCAGGACGGGACCGGATTGGACCACTGGTTTCGATCCAGTTTTGGTCCCACATCGTAGGACCAAGGTTCGGTCTTTGGTCCAAAACATAATTTCTCATCGGTTTTCGGTCCGGTCCTCGGTCCATGGCCTAAATTCCCGAAAAACTCGAACCGGACCGAAAGTTAAAAACAACTCGTCTTCCCTCGGCTTTTTCACTTCAGTTCACTTCCACTCTTCCAGTTCCAGAATCCTGAACACCCAACCCCTGACCCCAACTTGCGAGCTGCGACTCCCGACTCCCGTTCCCCCTACTCCCGACTTGGCGACTCCCGTGCTCCGTTCTCCCATCTCCGTAACCCTGATCGGCTGCTCCGATTCCCATTCTTCGTGCTCCCTGCTCTGATTCATGCTCGGCTCTGTCTTCGGATTCGCGCTCGACTCTGTCTTTGAAATCAGCTCGCCTGGTCGCCTCGCCTCGCCTCCCTCTCCTCGTCCTCTCTCTTCGGCTCGTCTCTGTCCTCACTCCTCACTGTATGTGTTAATTGTGTTAATTAGGGAAAATTTTGTTTTCTGTTTAAAAAAAAAAGGTTGGGAGGAACCAGGACCAGATTGAAATTTCGATCCGGTACTTCATGGGACGGGTTCCGGTCCTCGGGATAATTCTCCCGAAAACACGGGCCGGTTTCGATCCGGGCTCGAGACCGGACCGAACCGGCCCATGTCCACCCCTAAATGTTGATGCACTAAAAGAAACATAATTTGATAGTTGCTAAATAATTATACTTTTTTAACAACAGTCAGCTTAAGAAAACATGTCGGAACACATCTTATGTTTCGCCGAAATGGAGAATTATGTCGTAGGAAGATTAAATAAAGTGAAGCAGCTTTAAAGGGTCGTGAACAAACCTGAGCCATCTAAAGCAGCAAGGGCATCGTTTAGTTCTGTCTCACTTGACATCGTAATGAAGCCAAATCCACGTGAACGCCCTGTTTCCCTGTCCGACATGACCCTCGCATTGACCACTGATGACTCTTATTTTATAGTCATTTTATTCAAATATTACATAAGAAAACTTATATGAATTGAGTGAATGCAAGAATAAATTGATAGAAATTTACTATAATTTCTATATAGTGCTGCAACATTTGTGTCTTGATTTAATTTAATATATTTCATGCAAATTCTCTATTAAAAGCAGATTTTTCTCTTTAAATCGAATTTTATATTTTCGTATTTGAATGTAATTTTATTAAAGGGAAAATCAAACTCAAAAGCTGAAGATTATGGAGAGAGAGGAATCAAATCAAGAAAAATCAGAAAATTTGTTACGCTGAATGTGGGAAAAAGAAATTGGTATTATTTGGCTGTGGATTTATGGAGGAAAAGCAGGCTAAAATCAGGCAAACAAATCAAAACAAATGAAAGTGGACGACTGAGCAGTGTGGACAACTGAGATTACGCTAAACGACAAACGCAAATGGACAATAACCGAGTAACAGACCGTGGACGACAAAAAGGAAGAAAAGACACCTGGCATGCAAAAACAGTGGATAATAAAAGCAAATGGACGATGGAAACAGTGACAATCTAAAAAGGGCAGCACTAAAAAACAAAAGAGTGTGGACGATGGAAATGCACTAAAAAAGAAAAATCCATGGACAATAAAAGAAGTAGTGGACGGTGAAGAAAAGAAGGGGCTAAAAGACAAGAGAATGGACAACTTGAACAGAAAATGGATGAAGCTGAGGTGGCGATGCTGAAAGAAGGAAAATTAATTTGGAGAGAGAGAAAAGGCAAAAATCAAGGAAAAACAAATTGGAGAGAGAAAATGGGTATGACACAGAGAGCATAAAAAGTAAGAGTTTTCTGGGAAGAAAGTATGCTGAAGAACGCTGGATCTGAAAAGTGAAACGACGACATTCTTGAAGCTTCTTCTTCTTCTTCTTCTTTTATATTTTATTGCTTTATGTTTTTATGAACACTGTTATTTTTTTATTTTAATTATGTCTAGTAGCTAAACTCATATCTTGGTTAAGACGATAGTACTCGTTACAGTTTTTGCTACGATTTTAGTTTTGTTTATACAATTGTTTATTGAACAATTATTTGTGATATTCATTGCTAAGTCAGATCATATCAATAGATAGGTTGACAATCCATATTTATATTGTATCGATAGATAGATATAAATTTTAAGATGCGCAAATAATTAATCGGATTAAATTGTTACAACGTAGTTAGCATTAATTCGATTGGCAATAAGAATAGGGCAATTATAAAATTCAATGTTAGTTAAATTCCTTCAAGGTTGAAAGAAATTCTAATTTGAATTCACCTAGGCAAATCGAAAGAATCCTAGAAATTATTTAATTCTTGCTGTTCATAAACAATGCTGCAGAGCATTACTAGAGCATCAGTAGTAAAATTATCGTAACGAATAAATCGATCCTAGCCAAGGCTTCTATTCATCGATTTAACCTCATTTATTTTGTTGTCTTTTGTTACATCATTATTTAGATTTAATTCTAATTATTTTTATCTATCATTTTAATATTTTTATAAGATTTTTATAATGAATTTAAACATAGTTAACAATATTCTCGTGGGATCGATATTTTACTTACTCATTACTTCGTTAGCGACACGTGCACTTGCGTGTAAGTGTGTAAAATCACTAACAAGTTTTTGGCGCCGTTGTCGAGGATCGAACCCGGATCACCCGCGTGACCACCCGCATTGACCACCCGTCCGTGCTTGCTGAAAACTAGTTCTAAAAGAGCATCGTCCACTTGCCAGGCCAAATTACCAACATAGATTCTGAAAGAAGGTTCACTTGGTCGTGGTCTTTCCAGCTGTGTCCCTCTCGGAGCGGCCTAGTTTACAGTCAAAAGCCTCCCATTTAAACCCTGCTCAAGAACAACTACAGGTTTCAAATAAATCTACTCTTTTATAGGAAAGAGTTCATTCACCAAAAAATACGAACACAAATAAAGTTGTCGATGGAGGAATCCAATGTTCGACTTATCAGCACTCTCCGTTCTTTTCATGAGGGTGTTCTCTCAGGGGCCAAGGCAGATTGCTCACACACATCCATTGTCTATTAACAACTACTAAGCAGATGTGTTCATACCTACATTCATCAAGAACAGGCCGAAGCTTAAAAATTATAGGTATCAGGTTGATTTCGGTCAACTTACTTAGATATTGTCGCATAAATACAAAATGAAAGATCGTTGTCTAAATGTGAATCGACATAATTTTTGCAATGCGACCATTGTTGTGTAAACCGATGAGGCTGGGAAAAGTGGTAAATGCAGGGTCATTCCAAAAGGGTTGTGGATGCTTGCTCAAACTATAATCGAGCAGATCGGGTGGAACTCACAGACTTACAAGGGGGAGAGTGGTCAAAGGATCATGAACAAAATCATGAAGAGCTAATTTATCAATGTGGGAGGCAAAATCAAATGCTTGCAACAATGTGAACAAGGTTAACTGTTACGAAACGACATGTCGTTTGCCGTACCCCAAAGTCGTTAAATAATCGTCATCGCCTGAACTATTTATTTTCTGCTATTCTCGTCTTCCTCGCTTTTCTTACACAGTCAATTCTGTTGGCCATGTCGTACGATTACCTCTTCAAGTACATCATCATTGGCGATACAGGTTTCAGACCAATTATTCTTCTGAATTTTTTAACTTTGTTTGAGTCTTGATTTTTATTTTTAGCACCCTTTGGATGGATTTCAATTTGCGTCATTACAGGTGTGGGGAAATCCTGCTTGCTGCTGCAATTTACGGACAAGAGGTTTCAGCCGGTTCACGATCTCACCATTGGTGTTGAGTTTGGTGCTCGCATGGTCTCCATTGGTAGTCGCCCTATTAAGCTTCAGATTTGGGACACGGTGATTTACTGTTTCTTCCTCTCTTTTACCTGATCCTCGTTTTTTTTTTTTTGCCTCTGTGATTTCAAAAAAAAAAAAAAAAAAAAAATCCTGCGACTTGGTTTGTGAGAGATTTATGTCTTGATTTTTTCATGCCTCTGCAAATTACTTGTTTTTTGTCCTTTCACTGGGCTTACTTTTTTTTGCTAATTAGATTATGTAGTTTGAGCAAATTTCATCTTATAAACAGTAAAGGCATGGGTCTTAAGAGATTTCAAGTGTCAATGTCACAATCGTGACTTAAAATGAATATGAATTAATAGAGGAAACAGAGAGATGAAAAGAGAGAGGATAGACGACAGAGATAGAGAATTGGAATAAGAGAGAAAATATCACATGATTGACTACGAACTTCACCACTTCACCCTTTACTCAATTTCTCCCTAAATACTCTCATCTCACAAAAAAAAAAAAAAAAGGATAAGCAAATTCTTTCAAACAAATAAACAATCAAAACTAATTTCTGATTGTTAAATACTAAATCTATCTCAACAAATGTGTTATTAACTAAGTTCTTTACAAAACATTGAAATGTCTCTTTTTATTCCGTGTCATCGATTCTGGGTTGTGACCGTCAACTTCTTTGAAAAATAAGAGAAGAATCGGTCTTCGACCTCGGGTTGTTCGTTTATACGAGTTTTTGAAAATTTAATGTTGATGTGAAAGTCATTCTGTTATTTCAGGCTGGGCAAGAATCTTTTCGGTCAATAACAAGGTCTTACTACAGGGGAGCTGCTGGAGCACTTCTCGTGTACGATATAACAAGGTCCGAACATGACAGTCTAGTGAGAGATTTTTGTCTAAATAATGTGATAAATTTTCATGCTTAATGTGGAAGTTCGGTTAGCTAATGGGAAAAAAAATTCGTAAAAGAATAAAATCCTTGACCTTTGGCTGGAAATGACCATGTAACTGCAATCTCAGGACGACCACTTTTGTTATGCATTGTTTAGAACAGGATCTGCTGCTTTACATTTTTCTGTTTGAATGCAATATCTATATTTTTTAACATTTTTTTTATCATATAGCTACCTCAGAATGTCTTTGCTTTGCATTGTCTTTGATTCCCTTGAAGATAAATATTGTTTTTCATGCTCAGAAGAGAGACGTTTAACCATTTAGCAAGCTGGATAGAAGATGCTCGGCAGCATGCAAATCCTAGCATGGCAATCATGCTCATAGGAAATAAGTGTGATCTTGCTCATCGAAGGGCTGTGAGCAAGGAGGAAGGAGAACAGTTTGCAAAGGAAAATGGGCTTTTATTCTTGGAGGCATCAGCAAGAACCGCTCAAAACGTGGAGGAGGTGATATACCAATCAAATTCCAGTCCGCCATTACATGTATCCAGTCTTACATCATTTTCATCATGGATTTGTTTCTATAATCTGTAGGCCTTCCTAAAGACTGCTTCAAAAATCCTGGCTAATATTCAAGAAGGAATCTTTGATGTATCAAATGAGGTAATAAAACCATGGAAAGAGGTTTATTGTATTCTCTGCTTCAGTATTATGCATAATGTGCTCATCCTTTTGAACCTCATGTCTTCCTTGCACTTAAAATGTGACATAAAACCTTAAATTGCAGTCATCTGGCATCAAGATCGGGTACGGACGATCTCCGGGTCCATCGGGTGGAAGAGATGGCACAGTTGCTCAGTCAGGAGGATGCTGTGGTTAATTTCTTCTTCTAGACTTATTTTAGGTTAGCTTTTTTGCCACCTTGAAAGAAGTTAAAAAAAATACCCTTTTCCAATCTCATGCTTCTGTTGGTAAATATTAGACGTACAGATCTATTTTTGCTAATTGTAAGTGAAATTGAATTTAGGGACAGATACCGGCTCATCTTTCTGCTCTAAAAAGATTGTTTATAGTTAAATGTTTCATTACTGATAGATCAGTCAAGCATTGTGTCTTTTGTTGTTCGTCCTTGCTCCATGCAACACATGCCACCCAAGGAGCAAATTTGATAGTTCTATCATCTGCAATCGTCTGAATTTCAAGCCGTTCTTCAAACCTTGAGCATATTGTTACATTCGACACACGTCACGCCAGCTCGAGGTTGCTACGTCATGCAAAGGCCCCGAATTATTTCAAAGCTCGCTTTCACCCAAACAGGCTACTAGCCATGCAAATTAGTTAAGAGAAAATGGCTCTTGGCTACGGCCTATACCTTTCCTAAACTCAATGCCATGGCTCGAAGTTGCTCCTCCTGCGACTTCTTCCCCCTCCTTATCTTGTAGTAATGGTCTAAATTTAGTGAGACCTATTCCCTCTCATAAAACTCATTGTTCGGTCCTTCGCCAACAACCATGACCTAAAGTTGTTCAGTCACAATCGCTTTTCTCACAGCCATGGCACGAACCCACTCCGCCATTTTCGAACTCCCTCTCTTTAGCTCATGCCAAGCTGCTTCTCCGTGCCACGCAATTATGGCTCGACCAGTGATCACGACATATTGTTTATGGAAACCTCCGAAAAATTCAAATTCAAATCTTTAATGATATGACCAAAATACTTTTAACATCCAAGCTCTTTCTCTCTCTCATTCGCGTAGTTACTAGCGTCATTGTTATAAGAAAATAAGAAATTTTTTTTGGATAAAATTAATATAATAAATAAAATCCTGTACATGGCAAAACAAACTTAGATAATTTCAATTGCCTCCGCTCTTCCACTCCACAAATTCTTGCACATCCACCATTTTCTTCAACAGAAATGAAGAGTTTTCAGTTACTCGAAAGACAGAGACCCGCTTAATAAAGCTTTATCCTCGTGTTGATGTCGCACCGACATATAGGGCATGTATGAAGGTCTTGTCCGCATTCACAACACGTCTGCAGCATACGAAATCTCCGGAATAGAACCGACAATTAGTATATAATATTGACTGGAATTGGGTTGATTGGAGAAACAAATGAAACTGACCTGATGTCCACAGCCAAATGCCATGTCCTTTGGATTAGTAATGCAGATGGGGCAAAGCTGTTCAAAACCAAAGACAAGGTTAAGGCGTCAGTCAATCTCACCTCAAAGCTGATTTATATACATGTAAATTTGCCTTTGAAACACATTCACTCAAATGCAGAATGGCAGAGAAAACTTCATTGGATCAGAATTATGTAGAATAAGCCCCCTATTGATCGCAAAAACGAAGAGAAAACGACTATTAACTTCTGCATTTGAAACAATTTTGGGTCTAAAAAGAGGAAAACGAGAAGCTGTTTGAAATGGAGAAACTAATCGTGTCGCCGAAATCTGTATTAAATAATTTGAAACTTTTATTGTGAAACCATTTTAAAAGAGCTTCCCTTTTGTTAAGAACAATTCAATACATCTCTCAGACATAACCCCAAATGGAAGCAAGCAAATTTCTCTGTGCAATACGGACCTGGTTATCATAATTAGAAGTGGTAGAAGATGGAGCTGTACTGATAGGAGTGCTGTAAGCAGGATAAGCAGGCGCTCTTGGCTTATAACTAGAAGTAGACTGTGAAGGCTTTGAACCAGTAAAAGGCTTTGAACTGCTGAAAGACGACGCACCATACATTGGCGTCGGGAGTGGGAACCTCTCGGCCGCGTTTCCATTTCGACGACTGCCCAATGAACGAAATTATTTGGGAATTATATTGAAAAAAAAGAGAGGTCTTTTCTCGAGTCTCACCCCAATATGCCGAGCTCTATGGTTGCCTTGTACTGAGACGGAATCTCCATTAGAGCTGAAAGAGCAAATTCCGCCTCCTTCCGTGACTGGCTGACATTCTTGGACATAATTTCAGTGAAATTCACAAACTGGGAGAGGAAAGGAACAGGATTTAAAATTATAAGTACATTTATAACTGAGTGAATAAAAACCCGAGTTTTATGCAAGACTACCTGGAAGTTATCAAATGCTCGAGAAGGGATATTGTCATCGAATTCCCTCATCATATCCCAAGGGCCATCTCCAACTCCAACCAAAACAATTGACAGAGGGAACTTGCTACAGTATAAGATATCCTTAAGATAAGAACAGAACACATTTATGAAGAACGAAATGGAAAAGGACAATCACCTTGCTTCAACAATGGCGTCGACCGTCCTCTGTTCCTGAGGACTCAATCTACCCCTTGCAGTATCTACACTTCTAGTTACCTGAGGAGAAAGACCCGAGATATGAAACTAAAGTAAGTGATATGATAATCAGAAGAAATTAATGAAATACAAAATTATAAGCTAGATTGTATCATCAGATTTTCCTGTAATCGAAATTGGTAGGGATTCAAGTACCTGCCCATCAGCAATAATTAGCAGCACATGGTACTGACCCCCACTCTGCTCGACAATGGTCATAGCCATTTCGATGATGGGAGCAAATGAAGTTGGTCCTGCTCAAAATGACTACATGAGTCCAAATGTAACTGAAAGAAAAATAAAAAAAAAAAGAAAGATTTCAGATCAAAGAAGGGAAAATAAGCAACAAACAAACCCGCAAGGCGAAGATGGGGGACAATATCTTGATAACAACTCAAAACTTCTTCAAATCCATTGCAAAATCTCTCATCCGGAAAGAAACTGAAGACGTCTTGATCATGGGTCGATGCTGAGAAGTCAACAAATAAAGAAATTCATTTAATATCTTATTCGCAGCAAATTTTTTAGTTACAATAGTATATAGTTAAGGAATCACCATCTCCAAATCCAAAGCATGGAATCAAGTTATCCTCATCAAAAGCCGCCAAGGTTTTACCAATAATCGATATTGCTTGTTGATAAGGATTAAGTCCATCACCAATGTGATGTAGACTTTTCCGATTGTAAGACCTTGCTCCTATTTACAAATATAAAACCAATGTCAGCATCTCAAACAACAAATCTTACATTCTAGCTTGCAAGCATTAAAAACAAAGCTTTACCCGTCCACTCGTTACTCTTTGTGTAATCAATACCGACAATTAGATTAGAAGATTCAAGCCCAGCATGTGCGAGAGCTTCCGTCACCTGCAAATCGATAAAATTTCATAATTTTTAAATCGGTCAAGTGAAAGACAGTAAACAAAATACGACTACTTATGCAAATAGCAGCAGAAAAGACAACCCAAAATGACAGATTTGGCTCATTATTTACTGCTTTTCCTTCAGTTTTTCTCTCGAGTAATGGCCATTTAACATAAATGTTACCTGTTCTAAAGAAGTGTAGTCATCGGCGATTCTCGAATACCTCCTTTCAAGCCTTCTCCTATTATCAGCACCTCCATAATACTCTTGCGAAGCAGAGTAATTGTACGGCTGTGGCTGCGGCTGCGGCTGCGGCTGCTGGGGATAGGAATGCTGTGGTGCATAACTCGGTCGTTCATGGTCATATGGCGATGGAGCATATCCACCACTCCATGAAGACGATGAATTAGATCGAGAGGAGGAAGCCCTCGAAATTCTTCCCCCCATGAAACCTAGGAGTTTCTATGAAGTTCACCAATTCTTGATCAAGACCTTCTTCTTAAAATATAGCAATGCAAGAAGTCAATTCAAGAACAGATTGTCACATAAAAGGGAAAAACTACGAAACCCAGAAAAGACAACAGCCTAATTGACTGTTATATAGTTGATTCAAGAATGAAGCTTCCAAGAAATTCCTAATTTTCGTCAAACCTAAATTGCGGCTGATGACCGTTCACATACAGCACTCTTCACCGACTATGATAAGACCTTTACTTCAGCCATTAATTAAAACCACTGACCAGGAAATTCATTCATCTACCATTCAATTGCAGAGAAACAAAGCACTTTGTAGGATAAATAAATTGTCAGTTGAAATGAAAAAAAAAATGACTTAAATTTTCATTAGTGCTTCAATTCCTTCACTAAATACCACGAAAACATCAAATTTCAAACCATCTCTGTTCTACCGATACATTTCTGGTATATAAATATCTCTACGACAACGACCAGAAGCATTCAAACCAGTCGCTCAAAATCAATTTGAAAACTGCATGATCCAGAAAAAAAAAAAAAAAAACACCTGATAGAAAATTTACCTCTTACAGATGAACTGAAACAATTTCTCAACTGAAGTTCCCAAAAGCAGCATGAACGCCAGATCCAACGACAAACTTCTGGATAAATGCGACGACCCTTCAAAAGATCCGTTGAAATACAACTTCAAGCTCAACAGGGACAGGCAACGAAGTTAGTTGCGGAAGTAATCCACCATAGCTATCAATAATGGTCAGAGAAAAGCAGGTAGGTGAAGCTGCTTCGTCGAAACGACCAAAAAATCGATGAGCTTGAACGAGACTCGACAACTTACCATGGCAAACGACTTTTGACTTCTCCGAAAAGATAAATTATTATTGAACTAAACTAGCTTCACAATCAAGATAAGAGTAATTAATAACATAAAGTGATCATAATATAAAATTGTTTAGGTCGGGGTGAAAATGATTTGGTTGGAAAAGGCCGACCGAACCAACATGTTAGGTTTCGCCCTAGAAAAACTGAGTTCAAATTTTGCAAAATTGGAGCTGAAGAATTATTGACGAAAACTAACAAAAGATTGCTATAAAACTTATCTAAATCAAGCAAAAATTGAATCTTAACTGAATTGAGAATCCATACTTTACACCGCTTTTTAATCTTAAAAATTAATATCTAAATCAACTTCATGTCAATCATGCTCATCATTGAACCAGTCGGGACAGCTCGATACCTTGAAAAACATCACAAATCAACTGAGCCTTGACCTAAACAAAAGTTTGAGCGCAGGGCAGCCCACCCTTTTTTGAGTGGCCAAAGTCGAGCCGACATACCTAGGACCACCGCAGTTGTTGGTTTGGGGTGCCGCGGCGATGCAACTATTTAATAAGTAAAAAATTAAACTTTAGAGAATGTTCAACTATAATCAAATTTTTTAAAAAATTGATATATTTTGTTAGTTTTACTATATAAATGAATTCACTAAATTAAGAAAATATTTTATTTTAGTAACTTTACAACATTAATAATTAGGGTAAAATCAAAAATCTAGATTAAACTTTAAGTGAAGTGCAAAAAATGGATCAAACAAATTTTTCGTACAAAAAATTGCTCAAAATATAGAAAATAGACAAAAAATGACTTTCCGGCAAGTCGTTAACCCCCCACGGGGAGTGTTCTAAAGGATAACGGTTTGCCACGTGCAGAGAACGGCAAACCGTTCTCACGAGTGAAAATTTCAGAAGGTGAAGACCCCCAGCGCACGTGAGGGGCACGTGCACGCGGGGGGGTCTTCACCCTCTGAAATGCCCCCTCGTGAGAACGGTTTGCTGCGTGCGGAGAACGGCAAACCGTTCCCCTTCAGAAAACTCTCCACGGGAAATCTTCACCCTCAACAATGTGACGTGGTGATCCCTAAACTTCAAACGACCATAATTTTTATCATTGGTATCTATTTTAGAGAGTCAAGATATCAAATCGAATCTCTCGCCGAGGGCCACACATTTCATGTCTTTTTAGGGCCCGAAATATATTGTTTAAGCCTTCAATTTGACATCCGAAGACTTTACGAACTATTTTCTGTATTATTTGATTTTATTACAATTTCCTTACCGTAGTTGATAATTTGTTTAATTAATGTATTTAATTAATTAAAGTAAGAAACATGTTTAAATAATTAAAGTAATTAACATGTTTTACCATTTTTATCACATGTTTTTCATATTACGAAAAGATAAATTAATATTTGAGCCTTTTGTGAAACCAAATCAATACTTTGAGTATTTTTTTTGGATTTAACTCTTTAAATAAACTGAAACAAATAAATAATTGGAATTTGAATAACTCATAAATAAGTATTCTTAAAATAAACTAAAACAAAAAATGTTTATATAAAAAAAAATTATAACTTAAAATATCTTTAGACTGTAATTTGTTATATCGGTTTTATCGGACCAAAAAGATATCGCAAAGTTTAATGCTTGCAAGGCAGGTTTGAGTACTCCACTCTTTTCATAATCTAACGATTTTAACTGCCAATCTAAAATCGTTAAATTATGAAAAGAATGGACAACTCAAATCTGCCTTGCAAGCATTAAGTTTTGCGATGTCTTTCTGGTCCGATGAAGCCGATATAATAAATTACAACCCAAAGATATTTCAAATTATAATTATTTTTTTTATATAAACATTTTTTATTTTAGTTTAGTCTAATAAAATTATAAAAAAAAAAAGAATCCAGAAGCAAGTATTTTCTCTTTAATTTGCAGGAGTTGCGTGCCTATACCAATTCATATTGACATCAAAGCTTGTTGGCTCGTCTAAATTAGTCGCTCTAATTGAAATATCATTCATCGTCGTCGCTAATACCTAAAAATTCTCAAAAGCAAGATAACATTTGAAAAGCGTTAGAGAGATCGAAAATAGTGGAGTTAGAGGTGGTGTGAAAATGAAGGGGAGAGGCTTGGCCTTTAAATAGGTCAGGAGAATGGCAAACCGTTCTCTTAGCACGGTTTGCCGATCTTTTGTAGTTCAGCCCGTGATCAGCCAATAATTGATCACGGGTTTGACGGAGAACGGTTAGCCACGTGAGGAGAACGGCAAACCGTTCTCCGTCAAGGGGGCACTTGTGTAACGACCCTCAAAACTATTTCTAAATTTTGTTTTTTTTTTTTAACGAATTATTTTTTTTTTATATAACTTTCTAGTAAAACCTTTCGTTAAATTGACTTGTTAAAACATATTTAAAAATCACTTAAATAAAACCATTAAAACAGAAGAGGAATCGGCCCAGCAGAACAGAGGGCAAAAAGGGCCTAAGC
This sequence comes from Begonia masoniana, assembly GCA_022432975.1. Classification (NCBI taxonomy): domain Eukaryota; kingdom Viridiplantae; phylum Streptophyta; class Magnoliopsida; order Cucurbitales; family Begoniaceae; genus Begonia; species Begonia masoniana. Next base: position 12,023,512 of record CM039514.1, on the reverse strand, counting down.
CCTAAATTTCATCCCGGTGAACAGTAACCTAACACATCCACCGGGGAACAGTAACCTAACACATCCCCCGGTGAACAGTAACCTAACACATCCACCGGTGACTCACAAAACACATCCCTCGGTGAACAGTAACCTAATATATCCACCGGTGAACAGTAATCTAACACATCCCCCGGTGAACAGTAACCTAACACATCCACCGGTGACTCATAAAACACATCCCCCGGTGAATAGTAACCTAACACATCCACCGGTGAACAGTAACCTAACACATCCCCCGGTGAACAGTAACCTAACACATCCACCGGTGAACAGTATCCTAACACATCCCCCGATGAACAGTAACCTAACACATCCACCGGTGAACTTGCCCGAAACACTTACAATTTTCTTCCCCCTGCACTTGCACACCATTCACACAGAACTTCTAAAAATCTTTAAAAATAACAAACTCATTTCCAGAAACATCAAAATGAACATTATCATTTTCAGAAACATCAAAATGAACATTATCCAGAAACCAAGCATCCTAAAATGATTTCTATACATTTCATTCTATTCTATCACCCATCAACCTGTATAAACCCAAAACACTTAACCTATGCACCCACGGGTCATGTTCGCATCGACTGCGCCAGCGCACTCCCACGGGTATCCTCCATCAACATGCAGGCTCGTCAGGTAGAGGAAAGTCGTCCTCACCTTGATCAAAGTCACCTACACCATAAAGACACCTATGAGATAAAAATCTCAGTAAATTCTACGTAAATGCTTATACATGATCATGTATGCTCAATGCTATGAAAACCGTCCATGTCATTTCATATATCAGTACGTGTCAATCTATGGTTATCGGAAACGCTCGACAGATAGATAGGGCACGTCGAGCGGTTAGACAGCCCACACCATCTGAAGGGAGGAAAACCCGCTCACCACGAAACGCTAGGTCTGAACTTCATCCCCGATAACCCTATGTCATGGTTGTTTACTGTGATACTTTACTTGCCTTTACATGCATGTTCTTTTCATGAAATCCGTACGTAAATTCATTTTCATGACGTTTTTAAACCATGATGCATGAACAGTTCAATATACACATACATAACGAGCATACCATCAAAACACTACAAATACCGTCAAAACACTACAAATACCATCAAACCGTCACAACAATCAACCTATAAAACAATCGAACCTAAACTACCCAACTAAAACAATCAGACAAAACAATGACCAACATAAACAATAAAGCACGAACGTATCCTCAACACAATTTCCGACATATGGTGTAGGCCAATCGGTCACAACAAATCACAAGAACTTACCTCGTGCGCGTTGAACTTCTAGCTCCGTCCACGAGCGTCATTTACCTAAGGAAAATTTACAATATTTGTCGTTAAAACGCGTTTGAACCATTAACGTCCATATTAACGAAATCCTTATTTCTAAAATTTTAACTTAACTAATCGAGACATTTTTTTACAAACAATTAACGCTCGATACCTCGAAACCTAACGAATTTTTCCAAAAACCCGAAAATTCATCAACTCTTAACATTTGTCCTAAATCAATTAAATTCGTCCAATAACGCTCAATACATCCTTTATATCCACGAACACGGTAAACCTATAAATTTCAAACCCTAAATCACATTTTTCGCAAAACCCTAAACGAAACCCTAATCGTTCAAAACTCCGTAAAACTTGAAATAAACCTTCCTAAAACCTTAGAATCGTATCTAGGGTCGGGATTGAAGAAGAAAACGTGAAGAACGGAGGTTGATCGGAGAGGAAACGTCGTTGGAAGGGAGAACGTCGTGAGGGAGAAAAGAGAAATCGTAGAAAGAGAGAGGGAGAAACACAGAAGCCGTGAAGTGGTGGAGGAAGAAGAAGGAAATTGTGATTTTAATAAAATTGTCCTGGCAAATTACCTTTTTGCCCTTCTTTTGATTTTCTATTCGTTTCGTCCTTTGTTTCGTTATTTAGCTAACGATTCGGTTTTCTCCAAACTTCCTTATTTCGCCAATACATCTAACTTATTATTAGGGTTCCATTAAAACTGTCCGTTCGCAAATCGGACCTCGTTTACTATTTTTACCACAACGTCCTTTTAAATTACGAGAAACGTAATTTCCATAAAATTAGCGTTAAACTCCTAAAATTCCCAAAATTTTCTTAAAATCCATACTAATTATTAGGATCGGAATAACACTTTCTTTTCACGAAACCGACTTAATTCGACATAATTACAAAAATACCATTATTCACGTATATTATAAAAATCCCGTAAATCCGAGTGTTACAACTTGTGAAGGTAAAGACCCCTCGCGCAAGTCAGGCGAACGTTCACAAGTGCCCCCGAGGAGAACGGTTTACCGTTCTCCTCACGCGGCAAACCATTCAACTTGAACGCTGGGGAGCGAGGGTCTTCACCCTCACAAGTTCCCCCTTGACGGAGAACGGTTTGCCGTTCTCCTCATGCGGAAAATCATTCACTGTCAAACCTATGATCAATTATTGCCTGATCATGGGATGAACTGTAGAAGAACGGCAAGCCATTTTATTAGAACGGTTTGCCGTTATCTAGGCCTATTTAAAGGGCTTCTTCCCTCTCTTCTCATACCACCTCCAACTCTACTCTTCTCTTCTCGATTTCTCTAATGCTTTTCAAATATTATCTTGCTTTTGAGAATTTTCAGGTATTAGCGATGACGATGGTTGATATTTCAATTAGAGCGACTGATTTAGACGAGCCAACAAGCTTTGATGTCGATATCAATTGGTATGCGTATGCCACTCCTGCATATGGCGATCTTAGAGCATTCGATCACGTAGGTGGAGACAAAGTAATAGAGATGAATTCGATCTCCAAAACTCTTGACGAGGAGCTTCGAACACCGACCGGGTCGAATGTTGATAAGGTGGAAAGTGGACCAGTACGTGAAAAAATTTCAATGAGTTTTTTTTTGGGAAAAAATATAGTTTTATAAAAGAAATTAAAGACGAAGTACGCAAATATTCGTTGAAAAATGGTTATGGCATCAAATTCCCTCAATGTGACAAACGACGACTGACGGCTAAATGCGTAGAGGGTTGTGCATAGTAACTGTAGCGACCCTAATACTGTACCCATTTTTCCGTACAAATTTTTTTTTATCCTTATACTTTAAATAAACTCTAAGCGGAATTTAAACCGGAATCGGAATTGAAGTCTACGTTTTAAACCATTTAAAACGAAACCATTTATAAACTTAAACAATTTAAAACAATTAATAAAACACTTAAAATTAATTAAAACAAAACAATTAAAGGGGAAGGGCAGAAGGGTCAAAGTCGCGACCAACAGAGAGGGGCGATCGATCTCCAAATTCAGGAGATCGATCGCCGAGTTGCTAAATGGGAGGGGCGATCGATCTCCAAAATTGCAGGAGATCGATCGCCAATGTGTAACCAAGTGAGGGGCGATCGATCTCCAAAAATGCAGGAGATCGATCGCCGAACACAAGGCATGGAGGGGCGATTGGTCGCCCCTCACAATGGCGATCAGTCGCCTTCCACATTCCTTCATTCTTTTCTCTCAACTTTTCTTTCTTCTCTCTCTGTTTTTTTTTTACGAGTGCTCTCTGGAATCCGAAGTTCCAGAGAGCAAACACCAACAATCTATCCCTCCCAATTAAACGAACTAAACGGACGTTAAACTTTCATAAAAACGAACTGCGTGGATACGTTTAAAAATCGAAAAATCCTTTTGTTTTAAATTCCAAGCAGTTCCAATGAAACACTATAAAATCGCAGTTTATAAAACAGGTTTTCAAGAACGTTTAAAACCTCAAAACATGAACCTAACATCTAGCCAGATCCCAAGCATCCTAATATGTTCTAACTTTACACATATTTTGTCCAAAAATAACCCAGTACTCTCAAAATACGTACATACATCCCCACGGCTCAAAACGCACCGACTGCTCAGACACTCCCACGGGTCATTCTCCATCAACCGCATCATACATCAGGAGGAGGAACGTCGTCCTCACCTGGCTCAATGTCACCTACAATGTCACATACACCATACAGACACACTATGAGCTAAAGGCTCAGTAAATTCTACGTAAATGCAGATGCGTGCAGTGCATATGGAGTTCAGAAATTATGCATAACATACATATCGTGGCAGACAGAATATCACCGAGATCTCATCCCCCTAACCGGAGAAAGCCCATCCAGCAGTCGGACTACTCTTTCCAACTAGAGGAGGGGGGTACACGCTTACAACACGTACACCCGTGCCTGAGCCCCACCTCGCGTGACCAGATAACAGATTACGTATTTTATTACATTACATGAGATGTGGTATTGGTCAGACCCTTAATCGGTCCACACAATAGATCGATAGCCCCTTTTTGGGCCACATCGGTTTTCTGAAAACATCGTGCGGAAATTCATTTTCATGCTTAGTTAAAATACGTGATGCATGAACAATTGTAATCATAAAGAAACAACCAACATGCATACCATCAAGACGAATAAAAACATAACCTAATAAGCGATTAACCTAACTACCCAACCAAAGCAATTTAAACACACAATACTCTAAGATCCTCGACGCGACATCGAAGTACGGTGTAGGCCAATCGGCCAGAGTAAGTCACGAGAACTTACTTTGTGCGCGCTGGACTTCGAGCTCTGTCCACGAGAGTCGTTCGCCTGAGGCAAAACACGACATTTGTCACTAAAACAAGTTTAAGCTACTAAACGTCCAAATTTAACGAAACCTTAACTAAAGAAATTTCATAAAGCTTTAATCCAATTCATTGAGCTATTTCATCGAGCAATACATGCTCGGCAACTCAAATCCCAAATTACGAGTTTTCCCTAAATCTCAAAATTTCTCGAATTTTAACATTTTCTACAAATTAATCTAGTTTCGTCCAATAACGCTCAATAAGTTCTATACGTTCATAAACTACGATAACCTATTAATTTTTAAACCCGAAATCGCATTTTTATCCTAAACCCTAACGAAACTCTAATGTTAAATCGGCCCGAAAATTGAAAGCTAATGCTCTAGAATCATAGATTCATACCTAGAGTTGCGAGAGGAAGAGAAAACACGGAGAAAACGAGACGATCGGAGGTCGGCGTGGAGGAAATCGTCGAATGGTAGAGAGCTTCGCTCTCTGGTATTTCACGCGGTAGAGGAGAAATGAAGAAAAAGAAAAGGATTTAGGTTATTTTATAATTTGGTTTGGCAAATTACCGTTTTTGCCCTTCCTTTGATTTTCTATTTATTTTGACTTTCGTTTCGTTAATTGGCTAACTATTCGGTTTCTCCAAATCTCCTTATTTCACCAATAAATCCATCTTATTATTTGGGTTCTATTAAAACTGTCCGTTCGCAAATCGGACCTCGTTTACTATTTTTACTAAAACGTCCTATATATTACGAGAAACGTAATTACTCAAAATATAACGTTATTACTCCAAAAAATCCCATAAATTTCTTAAAATTCCTATAAATCGTTAGGATTCTAATAACGTTTTCTTTTCGTAAAACGGACTTGATTTGATATATTTACCAAAATGCCATCACATAATATAATATTAATATCCCGTAAAGCCGGTTATTACATTCCATCCACCTTATTTAGAATTTTGTCCACAAAATTAAATCATACAAACAACTCAGGATACTTAGCCATCATATCCTGCTGTCACTCCCAAGTAGCCTCTTCCACCTCGTCGTTCCGCCATGGGATTTTGACTAGCGGAATCTCTTTGTTGCGCAAAACTTTGATGGAAGACTCCAAAATGCGTACGGGTCTCTCTTCATAAGTCAAGGTAGGCTATACCTCGATCTCTCTAGCTTCGAAGATATGCGATGGATCGCGTAGGCACTTCCGAAGCATAGACACATGGAATACATCGTGGATACCCTCCATAGAAGCCGGAAGCTGTAGTCTGTACGCCAACTTCCCGATCTTCTTCAGAATAGGAAAGGGCCCCACATATCGAGGGTTTAACTTGCCCCTCCTTCCGAATCTCATGACGCATTTAAACGGAGAAACCTTAAGGTAAACCTCATCACCTTCTTCGAACTCTAGCTCTCTCCATCTCGTGTCTGCATAGCTCTTCTATCTGCTCTGAGCTACCTCAACACGCTGTCGGATAATGGCAATCTTCTCTGCCGTTTGCTGTAGAATCTCAGGACCAACGACGCTGGCCTCGCCAACCTCGTCCTAATATAACGGAGACCTACACTTCCGACCATACAAAGCCTCGTACGGTGTCATGCCAATGGTAGCCTGGAAGCTGTTGTTGTACGAGAACTCAATCAGAGGCAAATATCGGCTCCACGAGCCTTGAAACTCCAACACACAAGCTCTGAGCATATCCTCGAGATTCTGATTAGTCCTCTATGTCTGTCCATCAGTCTGAGGATGAAATGCCGTGCTGAAATTAAGCTGAGTCTCCATAGCTTTGTGCAAACTCTTCCAGAACTTCGAAGTAAATCTCGGATCACGATTTGAGACAATAGAAACTGGCACCCCATGCAGTCTAACAATCTCCTGCACGTAAAGCTCGGCAAGCTGGTCCATAGAAGATGTCATCCTCACAGATAAGAAGTGGGCCGACTTTGTCAATCGGTCCACGATTACCCAAAAACCATCATCGCCCTTCGTCGTCCTCGGGAGCCCTACAATAAAATCCATGGAGATCTGCTCTCACTTCCACTCCGGAATCGGCAGTGGCAATAATGTTCCGGCCGGTCTCTGGTGCTCTGCCTTTACCTGTTGACAGACTAAACAAGTTTCAACGTACTTGGCGACCTCTCTCTTCATGTTTGGCCACCAGAAATATTGCTTTAAATCCCGGTACATCTTAGTACTTCCCGGGTGTACAAAATATGCCGAAGAATGTGCCTCAGCCAATATCTCTTTCTTCAGCTCCTCGTCGTTAGGCATGTACCACCTATGCCTGAACTTCAGAATACCATCATCTGATAAGTGGAAATCCGACGAGTCACCCAACGTCATACTCGATCGAAGCTCCTCACACTCCGCATCATTCTACTGAGCTTCGCGTATCCTATCCAGAACAGTCGGCCTGAGAGAAATATTGGTGGGCATACTGGACAACTCTGCCACTATCTCCACATCGAACCTTTCAATCTCAGACCGCAGCGTGACTGACATTGCTGCTAGTGAAGGCTGGCTCATAGAAGGCACTCTACTCAAAGCATCAACAACCTTGTTCGCCTTTCCTGGATGGTACTTGATATCAAAATCATAATCTTTGACGAACTCAAGCCACCGTCTCTGTCGCATATTCAGCTCCTTCTGCGTAAATAAATACTTCAAGCTCTTGTGGTCAGAAAATATCTCGCACTGCTGGCCATATAAATAATGTCTCCATATCTTCAGTGCGAAGACCACAGCTACTAGCTCAAGGTCGTGCATAAGGTAATTCTGCTCGTACGGCTTCAACTACCGAGAAGCATAAGCAATAACTCTCCCCTCCTGCATCAATACACAATCGAGTCCAACTCCAGACGCATCACGATAAATACTGAAGTTGTCACCCTCGACAGGTAGTGTCAATACTGGAGCGGTGGTCAATCTCTGCATAAACTCCACAAAACTGTCGTCACAAGCAGCTGACCATACAAACTTCTCGTTCTTCTGAGTCAAACGTGAAAGAGGAACTGCAATCTTCGAAAATCCTTCTATAAACTTCCGATAATAACCAGCTAATCCGAGAAATCCACGCACCTCACATACGTTCTTCGGCTGCGGCCAATCTCTGACCACCTGAATCTTGCTCGGATCCACAGAAACTCCATCCTGTGATATGACATGGCCAAGAAAACTGATCCTATCCAGCCAAAACTCGCATTTAGAGAACTTTGGATATAGCTGGCGTTGACTCAGAATCTGTAAAACAATCCTCAGATGCTCCTCGTGTTCTTCCTTCGTCTTAGAATAAACCAATATATCGTCGATGAAAACCACCACGAATTTTTCCAGGTATTCCTTGAAGACACGGTTCATCAAATTCATAAACACTGCAGGGGCATTAGTAAGTCCAAAAAACATGATAAGGAATTCATAATGCCCATACCTCGTTCGGAATGCCGTTTTCTGAATATTATCCCTCCGGACCTTCAGCTGATAATAACCCGAGCGTAGGTCAATCCTGGAAAACACTCGGGCACCTTGTAGCAGATCCAATAGGTCATCAATCCGAGGCAACGGATATTTATTCTTCACTGTCAATTTGTTCAACTCTCTGTAATTGATGCACATCCTGAGGGTCCCGTCTTTCTTCTTTACAAACAAAACGGGCGCACCCCAGGGCGAAACACTGGGTCGAATAAAACCCTTCTCTAACAACTCATCAAGCTGAGTCCTCAGCTCTCTCAACTCAGCTGGTGCCAATTGATACGGGTTTTTAAACCTTGGCGCGGTATTCGGATAGACATCAATAGTAAACTCAATCTCCCGGTCTGGCGATAAACCGGGAAGATCATCAAGGAATATCTCAGAGAACTCTCTGACTATAGGAATGTCGCTCGGCTTTACTCCGCTGAGCAACTGAATATCAAATACTGAGGCCAAATAAATAAAGCACGCACCTTTAAACTGCTCGTTGACCTTCATGGAATAAGAAATAGGCGATCCGCTCAATCTGCTCATCGCCTGATAAGAAAACTCGGCTTTACCCGGGGGTCGGAAGGTCACAATCCTAGATCGACAATCGATGGTGGCGAAGTGTTGTTCAAGCCAGTCCATCCCTAAGATAAGATCATACCGCTCTATGCTCATAACTATCAAACGAGCATAAAGGGTAATATCCCCCACTGAGATGACGTTGCCCTGGAGTATACGTTCTGACTGCATAAGCTCTCTTGAAGGCAGCATCACTCTATACTCGACCCCAGCTAACTCAGACTCTAATCCCAATCTAGTCATGCATGCAGTCGATATGAAGGAGTGCGTAGCTCCCGTATCCATCAAAGTAAAAACAGCGGTGCCCATAATCAGAATAGTACCTGCTATCACAGAGGGCTGAGCCTCGTCGTCGACATCGTCAGGCTCAATAAATGCAAAAATCCTCGGCATAACCCTCCTCTGATCACCGCCTGACAGATCTCGGCCGGGCTTCGGGCAATCCTTGACGTAATGGTCAATCTCCCCGCATCTAAAACACCGGTTAGTGCCAACGTGGCACTCACCACTATGCTCCTTCTGGCACCTGGAGCACCATGGCATCTGAGAAACCCCCTGTACTTGCTTCCCATTACCCCGTTCATTACTTCCCTCAAGAGGTCTCTTCACACCCCTCTGCTGCTGCTGGGGCTGCGCTCTAGGCTGTCAACATCGGTTCTGCGACTGAGGTCGGATCTCACGGAAGAAGCCCTTAGCTGGCTCCCTCAGTCTCACACAAGTGGCTCTGGCAGCCTCAATATCTAGAGCTCTAGCTCTGATGTCAGAATAGGGCACATCAATAATACCTGAGACAATAACGTGCATCCGAATCTCCGGATTAAGTCCCTCCATAAACTGGTACACCTTCTCCTCGTTATCGCTGACAAGGCGCGGAGCAAATCGCGATAAGGACTCGAACTTCCGGATATACTCTGCAATTGAACCTGTCTGCTTCAGCTGCGTAAACTCATTTCTCTTCGCCACTCTCATAGTGCGGCTGAAATACTTATCGAAGAACACGGTCTTAAACCGCTCCCATGTCATAACTGATACATCCATCGTCACCTTGATCGAATCCCACCAGAAACGGGCGTCTAACGCCAGGTGGAAGGTAACATAAGCCACCTTACTCCCGTTCCCCACCTCTGCATAATTCAACATATCCTCCATCACTCGAATCCACTCCTCCGCAATATTTGGATCCGATGATCGACCGTCGAACACTGGAGGCCGTAGACTCTGGAACTTCTGCATACCCTGGTTATTAGGAACCACCAAATCCTGGGCCCTCTGGTTCTCTCGATTTACTAGACTCTTGATTTTTGTGCTTGGCGGTCCATGTGCTGCGACTGACGGTCTAGCAACTCCGTAAGTTGATCTAGCGCGTCATCCCGAGGATCTTTTCCTCGAACCATATTTAATAACTCCTATAAAATCAAAACAATAATCCTAAGAAACATGGAATCAAATAAAGCAGTAAACGTACTTACAGTTAAGGAAGGATGTCCGCGTAGTGGCTGTGCAGTCGAGCAGTCTACAGAACTGATTTTAAAACCCAGGGGTTCTGATACCATAACTTGTAGCGACCCTAATACTGTACCCATTTTCCCGTACAATTTTTTTTTTATCCTTATACTTTAAATAAACACTAAGTGAAATTTAAACAGGAATTGGAATTGAAGTCTACGTTTTAAACCATTTAAAACGAAACCATTTATAAACTTAAACAATTTAAAATAATTAATAAAACACTTAAAATTAATTAAAACAAAACAATTAAAGGGGAAGGGCAGAAGGGTCAAAGCCGCGACTAACAGAGAGGGGCGATCGATCTCCAAATACAGGAGATCGATCGCCGAGTTGCTAAATGGGAGGGGCGATCGATCTCCAAAATTGCAGGAGATCTATCGCCAATGTGTAACCAAGTAAGGGGCGATCGATCTCCAAAAATGCAGGAGATCGATCGCCGAACACAAGGCATGGAGGGGCGATTGTCGCCCCTCACAATGGCGATCAGTCGCCTTCCAGATTCCTTCATTCTTTTCTCTCAACTTTTCTTTCTTCTCTCTCTTTTTTTTTGTACAAGTGCTCTCTGGAATCCGAAGTTCCAGAGAGCAAACACCAACAATCTATCCCTCCCAATTAAACGAACTAAACGCACGTTAAACTTTCATAAAAACGAACTGCGTGGATACGTTTAAAAATCGACAAATCCTCCTGTTTTAAATTCCAAGCAGTTCCAATAAAACACTATAAAAACGCAGTTTATAAAACAGGTTTTCAAGAACGTTTAAAACCTCAAAACATGAACCTAACATCTAGCCAGATCCCAAGCATCCTAATATGTTCTAACTTTACACATATTGTAGCACCCGGTTCTATTGAACCGAATTTAATTAGCCATTTACGGTGATTAGGTTAACTAACAACTATGCAAGGACAAAAGAGTAATTAACCTTTTAAGAATGGATAACGTATTTAAGGAAAGATTTATTGAGGTTAGCCGCCACTGTTCCCTCATTTCTCCTTTCTCGGTATTCAGCTCAAACCCCGCGGAGCTCCAGGCGATTCTCCTCCCCGATCCTCATTTCTCAATCTAGGTGAGCTTTCCTTCCGTTTCTTGAAGATTTTAGTGTCTAGATAGCAGAGAGAGTACAATGTATGTATTCTGGTTTATGATGAGAGTGAGTCGAGTTTGATTTTAGTATTGAGCCGAGAATGTTCGATGACTAGAGTTTCCAACTGAACCTCTTAGGTTTCTGAGTGACATAGAATAAGATTAATGGTGACCTAATCAATATGCTGCTTATGATAATAGGTGAGCAAGGCTTCCGAGGTAGTTGAGACCGAGTGATTGCAAGGAAACCAGGTAAGTAGAGTTTGTTTGTGCCTTCGGGCCTACATCACAAAACAGTAGGATTTACGCATGTTTATGTGTTTTATTTCCAGTTGTCATGCATCATATTTTAAAATGTACGAAAATGAATTTACATGATTTTGAATCGGCAAGGAATGAACAGATTGAAACAGTACGAGAAGCAGATTTGCTGTTAGGGAATTAATCCAACCCTTAATGAGCCAGTGGATTGAGGTTTTAGGGAAAGTGATCCACTTCCCAATCCTACAGGGGGATCGGAGGATGTGAATCAGAATTTACTGTAAAGGGAATTAATCCGCCCCGTAATGAGTCAGTGGATGAGTATACTTTGGGAGAGTTGATCCAACTCCCAATTTCACAGGGGGATCAGAACAGAAACGTTGAATGAGCAACTGAGATGAGAAAGTAGAAATTGCATATTTAGGAATTTGTGTTTCAGTATTTTCCCTTATTTACTGCTTTACTTACTTAGCATTAGGCTAATAGATGAGTTTTGTGATGTAGGTGTTGAGGATACCACAGGTGATTTTCCCTGAGAGCATAATCGAATAGACGTGGTTGGGGAGCACATCCAGGCATCGGTTTGGCAATCTGATGGGGCAGTTTAACTGATGTCTATTTGAATGAAGGTTTAGTGGCAAATGTTCGAATTAAATAGGTTGAATTTTTATAACAGTAGAGACTTCAATGTTTTGGATGCATATTGAGTTTTCTTTTCTGATAGTGGTATTTCCGATGGTTTTAATACCGGATTTTTACTGGAGTTGAGTAACATGAAGTTTTAAATTGTTTTTCTGAATGGTTTCAACAGAATAGACAAGTCTTTACCGCAGTTGTGTTGTTCTGGCATAGAATGTGAGAAGTTGAAATATTGTTCTGTTTTCTATCAGATGGAATCGCGAGTTTTGTCTACCGGAAGGTGTAGTTTTATTTTCCTTTGGTAGACGTGGTGTTGTTTTCATCGGAAGATGAAGTTTTATTTCTATCGGAAGATGTCTTCAGTAAAGGCATCGGAAGGTGTAGCCTTATTTCTATCGGCAGATGAAGTCATGTCGACTTCATCGGCAGGTGGAGTTGTATGTGCAGTCGTGTTGACTTTATCGGCAGATGAAGTCATGTTGACTTCATCGGCAGGTGGAATTGTATGTGCAGACGTGTTGACTTTATCGGCAGATGAAGTCATGTTGACTTCACCGGCAGATGAAGTTGTGTTGACGTCATCGGTAGGTACAGCCCGCCGAGAAATGTCTCAATTCCAAGTCTTCAAGTCCACGTCATCGGCAGGAGTCTTCTAGTTACCGTGTCAGCTTCTTTCGTTGATTTTCCACCGGCGGACGTGGTTGACTTTAGAGATTTAACAGCGTTTTTGTGATTTAAACCTTTATTTCTTTTGGTCGATTATCTCGAACATTTTATCCGATTATCCAAAAACATTTTATGGTTTTGTTTAACTCTAAGTTATTTAAATTAATTCCGCTGCAAATTTAAAAATATGGATGAAGTTTTTAGTCTTGTACGGGTTTTGTCTGACGAACCGGGTTCGGAGAACTTGGGGCGTTACAGTATGGTATCAGAGACATTCAGTTAAACTGTTCAAAAGATTACTTATCAGTGCCAATCGTTGCATGGAAGTGCTCCAACAACTGTAAGTGTTTAAGTTAGTTTTAGTTATGAAATATTTATGAAAGTGGTTAACCCTATACAGGAACATAATAAGATGTCTAGACGACCAGGAAGACCGAGAGTACAGAGGGAAACACCAAATCTAGGACGTGAAGAGGACTCTAGTGTAATTAGGCAGCTGACCGAATTGATGCGTCAGCAGACTGATATAGTGCGTCAACAGTCTGATCAACTAGGAGTGCTGTTGAGTCGAGAAGCACAAGGAAGTGCCAACTCGGGTTCTAGCAGTGAACATTCTGGAGATAGATTCCGGAGACTAAGACCACCCACATTTGACGGACAGTCATCTGATCCAGTTGTTGCTGAGGGATGGCTTAGGAAGATCGAAAGTATGTTCAGGTGTGCCAACATAGGAGAAGGAGACAAGGTCACGTTAGCAACCTTTCATTTAGCTGGCGAAGCTCAACTCTGGTGGGAGACAATGGAGACCACCACAGATGTTTTGGCAATGTCCTGGTCTCAATTCAGGGACATTTTCTATGAGAAGTATTTCAACAGCACAGTCCAGACAGCAAAGAAGTTGGAATTCCTGAACTTGAAGCAGACAGGATCAGTGGCTGAGTACAGTAGACAATTCGAGTCCTTGTCCAGGTTTGCTGGACATTTTGCTCACAAGGACGAGGATAAAGTGTTCAAATTTATACATGGACTGAAGCCAGAAATTCACCGAGGAGTTAAGTTCTGTGGCATTAAAGGCTTGATGTTCAGCGAGGTGGTGTCCACTGCGCTGGAGGTGGAAGAAGCTGAGAGGATGTGTGCCGGGCCAAGGGAGGTCCCACCAAAGTTTAACCAGCCGCACCAACAAAGAGGAACGAAGAGGTCAAGTGATGGCCAAAGTAGTCAAGGAACAGGAGGGAAGGTGCAGAATGTCAAGAAATTTCCCCAGTGCCCTAAATGTTTGAAGAACCACCCGAGGGAATGCAGACTGGGTTTTGGGAAGTGTTTCAACTGTGAGGAGGTTGGACACACATACAAAGAGTGCTCTAAACCAAGAATCATCAGATGTTACAACTGTAACAAGGTCGGTCACGTTAGTAGAGACTGTCCAGTTCCCAAGAGTGGCCCTGCGATGATTAAACCAAGAATATTCTCCATGACGGAGGCAAGTGAAGAACAGCCTGCTGTGGTGTCAGGTACTATATTGGTCAACTCTGTGCCTGCTTTTACTTTGTTAGATTCTGGTGCAACGCATTCATTTATTGCATCTACATTTGCTGACAAGTTAGATGTACAGTTTACCCCTTCCATGCATGTGTTTAATGTTGCATTACCTTCTGGTGAACGCATGCACTCCAACCGAGTGATGCTTGGCAGTGACGTGTTGGTGGGGAACATGAATTTGCCTGCTGACCTCATTATTATGGGTATAATGGGATTTGATGTAATCTTAGGAATGGATTGGCTGTTTAAGCATTATGCCACGATCGATTGTAGGACTGGAATAGTTAGTTTCCAACCCCCTAGTAACCCGAAACATACCTTCCAAGCTTCAAAGAAGAGTAAGGAAATGACTGTGATGACTTCAATTAACACTAGACCTTCCCTATGTGGAGAGTATTTGTGCTTCTTAGCTAGTGTTTTAGACACACAGCTTGTAGGAAAGGCAAACCCTCAAAATGTTTTAGTTGTCCAAGACTTTTCTGATGTATTTTTAGATGACCTTCCTGGTTTACCACCAGATAGAGAAATCGAATTTGTTGTAGATGTCTACCCCGGAGCCGAGCCTGTGTCTAAAAACCCGTATAGACTAGCACCATCAGAACTTAAAGAGTTAAAGAGACAGTTGGAGGAATTGTTGGAAAAAGGGTTCATATGCCCTAGTTTTTCACCATGGGGTGCACCTGTCCTTTTTGTTAAAAAGAAAGACGGATCAATGCGTATGTGCATAGACTATAGAGAGTTGAATAAGCTAACTGTCAAGAACAAGTATCCACTGCCGAGGATTGATGACTTATTCGATCAACTTAAGGGTGCGAGAGTTTTCTCTAAGATTGACCTTAGGTCCGGTTACTATCAGTTGAAGGTTAAATCTGAGGATATCCCAAAGACTGCCTTTCGCACAAGGTATGGACATTATGAGTTTTTGGTTATGTCTTTTGGTTTGACTAATGCACCAGCAGCATTCATGGACCTTATGAACAGAGTGTTTCATGAGTATTTGGATAAGTTTGTCATTGTGTTTATTGATGACATTTTGATTTATTCTAGTACTAATGAGGAGCATGCAAAGCATCTGAGTTTGGTCTTAGAAACACTTAGACAACACCAACTTTATGCTAAGTTTTCCAAGTGTGAGTTTTGGTTGGATAGAGTTCACTTTCTGGGTCATGTGATCTCTGGTGATGGAATATCAGTCGATCCAGCCAAGGTTCAAGCAGTTAAGGGATGGCCCCAACCGATGAATGCTACTGATATTAGGAGTTTTGTTGGACTAGCAGGATATTACAGAAAATTTATTGAGGGATTTTCAAAGATTGCAACACCCCTCACTCGTTTAACTAGGAAGAATATCAAATATGATTGGACAGAAGAGTGTGAAATTAGTTTCCAGACTTTAAAACAGAAACTGATCAATGCTCCGATCCTAACCCTTCCTGCTGAGAATGGTAAATTTAGTATTTATTGTGATGCATCCAAGATTGGTCTTGGTTGTGTGTTGATGCAAGATGGAAAGGTAATAGCCTATGCTTCTAGACAGTTGAAAACTCATGAGAAGAATTACCCTACACACGACTTAGAATTAGCTGTAGTGGTTTTTGCACTTAAGATTTGGAGGCATTACTTGTATGGACAACCTTGTGAGATATTTTCAGATCATAAGAGCCTGAAGTATATCTTCACACAGAAGGAATTAAATATGAGGCAGCGCCGGTGGTTAGAATTTGTAAAGGATTATGACTTTGAGATTAAATATCATCCCGGCAAGGCAAATGTAGTAGCCGATGCTTTGAGCAGAGTGACAACATCAGTTTCAACATAGATTCTTGACTTACCATTAGCCTTAGAGTCTGAATTCCTAAAGTTTAATCTAGAGGCAATATCCAATGTAACAGCTATACTTTCGGCCATAACCTTAAGACCTACAATTCTAGAAAAAATAAAGGAAGCTCAGATGAATGATGATGAGTGTAACAAGTACAAGTCGAGCATGGATTCTACGGACAATTTAGATTTTAACTGTTCTGTCGATGGAATCCTTAAGTTTAGAAATAGGTGGTTTGTTCCTGCCAATAATGAACTTCGTGAAGAAATTCTTTCTGAGGCTCATTCTTCTAGATTCTCAGTCCACCCTGGGAGTACGAAGATGTATAAGGATCTTAAACAGCATTACTGGTGGCCAGGTATGAAAAGAAGTGTGGCAGAATATGTAGGATCATGTTTGTGTTGTCAGCAGATTAAAGCCGAGCATCAGAGACCCTCAGGAACATTACAACCTTTACCAGTTCCTGAATGGAAATGGGAACATATAACCATGGATTTTGTTGTGGGATTACCTAGGACAACTAAAGGACATGATGCAATTTGGGTGATAGTTGATCGTTTGACCAAATCATCCCATTTTCTGCCTATGAAGATGACATACTCGATGGATCAACTTGCTGAGTTGTATGTTCAGGAAGTTGTTAGATTGCATGGAGTTCCAAGCACCATAGTTTCGGACCGAGATGCTAGATTTACATCTAAGTTTTGGAAGAGTCTGCACAAGGCAATGGGGACTCAGCTTAGTTTTAGTACAGCTTTCCACCCTCAAACTGATGGACAATCCGAGAGAACTATTCAGATTCTAGAAGATATGCTCCGTGCATGTGTTTTAGATTTCCAAGGCTCTTGGAGTAAGTACCTAGCTCTGGTAGAGTTCTCTTACAATAACAGTTTTCAGGCAACAATAGGAATGGCACCGTATGAAGCATTGTATGGACGAAAATGCAGATCACCTTTGTACTGGGACGAAGTTGGTGAAGCCCAGTTACTTGGTCTTGTTATTGTGCAGCAAACTGTTGAGAAGGTTGCTCTCATCCGTCAGAAGATCTTAACAGCTCAAAGTCGACAGAAAAGCTATGCTGACAGAAGACGCAGAGAGTTAGAGTTTGAAGTTGGTAGTGAGGTTTTTCTTAAGGTATCACCATTCAAAGGAGTTGTAAGATTTGGGAAGAAAGGGAAGCTTAACCCAAGATATATTGGACCTTTCTCAATCTTGAGCAGGATTGGGAAATCAGCATATGAGCTGCAATTGCCAGACTCTATGGAAGGAATCCACAATGTGTTCCATATTTCTATGCTTAAGAAGTGCTTGAGGGATCCATCTCAGATTGTGGAACGGCAGAACATTGAAATTCAACCTACACTGACCTATGAGGAGAGACCAGTAAGGAACTTGGATTATGCGGTGAAAGTATTACGCAACAAGGAAGTTCCACTAGTGAAAGTTTTATGGCATAATCAGAATATAGAGGAGACAACTTGGGAACGCCAGCAAGACATGATGGACCAGCATCCAAGATTGTTCAGGTACTGAATTTTGAGGACAAAATTCTTTTAAGGAGGGTAGATTGTAGCACCCGGTTCTATTGAACCGAATTTAATTAGCCATTTACGATGATTAGGTTAACTAACAACTATGCAAGGACAAAAGAGTAATTAACCTTTTAAGAATGGATAACGTATTTAAGGAAAGATTTATTGAGGTTAGCCGCCACTGTTCCCTCATTTCTCCTTTCTCGGTATTCAGCTCAAACCCCGCGGAGCTCCAGGCGATTCTCCTCCCCGATCCTCATTTCTCAATCTAGGTGAGCTTTCCTTCCGTTTCTTGAAGATTTTAGTGTCTAGATAGCAGAGAGAGTACAATGTATGTATTCTGGTTTATGATGAGAGTGAGTCGAGTTTGATTTTAGTATTGAGCCGAGAATGTTCGATGACTAGAGTTTCCAACTGAACCTCTTAGGTTTCTGAGTGACATAGAATAAGATTAATGGTGACCTAATCAATATGCTGCTTATGATAATAGGTGAGCAAGGCTTCCGAGGTAGTTGAGACCGAGTGATTGCAAGGAAACCAGGTAAGTAGAGTTTGTTTGTGCCTTCGGGCCTACATCACAAAACAGTAGGATTTACGCATGTTTATGTGTTTTATTTCCAGTTGTCATGCATCATATTTTAAAATGTACGAAAATGAATTTACATGATTTTGAATCGGCAAGGAATGAACAGATTGAAACAGTACGAGAAGCAGATTTGCTGTTAAGGGAGTTAATCCAACCCTTAATGAGCCAGTGGATTGAGGTTTTGGGGAAAGTGATCCACTTCCCAATCCTACAGGGGGATCGGAGGATGTGAATCAGAATTTACTGTTAAGGGAATTAATCCGCCCCTTAATGAGTCAGTGGATGAGTATACTTTGGGAGAGTTGATCCAACTCTCAATTTCACAGGGGGATCAGAACAGAAACGTTGAATGAGCAACTGAGATGAGAAAGTAGAAATTGCATATTTAGGAATTTGTGTTTCAGTATTTTCCCTTATTTACTGCTTTACTTACTTAGCATTAGGCTAATAGATGAGTTTTGTGATGTAGGTGTTGAGGATACCACAGGTGATTTTCCCTGAGAGCATAATCGAATAGACGTGGTTGGGGAGCACATCCAGGCATCGGTTTGGCAATCTGATGGGGCAGTTTAACTGATGTCTATTTGAATGAAGGTTTAGTGGCAAATGTTCGAATTAAATAGGTTGAATTTTTATAACAGTAGAGACTTCAATGTTTTGGATGCATATTGAGTTTTCTTTTCTGATAGTGGTATTTCCGATGGTTTTAATACCGGATTTTTACTGGAGTTGAGTAACATGAAGTTTTAAATTGTTTTTCTGAATGGTTTCAACAGAATAGACAAGTCTTTACCGCAGTTGTGTTGTTCTGGCATAGAATGTGAGAAGTTGAAATATTGTTCTGTTTTCTATCAGATGGAATCGCGAGTTTTGTCTACCGGAAGGTGTAGTTTTATTTTCCTTTGGTAGACGTGGTGTTGTTTTCATCGGAAGATGAAGTTTTATTTCTATCGGAAGATGTCTTCAGTAAAGGCATCAGAAGGTGTAGCCTTATTTCTATCGGCAGATGAAGTCATGTCGACTTCATCGGCAGGTGGAGTTGTATGTGCAGTCGTGTTGACTTTATCGGCAGATGAAGTCATGTTGACTTCATCGGCAGGTGGAGTTGTATGTGCAGTTGTGTTGACTTTATCGGCAGATGAAGTCATGTTGACTTCATCGGCAGGTAGAGTTGTATGTGCAGACGTGTTGACTTTATCGGCAGATGAAGTCATGTTGACTTCACAGGCAGATGAAGTTGTGTTGACGTCATCGGTAGGTACAGCCCGCCGAGAAACGTCTCAATTCCAAGTCTTCAAGTCCACGTCATCGGCAGGAGTCTTAGACAATACACAGTCGACATGAGTACGAGTGTGTGCAACTGCACCAGGTGGATGCGTACTGGAATCCCGTGTGTCCATGTCATTCAATGCATCCGTTTTATGTAAATGGCACTGAAGAATTATGTGCATCCATGTTACCACCGACTGACTTACCTGCAAATGTACTCACAGTTTATACGACCCGTGAGCGGCAATCAAATGTGGCCGGTAGTGACAGATATGAAGCAACTCATCACGTCGAGAAGATATCGTCAACCTGGTAGGCTGAAGAAGATAAGAGTGCGAGATGTTGACGAGCCGTCGAGTTTGACAATAAGTAGGCAAAACTCAGAAATGACGTGCAGTATATGTGGGTAGAAAGGGGCACAATAGTTGTACTTGTCCTCACCGAGGATCCACTTCAGGCGTTACTTCTCAAGACACGTTTATGGGTTTCAACACATTTAAAGGGATGCAAGAATCTGCGACGCGCGGCCGACGTAGAAATAATTGACCGTTATAATTTATGCTGCAATTGACCATTATAATTATATTCAAATCATGATGAATTATTTCTTTTTAGTTTATATGATACAAAAAATAAAAATAAAAATAAAATTAATAAATAATTTATTAGTAATTAAATTAATTAAATTATTTAAATAATTTAATAATGAATGAATGAAAAAATTGACAGAATTTTGTTTGTTTTATGACTCTCCCATAGCTATCTTCAAACAATTCCTGCATATTCAGATCGCAAATATATACCCAACAGTCAGATCCAGTACACAAATAAACTAAACTAAACTACATAACAAAAATAAACTATACTAAAATGTCAAACATATACTAAATAACTAACAGTCAGATCCACCACATACTTTAAACTACTAAATGTCAAACATAAAGAGTACATTACAAGAAATATACAACATAAACTAAACTACGGTACGGGTAGGGCATCGTCGCCCTTATCGCTGCCACCGCTGCTTCCACGCCAACGCTCGAAGGAGTCTTCGAGCCTCATTTGGGACAATCTCATCAACTCCTGCCTTTCCTGCAGGATGTCCCACCTCTGATCTCACCTGTTCTACATCGTGTCCATCCTCTTATGCAAACTCTTTCTCATCTCGACAAGATAATTATATATCATGTTAAACCTCTACTCCCACAACTAGCCTCGTAGGGGTACAATGGCGGCGTGGGGGTGGCCTCGGTGTATGGGGCTTCTTCGGGGGCAGGGGCAGGGTCAGGGGCGTCCTCCATCGGAACATCCCGAGATATAGACGCTCTGGGATGACCCTTGGGCATCCAAGACCCGTTGACTTTGACTAGACTCATCCGAATCAAATGAGTCCTGTCAAATACATCAACAGATCTGTGGGCTCGCAGCTGCTCTACGGCAGGAGGCTGAATCTGAGCTTGCTCGAGGATCTTCCAAATTAACGTCCCGTACGGCAGATCCTTGTTTTTTGTTCACCCAATTTCTTCCATGTGACTTACAATCATGTATCCTAGGTCGAACATCTGGCTGGTGTAGAGTTTCTCTATTACATAGAGATCCATCCAGCTGACAAGATCTCTATGTCCATCCCTCGGAAGGATGGTGTGGCTGATGAGGTTGTGAAGAACCCGAGCTTTGACATTCAAATCCTTCGATCTTGGCTTCACGAATCCGACAATCTCTGAATTCCAGTGGATTTGCCGCATAAAGCTTAGACCCTCTTCTGTTTTGGCAAAGTCACACTGTTTGGAAGCGTGATAATATTGATCGGCGTCGTATATGCCAAATCCAGCAGTTCATTGATAACAGCTCCATTTACGGTGATGTCTGTACCGAAAAGGTACGTCTTCAATTGACTCGTCGTCCCGGTACTTCGCATGCTCGCATAAAATAGGCGAACAACTCTGTTGCAGCTCTCGCTCCGCATGTTGTACACCTCATGCAGAGAGATATCGTTAAACATCTCCTTGATTCCCAAACACTCATAACAGCTAAAGTTGGTAGTCTTCCCGTAAAATATCGAGCGAATTCCCATATCCTGCTCGTACTACTCCTTTGCCGCCCGGCTTCGAAACTCCATCGAATAATAACCGGGAGGCAGTCGCGGCTCTTCATCTGGTGCCCGGTTTGATGGGCCACCTTGTACATTGTGTCGATGAGCTTTTCGACCTAAAAACATTCTCAGGGGCATTTTTGAGATTTTGGAATTTTTTGGATTTTTGAAGGTTTGGGTTTTTTTGAGATTTTCGACGAAATAACGACACGATATGAGGATTTTCAACACGAAAATACTCAAATCCGGCAAAATCTGGCGAAATCAGTCTCTTTTTTCGGATTTGGCTCGGTTTAGGGTTGATTGGATCGAATTTGGTTGGTTTAGGCTCAGTTTTGGAAGATTTCGGTGAACTAACAGTCAGATTTGATAAATTTAGTGGCACAACGGTGGAATCTGGAGATTTGGCCGAGAGAAAAGTCGGATTTCGGATGAAAAATCATCAAAATGAGGCTCGACCGACGTTATACTAACGCATAATGATTTGCCGTTTGAGGGTGAACACCACCGCGTGCGTGATAACGGTTTGTCGTACTACGGATACAGCAGACCGTGTTATGAACACTCATAGAACAGTTTGCCGCGTGAGGAACACAGCAAACCGTGCTATGCAAGCCATTTCAGAGGGTGAAGATCCCCAGCACACGTGCACGTGGGGGGTCTTCACCTTCTGAAATGCCCCCTTGTACGGAGAACGGTTTGCCATTCTCCACACGCAGCAAACTATTCTCCGCACGAGGGGGCATTTCAGAGGGTGAAGACCCCCCGTGTTCATGTGCCTCTCACGTGCGCTGGGGGTTTTCACCCTTTGATATACTCCCTCGTGAGAACAGTTTGACGTTCTCCACACGCGGCAAACCGTTATCCTTCAGAACACTCCTCGCGGGAGGTCATTTGTTTGCCGCAAAGCTATTTTTTGTCCATTTTCTATACTTTGAGTCATTTTCTGCACGAAAAATTTATTTGATCTATTTTTTGCACTTTACTGAAAGTTCAATCCAGATTTTGGATTTTACCCTACAAATTATGCATACAACCAATCACTTTTGTCGGCATGACAATATTATTTTGTCAACCCCATGCAATATAGATTTACAACTTTACGTTGCAGGGCTAAGTTCAACTTACGTGGTAAATTATTTGTATATTTCTCTTCTTTTATTTATATCCTTCAAACATTTCATAAATAATTCATGTATAACTTGCAAAGAATTAACATTATGAGCCATAGTTCTAATTTTTGAAATGGAATCAACTAAAATACTTAAATTGTCTTATACAAAAAAATTAAAAATATTGCACAACAATAAATATGAACATGTCATACTAATGGTGATATAATATAACGATTCAAAAACCCACTCGATAACATCATTATTTGTAACACCCGAGAATTTTTCCTCAGTTTAATTAATCGAAAGAATTGGAGAGAAAATAATAAAAAGGTAAAGTAATTAAAAGTGAATAAATTGGTTGAACTAAAATGTTTATTGAATTAGGTTCGTGAAATTAAGCCGTGAGTTATAATTAAGAACGAGATTTAACGAAAGTCGAAATGGTCGAAAATACGGGAGGGCAAAACGGTAAATGAGGATTCGATTAATTAATGGTTATTATTATTATTATTATTATTAATATAATAAAAACAAAAACAACAGAATGGCTCGAAGGCCATTCTGCTGGTAAGCCCGAGCCCGAGCGCGAGGGGAGAGGAGAACGGAGAGGGAGAGCCGTGCGACGCCCCTCCGACGACAACCATCGTCGTTCATCGGCGTCTTCCGGCCAGACGGCGGCGATGAGCGAGCTTCCGGCTGTCTCCGCGCACAAACCGAACCGGTAAGTGGTTTTAGCCCTGTTTTCGGTTCTTTTGGAAGCCGAGGGTGTCGAGCTCGATTGAGCTCCGACCACCGGCCATTTTTGGCTAGCCTCGGCGTCAAATGACCGGGCCTTGGCCGGCGAAGGTCGCTTGGCCGTGAGGTGCTCAATTTGAGAGAAGTTCAGTGAATCCCGAATTGGGGATTTCGGGTTTTCTGTGAATAGCCTCTAAATTTTGGTTAGTTTATGTTAATTAGGTATGAGAAGGATTGATTGGTGAGGAAATTGGTGTAAATTGATGAAAAATCGAAATGGGGAAATTTCCCGGGTTAGGGCAGTTCGGGTTTTTCTGCAATTGACCTAGCTACGGTCAATTATTTTAAAATTCCTTTTGGCAGGTTAAAATAGGTTATTAGAGGAGTACGTGGCCGCTGGAATCGTTCGATTCCGATAACCGACGTGAAAGTTACGCGCGTTTGAAGTTTCGGGTCGGTTTTACCGAACCCAAATTAGTGGCCCGTTTAGTTTAGTTTTAGTTGGATTAGGCTATAAATAATAGTTTGAAAGTAAATTGGTTAATGTGGGCTTAATTTTAATGAAGTTTGAATATTTGTCGTAGGTCGAGCCGTAGGTGGGCAAGTAACCGAGTAGCCCCAGCGAGCTACAGAAGACAGGTAAGTTCTCGTGATCTTCTCTGGCCGATTGGCCTACACCGTACGTCGAAGTTGTCTCGAGGAGTTTTGGAGATGCTTTTGTTTAAATTGTTTTGGTTGGGTAGTTAGGTTAGTTGTTTATAGGTTATGTTTGTTTATCGTCCTGATGGTATACATGTTGTTTGTTTACTTTATGCATTTAACTGCTCATGCATCATGTCATTTAAAGCATCTGGTTAAGATAACGAAATGAATCTACGTAATCTGTTATCTGGTCACGGCGAGGTGGTTTAGCCTCGGTGACAATCTGTCTGCGACCTAATTAAAAAGTAAAACGAACCAACAAACAAAATGAATCTACGTAATCTGTTATCTGGTCACGGCGAGATGGTTTAGATCTCGGTGACATTCTGTCTGCGACCTAATTAAAAAGTAAAATGAACCAACAAAATCTACGTAATCTGTTATCTGGTCACGGCGAGGTGGGTTAGCCTCGGTGACAATTTGTCTGCAACGTAATGAATCTGAATCTGATATCTGCATGTTTAACGAATGACATATGTTCTGCACGCATATGCACGCATCTGCATTTACGTAGAGTTTACTGAGATTTTTATCTCATAGGTGTCTGTATGGTGTAGGTGATCCCGATACAGGTGACTATGAGATCCCTCCACATGAGGAGTGATGGCAGTTGACGGAAGATAGCGGCGGTGGTGTGCTGGCGCAGTCGATGCTTACCTGACCCGTGGGGATGCAAGTAACGGTATTGAGAGGTCTTGGGTTAATGATGGGTTAGTTAGATGAAACTGTATAGTTGATAGGTTGATATTTTGATGTTTTGGCAAACCTGTTTATAAAACGTTTTGTTAAGATTTTATTTAGACTTTCGTGAATTGTTTGGTGACTTTAAAACAGGAGGATATGTTAAACTTTCAAACGGAACCACGCAGTTTATTTTCGTGAAAATGTACTTTGTTATAGTTGTATTGTGAAGTGTATGTCTGTGGTATAGATAGAATTGTGTTAGTGAAATGGTGAGGTTGTATTGTGTAGATGGTTGGGTAGGTATTGTTTTAAATAATTGGTTTTTAATTAAATGGTTTAAGTAATTGTTTTAATTCATTTATTTACTTGATTTTAAATTGTTTTATTTAACTTTTTCTTTTAGTTTGATAATTGATTTTTATTTCGATTTCGATTCCGTCTTAAGTATAGTTAAAGTTAAAAGTGTAAAGGATATAAAAATAGTACGGGAAATACGGGTACAGTATTAGGGTCGTGACAATTATGGTATCAGAGCCCCCGGGTTTTAAAATCGGTTCTGTAGACTGCGCGACTGCACAGCCACTACGCGGACATTCTTCATCAACTGTAAGTATGTTTATAGTTTTATTTAATTACTGTTTCTTAGAGTGTTTATTTAAACATTTTTATAGGAGTTATTTATAAATATGGTGCGTCGAGGGAATGATCGAGACGACCGAGACGATACGATAGATCACCATAAGGATTTGACCGTAAAAAATGTTGCGATAGATCGGAGTAGGTTGGGAAATAAAGGAAAAAGGGAATAGTAGGAGTTGAGTAAGAAAGACTCTTAGGAGAATTTCGACGAGAAGACAGTAGGTTAAATACAGGACGACATAGGCCTATAGAAAGAGAGTTATTCGTTAATAGGACGAGCTTGACTTAATCACGAAAATGATGCACTTAGAATTCAAGTTACTATTTGAGGGGTATTTTATGAGACCTAAGATTTAAAGAAATGGAAATTTACCCCAGTTGACGAACCTTTGGAGCTTTAGAAGATGACGAATCAGAGAGGGGTTTGAAATTTAGATGTTTTGAAACTTCGGTATAAACATATCGAAGGATGCTCTAAATTGCAAAGGTGTAAATAGTGCGCATAAGCAGATATAAAAATATATATATATATATATATATATATATATATATATATATATATACACATATATATAGTCAAGCCTTGTAGATCGTAGATCTATGTGGAGCTTGAAATACCTAGGTGAAAACGATATTCAAGAATTGAAGTTTAGATTTAATTATTGAGAGGATAAACAATGAAAGGTTAAAGTCATACGAAAGGTAATACTCATGATACAAAGTTTGACCGATCTTTAGGAGATAAGTATCGACTGGGAAGACTAATCAATTAAGGGCGATTGTTAATTCACGGAAAGATTACGGCCGACATACTATAAGGGGGTGAGTATCTTGGGTAGAAAATATACTGAAGTAAGAAATGGTGAATTCTTTTGGGTTTAAAATATGATCAATCGAGTAGAAATTTGGAGTTTAGATGTAAGACTTATTAGGGAATGTTTTAGATTGTCGAGGTACTGTTAGTATGTACAATTAGTAGAAATTTAAATGAACTAGATCCACGGGAAGCTGGAAGTCGGAGATGGAAGGTTAACGAATTCGAGACAATAAAGGGTTAGAGTTATATGAAAAGTAATATGCGAGTGATACTCAGATTACTGAAATTGGTCAATTTCTAGGGAATAAGTGCCGTCCTAGAGGACTGACAAATAAAGGACAATTGCCAGCTCGTGAAAAGACTTTGACCGACACACTGTAAGGGGGAGACTTGGAGAAGTTAAGAATAATCGACGAGTTGGGGACGCGTCAGACAATTAGTGTTGCTGGATTAGATTATGAAGCAAAAGATATAGGAGTTAAGTTGTGAACCTATAGTTGGTACAATTTAAGTTAGGAGCCACGAACATGAGGCTACCTCCAGGATGAAGGTAGAAGCATTAGTGTTTGAGGAACTAGGAAGGTTATCATCAAAGGAGCTTCGGGTCGAGGGCGTAAACTTATCTACAACAAGTTTGCTAACAAGAAGATCGAGGGATAGATCGTTGCACGGGAACAAAGTATAATATTCAGAGCCGACTAGGAGGAACGAAACAGGGTAAGGTCATTCATTAACGTCAAGGTAATCGTCGTGCAATATTAGAGATAGGTGAAGGAGATTGTCGGATTCAATGGGAGGTTAAGATTTGAAGCTAGAATAAAGAGAAGGACGATTTTCATAGAAACTATTTAAGTAAACCTAAGTAAAATGATGATTTTCAGTGGTTGGACTCGTATTTGACAAGTCGAGCCCAATGGATACATAGGTAACTCAAAGCTAGAAGGAATAGTTTAAAACAAATTCATAACGAGACTTAGGGACTTGACTGTGCTCAAGGTTAACGGGGAGTTAAGTTAGACGAATCAGCACATTGAAGATAGAATAAACGTTTCGGTTAAAACATAATGAAGGAACTCCTTAACGTGACGTAGAATGAAATGTGAGATTTATAGGATCTAACTTACAAGTAAGCATTGGTCTTAAGATAGTAGCAACTTGAGCTCTCAGTTAAACCTGTTGAGACCTGAAATGTATTTCGGGGATATAGTTAGCGAAAAATAACGACGGAAAGAGTTAAGTTTTGAGAACCGTATCAGAAAAGGGATCGGGGTTGGTGTGTTACCCGAGGAAGAATGTGACGTAGGATGTCACTTGCGAAACATCGAGAATAGAATTCTAGTTGAGAATCTCACATAGAAATAGTTACTAAGACCCGTGAAGTGTCCAAAGAAGGGTACAATTTGGATGCTATTGACGCAGAAGTTATACGGGAGCATTACTAGAGAAATGTAGACTCAGATGGTTGTAGTAGTAACCAAGGTTAAGGCTAATGAACTTATACACGAATTTAGTTTACAGCTCCGATAAATAAATATATAGAAAATTGTTATACCCGAGAGATGGATAAGGTCGTAGGGTAGTTGAGATATAACTTCGGAGTAAGTAACTTAAGAAGGCTTTGAGGGCGTAAAGTGGTTAAGTGCATAAGGAACTAAAGGAACTCAATTCGAGGAATTTAAGTTAAATAAAGGGGAGTTTGGATTACAAACTGGATGTTGTTAGGAATCTTTGAACGGTAGTCAACCCAAATAACATTGGAAGTTAATGTTATTTCGAGGATTGAGGATAAGAGACAATCTTTAGTAGAGACCAATTAATAAGTTAGAGTGAGTTTAACGTTTTGGGTGACTAAATGCAAACCAACACGTGCTCGAAATGTTAAGTGTCGAGTACCCAGTTAGAGATCGCTCGATTGAGGACTTAGGAAATTTTGTAAGACTCGATGCGTAAGCAAGGACACGTGTAGGCCAATTAAAAGTGAGGAATACGATTACAAAATTAATATAGAAGTTGAGTTGGTGTGTATCCCAATTGGAGGCAGAGTTGATGAAACTAAGTTTGGATTACAGCCCAAGAGTTGGAAGGAAATTTTAGATGATATTCGATCTAATTGACGTCAGGAAACTTGGACGTAGATGCGATATAAAGTAATAGCTAAGAGAAACTTCTATGGGAGAAGACTTTGAGGTTGCTTCATTAGGAAATTGAGGACTTGAATTAGGCTTAGATCGGGGAAGCCTGAACATAAAGCCAAGTCAAAAGAGTAAAGGAAGTTTAACTTATGGACGATTAAGTGGAAACTAACGTGTGTGTAAATGATTTAAGTGCATATTAATGCAGTTGGGATATTAAAAATTTGAGACGTGAAGATTACTAGCACGTGGTGCACAACAAAGGACTTGGTTAATCAAATCAAACGCAGTAGACGTGGTTAGGAGGTTAACGATGCGTCATTTGATTTTAGGGATTCTAGTTTAAAACCATAGGGATTGACCCTAAGTATGGGCTAGAATCAAAGCCCTTGTGTGGCGAGATCAAAATTTTGGAGAGATGGAAAAAAAAAAAGTGGCTTGAAAAGAACGAAGTGATTGTAAGTCATAATATAAGGCCGCAAGACATGAGACGGTAATGCCAAGGACTGCAAGCTGAGTCAAATTTTGAGGATAAAATTTTAATTAAGGTGGGTGGATTGTAACACCCGAGAATTTTTCCTCAGTTTAATTAATCGAAAGAATTGGAGAGAAAATAATAAAAAGGTAAAGTAATTAAAAGTGAATAAATTGGTTGAACTAAAATGTTTATTGAATTAGGTTCGTGAAATTAAGCCGTGAGTTATAATTAAGAATGAGATTTAACGAAAGTCGAAATGGTCGGAAACACGGGAGGGCAAAACGGTAAATGAGGATTCGATTAATTAATGGTTATTATTATTATTATTATTATTATTAATATAATAAAAACAAAAACAACAGAATGGCTCGAAGGCCATTCTGCTGGTAAGCCCGAGCCCGAGCGCGAGGGGAGAGGAGAACGGAGAGGGATAGCCATGCGACGCCCCTCCGACGACAACCATCGCCGTTCATCGGCGTCTTCCGGCCAGACGGCGGCGATGAGCGAGCTTCCGGCTGTCTCCGCGCACAAACCGAACCGGTAAGTGGTTTTAGCCCTGTTTTCGGTTCTTTTGGAAGCCGAGGGTGTCGAGCTCGATTGAGCTCCGACCACCGGCCATTTTTGGCTAGCCTCGGCATCAAATGACCGGGCCTTGGCTGGCGAAGGTCGCTTGGCCGTGAGGTTCTCAATTTGAGCGAAGTTCAGTGAATCCCGAATTGGGGATTTCGGGTTTTCTGTGAATAGCCTCTAAATTTTGGTTAGTTTATGTTAATTAGGTATGAGGAGGATTGATTGGTGAGGAAATCGGTGTAAATTGATGAAAAATCGAAATGGGGAAATTTCCCGGGTTAGGGCAGTTCGGGTTTTTCTGCAATTGACCTAGCTACGGTCGATTGTTTTAAAATTCCTTTTGGCAGGTTAAAATAGGTTATTAGAGGAGTACGTGGCCGCTGGAATCGTTCGATTCCGATAACCGACGTGAAAGTTACGCGCGTTCGAAGTTTCGGGTCGGTTTTATCGAACCCAAATTAGTGGCCCGTTTAGTTTAGTTTTAGTTGGATTAGGCTATAAATAATAGTTTGAAAGTAAATTGGTGAATGTGGGCTTAATTTTAATGAAGTTTGAATATTTGTCGTAGGTCGAGCCGTAGGTGGGCAAGTAACCGAGTAGCCCCAGCGAGCTACAGAAGACAGGTAAGTTCTCGTGATCTTCTCTGGCCGATTGGCCTACACCGTACGTCGAAGTTGTCTCGAGGAGTTTTGGAGATGCTTTTGTTTAAATTGTTTTGGTTGGGTAGTTAGGTTAGTTGTTTATAGGTTATGTTTGTTTATCGTCCTGATGGTATACATGTTGTTTGTTTACTTTATGCATTTAACTGCTCATGCATCATGTCATTTAAAGCATCTGGTTAAGATAACGAAATGAATCTACGTAATCTGTTATCTGGTCACGGCGAGGTGGTTTAGCCTCGGTGACAATCTGTCTGCGACCTAATTAAAAAGTAAAACGAACCAACAAACAAAATGAATCTACGTAATCTGTTATCTGGTCACGGCGAGATGGTTTAGATCTCGGTGACATTCTGTCTGCGACCTAATTAAAAAGTAAAATGAACCAACAAAATCTACGTAATCTGTTATCTGGTCACGGCGAGGTGGGTTAGCCTCGGTGACAATTTGTCTGCAACGTAATGAATCTGAATCTGATATCTGCATGTTTAACGAATGACATATGTTCTGCACGCATCTGTATTTACGTAGAGTTTACTAAGATTTTTATCTCATAGGTGTCTGTATGGTGTAGGTGATCCCGATACAGGTGACTACGAGATCCCTCCACATGAGGAGTGATGGCAGTTGACGGAGGATGGCGGCGGTGGTGTGCTGGCGCAGTCGATGCTTACCTGACCCGTGGGGATGCAAGTAACGGTATTGAGAGGTTTTGGGTTAATTATGGGTTAGTTAGATGAAACTGTATAGTTGATAGGTTGATATTTTGATGTTTTGGCAAACCTGTTTATAAAACGTTTTGTTAAGATTTTATTTAGACTTTCGTGAATTGTTTGGTGACTTTAAAACAGGAGGATATGTTAAACTTTCAAACGGAACCACGCAGTTTATTTTCGTGAAAATGTACTTTGTTATAGTTGTATTGTGAAGTGTATGTCTGTGGTATAGATAGAATTGTGTTAGTGAAATGGTGAGGTTGTATTGTGTAGATGGTTGGGTAGGTAATGTTTTAAATAATTGGTTTTTAATTAAATGGTTTAAGTAATTGTTTTAATTCATTTATTTACTTGATTTTAAATTGTTTTATTTAACTTTTTCTTTTAGTTTGATAATTGATTTTTATTTCGATTTCGATTCCGTCTTAAGTATAGTTAAAGTTAAAAGTGTAAAGGATATAAAAATAGTACGGGAAATACGGGTACAGTATTAGGATCGTGACATTATTAAAAGTAGGGAAAAGTACCATTTAGACTCTAACGTATGGGATCAGTGACCATTTGGTACCTAACGTATTTTTTGTACCCAATCAAACCCTAACGTATAAAACGTTTGCAATTCAAACCCTACCGTCAATTTTTCAGTTAAAATTGACAAATGCCCTTTTAAAATTACTAAACTACTCTCTCTCTCTCTCTCTCTCTCTCTCTCTCTCTCTCTCTCTCTCTCTCTCTCTCTCTCTCTCTCTCCCCCCTCCTCTGGGACTAAAACTTTGTTTTCCGTTCCCAGATAAGGAACAATACAGAATCGGAAATGGAAGGACACGGAACAAGTAGGAGGGTGGAGGTGAAGTGGGCAAAACCTGAATCGCACAATTGATTGAAAGAAAGTTTTTTGGGGAAAGGACCCACGAAGCTTCACCAACCTGTCATCCCAAACGAGATAATCAGCTCGTGAAGACGAAGAGAACCTCCATTTTCTCTCTCTTCTAGACTCTCGAGTGGCCACTAGTTTTATCCAGAAGAAGAAGAAGACGCCTCTGAGGAAAAAAAACGACGATAAAATTAACTTTGAATGTGGTTTCATTATTAATTGGACATTAAAGCTAATTCAACTGTCTGTTTGTTTGTAACGAAGCTTTTATATTTAAAACGAGGATGTTACAGATAGAATGTAGGTTAAATTCCAAAATCTAAATCTAAAAGCAGAAGAGAGAGAGAGAGGGTAGTTTGGTAATTTTAAAAGAGCATCAGTCAATTTTAACTGAAAAATTGACGGTAGGGTTTGAATTGCAAACGTTTTATACGTTAGGGTTTGATTGGGTACAAAAAATACGTTAGGTACCAAATGGTCATTGACCTCATACGTTGGAGTCTAAATGGTACTTTTCCCTTAAAAGTATTATCTAGAGTTCAACATATCTTTTAGATAATACATTTCAATTTTTAAGTTCAGCTAAAATATTATTTCATATTACGTTGTTTTTATGAGATGATTTAATCATAACAAAATAAAATATATTTTTACATAAGTTTTATTTTTCATTGATATAATTAGCGGTTAAACAAAGAATAACTATTTGATCATTGGATGTCCACGGATTTGAAGGGAAACATATTTTTCAATTATAATTCTCAAAAACAACTTTTTACTATTGTTTTTTGAGTTTTAAATTTTTTTTAGGAAAAATTTAATTTAGCCCTCAACGTATGGGGTCGGTGGTCATTTAGTCCATAACATTTATTTTTTACCCAATCAGACCCTATCGTATAAACCGTTTGTAATTCAAACCCTCATGTTAAATTTAACATGGGCTTTGCACGTGCGCTGTCAAAATACTCTCCTTTACCACGGATGATGAAATCCAGAAATATCTACGATTAATTCCTCTTTGACTTGTATCCGTAAAATTATGTTTTTCAGTAAAAATAAAAGAAGTTCGATTCTAATAATATAATCTACTCATTCTGACGTAATAACACTTTTATTATATTTAAAAGTAGATAAATTATTTTTTCTATCTTTTTCTACGTTTTCAAAGATATTTGGTTCCTTATTACTTAAGTATAATTACAATATATACATTTAGTTTTTTTTTCTCTCTATTTTCAAGTGTAACTTTTATTTTTTTTTAAAACTTCCAAATATCAAATTCTCAATTAGCGCCAGATGATGATGCATGCATAGTAAAATTTCAAGAAATGAGAGAACCAGTAAACTCTACAACATTAATTTCTTCAATTTAATCGTCAAGATTAATTATATTATCCATTCACAAACTATATTCAATCTATCAAAATAATTCCATAAAAAAAAAATATTCAAAACAGTCAAAAGACAAAAACCAATTCAATATCACTTAGTTTTTAGTATGTAACATTTACTTCGTGAAAAGTTTAGATACTTGATAGAATGGAAAGAGTTCCGAGAGTTGTGATTGGATGAAATATCATTATAAAATATATCAATAGTCATTTGCAATAGTTCTTTTTACACATTGTTGTACACCACCCCACGATGCCCACTTTCCACACAGTGCCTACCAGGTAATAAAATAGTCATTACCAACGACTTTTCAGAAGTCCAAAGACTAATTTTTTCTTAGTCACGACTCATTGCTTTGATTGAATAATTTTTAATATTATTTGTAATTTCTTTTGATGTTATTAATAGTTTAATAATTTGTGTGTATGTTTTAATTTTGTAATCAGACCAAAATATTTGAATTAAATTAATTACTTACATAATATATTGATACGGATAAAGATAAGAACTTATTATATTTTTCACTTTACCGATCCAAACAAGTGAGGTGACTATTGATAGATTGGTATTTCAATTAAGTTAAAAGACATATTGTGATGAACTTAGTTAAGATTAACTATAATAATCACAATTAGAATAATTAAATGTGATTATAAATGATATAAAACACTTTCTATGATAAAGTGAAAAATTATTTATTGAAACACGTGTGCGTGTAAATTCAATAACAAATAATATAGTAACCGGATAAATATGAAAGTTTATAGTGATAAACAAGACACATAAATAAATAGATTAATTTTAAAATGGAAGTAATTGAACATATGCAGTGAAAGTTATACATGTTGGAAATTGATTGAGTCAGTTTTATCGAAAAACTGCATTGTTTTGGCAAATCCCGATAAATTGGATTTTATAGTTAAATTTGGAGAAAGTCATTGAATGAGAAATGTTCCTAACATCTTAAAGTATGTGGTAATGTAATAAATTAGAAAACCAATGAAGTATTGTCACGTCTCACTCAAATATTAGTGACTAATCATATCATTAAGGTGTAATTAGTAGATAATTAAGGTTAACTAATCATGATTAATTAAGTTAATCTTGGTGATTAGTTTATAACTAATCTAAATTAATTAGTTTAAATTAAATATAATTAAAGGATATTAATATAGTATTTTTGTAATAACATGCAATGAATGGTAAAATGATACATTTTAATAGATAAAAATGTAATTTTATCTTAAGAATTCTCTAGAAAATGGTTTAAGGGCTGACGTACTTCAACTTATAGCAACTTGTGTTGCAACACAAACACTAGTTCTACTCGGATTTTTAATTGACAATCATCGAGGTTCCTCAGATTCCAACAGATAGTAAATAATGCAAAACAGATCCAAATGCTCTGAAATTTTAATAGGAGCTTACCTAGCACGTGTGTGAAATACCTTTAAAATTTCAAAAGAAGATTCGCCGTGGACGGAAAGTTATGCACAGAATAATCAGACTCGCTCAAAACTGTCCGAAAAACTGCTAAGTTGATCAAGAGAGGGTGAAATTCTGGGCATCACAACTTTGCTATATAACTCCAAATGACTTGAAATTTAAACACAATCTTACTTGGGGTGTGGGTGAGGGACCCTGAAAATTTCAAGGGCTGATTCGTTGTGGACAAAACGTTTTCCAAATGGTAAGGTATGCTAGTTCGGAAGGTGATAAAATGTGCACCTATCGGGTTAAGGTCATTCTAGGGGAAGAACACTCCAGCTTGCAATGGGTGAGAGTTTCTACTATTTTGTTATGGTTTCTACCCTCAAAGAAGGCAGAGAAAAGAACAATAATAAGAGCTTCCAAGTATACTAACAAACTTGGAAAACAATGTCGCCCAAGGTCATTGAATATGACTCACCGAGGCGGTAGGATTTAAGACTCGAAGAGGCTCAATTTTTGGAAAACAAGCTTAAGTTTTTCTGTGATGACCCGAATGTGCAAGTATAAGTACGACTGCAGGGCAAACCTCGGGTTGCAGGATGGATCCCGGACTCGAGTATAGGCGAATCCCGGATCGTAAAAGAAGGGGTCGTCACAATCTCACATCGTTTGGGGAAGTATATGAAAATGAAACATATGTAAGAAAACCCTCCCAAGATAGTAAGACGCGTTTTGGAGCACAATTGGCAACGAATCTCATAAGAACTCTGAAGTTAAAAGTGCTTCGGCGAGAGTAGTACCAGGTTGGGTGACCAACTGGGAAGTCCTCGCCAAACAAAGCCGTGAGAGGAGGATATTTGTAACACCCGGCATTTTGCCTATGTAATAATTCCCCGAATATGTAAGCGGAATTTCTCCGATATTAATGCAATGATTGTTTTTAATAAAATTGTCGACGTGTTTAATCGGACAAGGGTGATTCGTGAGACCGAATCGATTAACTAAATAATGTTTTAGTTAAAAACCAATGGAAGGGCAAATTAGGAAGAAATTAAGGTTGGTGGGAGAAATCAAATGGATGATTGACACTTGGCAAACTTGTGGAAGAAGATAAGCCATGTATCCCATTTCCTTCTCTTCCTCCTACGTGAGACATTTCCCTCTCTGCTCTCTCTCTCATTTTCCTCTCTGCTTCTCTCTTTCGATTGAAGAAAACTAACGCAAGGAGTTTCTTCCTTCTCTGATTTTCCTCTTGCTTTTTCGGTCTAAGGTAATCATCTTAGATAGAAAACGATTTTTTTAGTTTATTCATTTGCTAGTTTCGTGATGTTTAGGGTTAATGTCCGTTTATGCATGCTATAGGTTTGCGAACCAATGTTGTTGTGCGCGCATAGCTTGCTGCATTTCAGACAACAAGTAAGTTCATACGTATAGGTTTGGCCCTTAAGGCCCTACAATACGGAGGTACTAGGTTTATGTTGTCGAGATTTCTGTTGGGTAGTTAAACCATAGGTTATGTTTTAGGTTAAGTGTATTCTGTTTTATATTCTGCTTATTCGGCTTATTATTCTGTTGCCTGTCTATGAATGTTCATGCATACACATTTTCTCTGAAAGTCATGAAAAATGTTTTCTGTACACTGTTTGAAGTTAAGTAAGATAAAACCTGTAATGAAATGTATGGTTAAGTGTGGATGAGGACTGACATCCTGTTATGTCCTGTTGTGGCATGTACTCCTGTTGCGCCAGCTTTTCTTCCCACTTATACCTTCCTGTCCAGTGAAATGTAATGTAATGTAATGTTCATTTATTTGAAAAAGATTCATGCATAGCACGTTCATCACTCTGCATTGTATGTTCTTGCTGAGCTCTAGGCTCATAGTTGAACTCCCTGTTGTAGGTACGGATCCTCCAGATGAGGAGCTTGAGCCTCAAACTGATGAGTTGATGTAGTTGGCGGGAGGAGCTCACGGGATGGTTGATGCAGTCAGACAAATGTCATTCCTGTGAGAATGTGTTTATGTAAAGTTATGTCAAGTTTTGTACAAGTTGTTTTGGGGTTTTAAAACGTTTGAAGTGTATGTCAAGTTCTGTAAAATTTTTGGGATCTTCAAAACGAGGTATAAAATCTGTGTTGATGTTTTTTTTTTTAAATTTCTGTTTGACAGTTGAATGTGTATTTTGAAATATTCTGGAACTGCCTTGAGTTTTCTCTGTTAGTGTGTGCATGGATTGTCTCGAGTTTTAGAGCTATCCATGCAGTTTGTTTTCTCGAATCTCTGTCATGTTGTCTGTCATGTTGTCAAGTACGTTTTTAAAACTATGTTTTGAATCGGGTTTTTAGTAAATTTTGTTTAGTAAAATTTGAAGTTTCATGCCTTCTGTTGTTATGTTTTCTGTTTGTATGTCATCCTGTTAAATTCTGTCATCCGCCCCAGTCAAAGTCAATTCAGTCATCCGCCCAGTTATATGCCTTAGTCATCCGCCCAGTTATATGCCTTAGTCATCCGCCCCAGTCAATTCTGTCATCCGCCCCAGTCAAAGTCAATTCAGTCATCCGCCCAGTTATATGCCTTAGTCATTCGCCCAGTTATATGCCTTAGTCATCCGCCCCAGTCAATTCTGTCATCCGCCCCAGTCAAAGTCAATTCAGTCATCCGCCCAGTTATATGCCTTAGTCATCCGCCCAATTATATGCCTTAGTCATCCGCCCCAGTCAATTCTGTCATCCGCCCCAGTCAAAGTCAATTCAGTCATCCGCCCAATTATATGCCTTAGTCATCCGCCCAGTTATATACCTTAGTCAATCCCCCAGTTATATGCCTTAGTCATCCGCTCAGTTATATGCCTTAGTCATCCGCCCCAGTCAATTCTGTCATCCGCCCTAGTCAAATTCAATTCAGTCATCCGCCCAGTTATATGCCTTAGTCATCCGCCCAGTTATAGGCCCCAGTCATCCGCCCCGTCATCCGCCCCCGTCATCCGCCCCAGTCATCCGCCCCGGTCATCCGTCCCAGTCAATTCTGTCATCCACCCCTGTCATCCACCCTTGTCATCTACTATAAGTCTTCCACTGTATGATTTCCAGTTTATGTTTATTTATTTTACTTTTATTTTATTTTATGTCATCCTTTTTAAATGTCCGTGAGTTTTAAAAAGTCGAAAAAAAAATATAGTTGTTCCTGTTTTCTGTAAATGTCCCGGAGTGACGGCTCGGTTCTCGGATCCCGATCGGGTCCGATTTTGGGCCGTCACAGTAATGGTATCAGAGTGATAAGGTTTTAAAACCGATTCTGTGAAATGTCTGACTGCGCAATCCGCCACGTGAGGTCGCTTCACCAACTGTAAGTGTTTAAGTTACTGTACTTGTTTTGTTTATTAAGTTAAGTTCATTATTTCGTATAGGATTTTTCTAGAATCGTGAGAGGAAATCAAGGTGATGCAAACGACAGAGGCGACGCCCTCGACCGTCTAACCGAGTTGGCCGGCACTCAATCTCGCATGATCGAGCGTTTGATTGCGAGGGAGGGCAATGGAAACAACAATAACCATGCGAATGCTCCACGTGACACTAGTGGAGAGAGATTCCGGCGTCTCCAACCGCCTATGTTTGATGGGTTATCAACAGATCCTACTCACGTCGAAGAATGGATTCGGCAGATTGAACGTATGCTGAATTATGCAGAAGTGGAGGAAAACAAGAAAGTGATGTGTGCCTCATTTAATCTCACCAAGAGTGCTAGATTTTGGTGGGACACAGTGCAGTCAACCACTGTGGCATTAAGTTGGGAGGGATTCAAAAGGCTCTTCTACGAGAAATACTTTGACCGCAGTATGAGGAAGGAGAAGTTGTTAGAATTTTCTCGACTGCGACAATTTGGAACGGTGGCTAAGTATGTTCAGAAATTCGATTCACTATCCCGTTATGCACCTCACCTAGTGGCCACCGACGAAAATAAGGTGCATCAATTTATCCAGGGTTTGAAGATGGATCTCTTACGAGGGATTACATACGGGGGATTTGACGAGGCCCCATACACAAAGATGGTAGCTAAGGCTTATCAGTTGGAAGCCTTAGAGGCAAAGTCTCAGAGATATACATCAAAGAGAATCATGCAGGATGCCCCTCAGCAGCAACAACAACAACAAAAGGGACAGTTTGGGCAACCACGGTAGCAACAGAACAGAGGTGTCAAAAGACCAAATGAAGTTTCCATTTATCAGGACAAAGGGAAAAGACCTATGGGAGCTCCTCAGCTTCCTGTATGCCCACGTTGCCAGAGAAATCATACGGGAGAATGTAGGCTCTACACTGGCCAATGTTTCCGATGCGGCAAAGTAGGCCACCTTGTGCGGGATTGCCCAATGCCCGACACCAGAACAGGTCAAGCCGTACCCAGAGTTTTTGCAATGATGGAAGATGTTGATGATGCTGATCTGCACACAGCAATCACAGGTACAATTTTGGTGTATGAGGTACCTGCTTATACTTTATGGGACACGGGGGCCACACATTCGTTTGTGGCCATGGACTTCGTAGATAGACAAAAGGTTAATTACACGTCGTCAGATCAGCCCTACAGCATTATGCTACCGTCCGGAGAGTTTATGCACTCCGAGCAGGTGGTACGGGGCGATATAGTGTCAGTAGGAGACCAGAAGTTGTACGCCAACCTTATCGTTATTGGTATGAAAGGGTACGATGTCATTCTGGGGATGGACTGGCTGTTTAGACATCATGCCACCATCGACTGTAGGTCCGGGCTAGTGTGGTTTAAACGCCCGAATGAAGTAGAATTCTCTTATCAGGCGGTACCGAAGAAACACCGTATGCCTGTTATATCTACCTTGAAGGCTCGACGGCTGATGAAGTCAGGATGCATCGGATTTCTTGCCCACGTTGTGGATGTTCAAAGGCAAAATGAGGTGGAACTTCAAAACATTCCGGTAGTCTGGGACTTCTCAGAGGTTTTCTTAAATGACTTACCAGGATTGCCACCTGATCGTGAAATCGAGTTTGAAATTGATGTATATCCTGATGCGGAACCAGTATCGAAGAATCCGTACCGTATGGCACCAATCGAGCTGAAGGAATTGAAAACTCAGCTGAAAGAGTTAGTGGACAAGGGTTTTGTGCGCCCTAGTTTCTCTCCGTGGGGTGCTCCAGTCTTGTTTGTCAAGAAGAAGGATGGGTCCCTAATGATGTGTATTGACTACCGTGAGTTGAACAAGTTGACGATTAAGAATGAGTACCCGTTGCCAAGAATCGATGATTTATTTGACCAACTACAAGGGGCTCGGGTATTTTCTAAGATTGACTTGCGCTCCGGTTATTACCAGTTGAAGGTCAGAGCTGATGATATTCCAAAGACCGTGTTCAGGACTCAATACAGGCATTACGAGTTCTTGGTGATGTCGTTCGGGTTAACTAATGCCCCGGCAGCATTTATGGACCTGATGAACAGGATATTCCAGGACTATCTGGATAAATTTGTAATCGTCTTCATCGACGACATCCTGGTTTATTCTCGGACTAAAGAGGAGCATAAAGAGCACTTGGCTATTGTGCTGTCAACTCTAAAACAGCATCAATTGTTTGCCAAGCTATCAAAGTGTGAATTCTGGTTGAACAAGATTAATTTCCTAGGCCACGTGGTGTCTGCAGAGGGGGTTTCGGTAGATCCGGCTAAGATTCAGGCCGTGAAAGATTGGCCAAAACCAAGGAATGCCAGCGAAGTACGAAGCTTTATCTGACTAGCTGGTTATTACAGGAAATTCATCAAGGGATTTTCCGTGATAGCAAAACCTATGACCAGCTTAACAAGGAAGGACATCAAGTTCAGGTGGTCTGAAGCATGTGAGGTGAGCTTTCAGACACTTAAGCAAAAGTTAACCGTTGCTCCTCTGTTAGTGTTGCCAGTTGAAAGCGGCAAGTTCAGTATTTATTGCGACGCGTCGAGGATTGGCCTGGGTTGCGTATTAATGCAAGAAGGAAAAGTGGTGGCATACGCATCCAGACAATTGAAGAACCACAAGCAAAACTACCCTACTCATGACTTGGAGTTAGCGGCAGTTGTCTTTGCACTGAAGGTATGGAGACACCACTTGTATGGACAATCATGTGAGGTGTTTTCAGATCACAAAAGCTTGAAGTACATATTTACCCAGAAAGAGTTAAAC
The DNA here is from genome assembly GCA_022432975.1 of Begonia masoniana. Taxonomy (NCBI): domain Eukaryota; kingdom Viridiplantae; phylum Streptophyta; class Magnoliopsida; order Cucurbitales; family Begoniaceae; genus Begonia; species Begonia masoniana. Next base: position 11,982,662 of record CM039514.1, on the reverse strand, counting down.
ATGAGGTAACGACGGTGGCTCGAATTTGTGAAAGACTATGACATCGAGATCAAATATCACCCGGGGAAAGCAAACGTGGTGGCTGATGCGTTGAGCAGGATGCCGGCTACTATGCAACCAGCCTTGATGGCCATGTCAATGCCTTTGAGGACAGAAATTCAGAGATTTGATTTGGAAGTGGTTTCTAAGTTGTCAGCCGTGTTGGCAGATCTAACATTACGGCCAACTATTCTGGACAGAATTAAGGAAGCCCAGAAGACCAGTTCAAAGGAGATGGCCGATATAGTGAGCAAGTTACCTATGGCTTCTTCCGATTTCAGTTATTCGGGAGATGGTATTCTGAAGTTCAAAGATAGGTGGTATGTTCCGAGAGATGAAGAGCTACAAAAGAACATCTTGTCGGAAGCCCACTCGTCTTCTTTCTCTGTGCATCCTGGAAGCACGAAGATGTATCAAGACTTGAAACTTCACTTCTGGTGGCCGAATATGAAGAATGAAGTGGCCAAATTTGTGGAGTCTTGCATGATATGTCAACAAGTCAAGGCTGAACATCAACGACCAGCTGGGACGCTTCAGCCTCTCCCAATTCCCGAATGGAAATGGAAGAATATTACGATGGATTTTGTTGTCGGCCTTCCAAGAACAGCTAAAGGCCACAATAGTATATGGGTCATAGTGGACAGATTGACGAAGTCGGCCCATTTTCTACCTGTGAAGACGACATTCTCCATGGATCAGTATGGCGAGCTATATATTGGTGAGATTGTCAAGTTGCATGGTATTCCGGTGTCAATTGTATCTGACCGGGATCCTAGGTTCACTTCCAGGTTTTGGAAAAGCTTGCAAAACTCCTTGGGTACAAAGCTGGATTTCAGCACGGCGTTTCACCCACAGACAGATGGACAATCTGAGAGAACAATTCAGATATTGGAGGACATGTTAAGGTCGTGCGTGTTGGAACTTCATGCTCCTTTGAGTAGATATTTGCCGTTAATTGAATTCGCTTATAATAACAGCTACCAGGCTACTATCGGCATGGCTCCATATGAAGCCCCCTATAGCAGAAAATGTAGATCTCCGTTATGTTGGGATGAAGTTGGAGAGTCCAGACTTGTCGGCCCTGAGATATTACAACAGATGTCTGAGGTGATTGCTGTTATCAAACAATGAATCAACACTACTATGAGTCGACAGAAAAGTTATGCAGATCGGAGACGGAGAGACTTGGAGTTCGCTGAAGGCGATGAAGTATTCCTGAAGGTGTCGCCTTTCAAGGGCGTGATGAGGTTTGGAAAGAAAGGGAAGCTAAGCCCAAGGTTCGTTTGCCCTTTTCCCATCTTGAAGCGTGTGGGAAGCGTGGCGTACAGACTACAGTTACCAGCGTCTATGGAAGGAGTACACAATGTTTTTCACATGTCGATGCTGAGGAAATGTGTACGAGATCCAACTCAGATCGTGGAACATGTGGACTTTGATATCATGCCGACGCTGACATATGAAAAAAGACCTATAAAGATATTGGATATGTCACTCAAAGTATTGCGAAACAGGGTGGTTCCACTGGTAAAAGTGTTATGGCGCAACCACAATGTGGAGGAAGCCACGTGGAAAAGACAAGAAGATGTTAGAGCCCAATATCCGGATCTCTTTGCTTAGGCAAATTTTGGGGACAAAATTCCTGTTAAGGTGGGTGGAATGTAACACCCGGCATTTTGCCTATGTAATAATTCCCCGAATATGTAAGCAGAATTTCTCCGATATTAATGCAATGATTGTTTTTAATAAAATTGTCGACGTGTTTAATCGGACGAGGGTGATTCGTGAGACCGAATCGATTAACTAAATAATGTTTTAGTTAAAAACCAATGGAAGGGCAAATTAGGAAGAAATTAAGGTTGGTGGGAGAAATCAAATGGATGATTGACACTTGGCAAACTTGTGGAAGAAGATAAGCCATGTATCCCATTTCCTTCTCTTCCTCCTACGTGAGACATTTCCCTCTCTGCTCTCTCTCTCATTTTCCTCTCTGCTTCTCTCTTTCGGTTGAAGAAAACTAACGCAAGGAGTTTCTTCCTTCTCTGATTTTCCTCCTGCTTTTCGGTCTAAGGTAATCATCTTAGATAGAAAACGATTTTTTAGTTTATTCATTTGCTAGTTTCGTGATGTTTAGGGTTAATGTCCGTTTATGCATGCTATAGGTTTGCGAACCAACGTTGTTGTGCACGCATAGCTTGCTGCATTTCGGATAACAAGTAAGTTCATACGTATAGGTTTGGCCCTTAAGGCCCTACAATACGGAGGTACTAGGTTTATGTTGTCGAGATTTCTGTTGGGTAGTTAAACCATAGGTTATGTTTTAGGTTAAGTGTATTCTGTTTTATATTCTGCTTATTCGGCTTATTATTCTGTTGTCTGTCTATGAATGTTCATGCATACACATTTTCTCTGAAAGTCATGAAAAATGTTTTCTGTACACTGTTTGAAGTTAAGTAAGATAAAACCTGTAATGAAATGTATGGTTAAGTGTGGATGAGGACTGACATCCTGTCATGTACTCCTGTTATGTCCTGTTGTGGCATGTACTCCTGTTGCGCCAGCTCTTCTTCCCACTTATACCTTCCTGTCCAGTGAAATGTAATGTAATGTAATGTTCATGTATTTGAAAAAGATTCATGCATAGCACGTTCATCACTCTGCATGGTATGTTCTTGCTGAGCTCTAGGCTCATAGTTGAACTCCCTGTTGTAGGTACGGATCCTCCAGATGAGGAGCTTGAGCCTCAAACTGATGAGTTGATGTAGTTGGCGGGAGGAGCTCACGGTATGGTTGCTGCAGTCAGACAAATGTCATTCCTGTGAGAATGTGTTTATGTAAAGTTATGTCAAGTTTTGTACAAGTTGTTTTGGGGTTTTAAAACGTTTGAAGTGTATGTCAAGTTCTGTAAAACTTTTGGGATCTTCAAAACGAGGTATAAAATCTGTGTTGATGTTTTTTTTTTTTTAAATTTCTGTTTGACAGTTGAATGTGTATTTTGAAATATTCTGGAACTGCCTTGAGTTTTCTCTGTTAGTGTGTGCATGGATTGTCTCGAGTTTTAGAGCTATCCATGCAGTTTGTTTTCTCGAATCTCTGTCATGTTGTCTGTCATGTTGTCAAGTACGTTTTTAAACTATGTTTTGAATCGGGTTTTTAGTAAATTTTGTTTAGTAAAATTTGAAGTTTCATGCCTTCTGTTGTTATGTTTTCTGTTTGTATGTCATCCTGTTAAATTCTGTCATCCGCCCCAGTCAAAGTCAATTCAGTCATCCGCCCAGTTATATGCCTTAGTCATCCGCCCAGTTATATGCCTTAGTCATCCGCCCCAGTCAATTCTGTCATCCGCCCCAGTCAAAGTCAATTCAGTCATCCGCCCAGTTATATGCCTTAGTCATTCGCCCAGTTATATGCCCCAGTCATCCGCCCCAGTCAATTCTGTCATCCACCCTTGTCATTTACTGTAAGTCTTCCACTGTATGATTTCCAGTTTATGTTTATTTATTTTACTTTTATTTTATTTTATGTCATCCTTTTTAAATGTCCGTGAGTTTTAAAAAGTCGAAAAAAAAATATAGTTGTCCCCATTTTCTGTAAATGTCCCGGAGTGACGGCTCGGTTCTCGGATCTCGATCGGGTCCGATTTTGGGCCATCACAATATTGAGCTACGGCCCAATCCCCAGAGAGGACAATATCTTACTGGGAAAAGGAGTCGTTACAAATGGTATCAGAGCCTGTACCTAACCAAAAATGTGGCCAACGAGGACGTTGGGCCCCCAAGGGGGTGATTGTAATGACCCGAATGTACACGTATGAGTATGACTGCTGGGCAAACCTCGGGTTGCGGAGTGGATCCCAGACTCGAGTATAGGCGAATCCTGGGTCGTAAAAGAGGGGGTCATCACAATCTCACATCACTTGGGGAAGTATATGGAAATGAAACATATGTAAGGAAATCCTCCCAAGATAGTAAGATGCGTTTTGGAGCACAATTGGCAACGGATCCCATAAGAACTCTGAAATTAAAAGTGCTTCGGCGAGAGTAGTACCAGGTCTCCAGCTTGCAATGGGTGAGAGTTTCTACTATTTTGTTATGGTTTCTACCCTCCAAGAAGGCAGAGAAAAGAACAATAATAAGAGCTTCCAAGTATACTAACAAACTTGGAAAACAATGTCGCCCAAGGTCATTGAATATGACTCACCGAGGCGGTAGGATTTAAGACTCGAAGAGGCTCAATTTTTGGAAAACAAGCTTAAGTTTTTCTGTGATGACCCGAATGTGCACGTATAAATACGACTGCGGGGCAAACCTCGGGTTGCAGGGTGGATCCCGGACTCGAGTATAGGCGAATCCCGGATCGTAAAAGAAAGGGTCGTCACAATCCCACATCGCTTGGGGAAGTATATGAAAATGAAACATATGTAAGAAAACCCTCCCAAGATAGTAAGACGCGTTTTGGAGCACAATTGGCAACGAATCCCATAAGAACTCCAAAGTTAAAAGTGCTTCGGCGAGAGTAGTACCAGGTTGGGTGACCAACTGGGAAGTCTTCGCCAAACAAAGCCGTGAGGGGAGGATATTGAGCTACAACCCAATCCCCAGAGCGGACAATATCTTACTGGAAAAATGGGTCGTTACAAATGGTATCAGAGTGTCAAGCCCCGGCCCATTACTTCTATTGTAACCGGTTTTAACCCAGCCCATTACTTCTATTGTCACTGGGTGGCCCAACTCACAGAACTTCTCTCTCCCTACAGAGGATTTTTGCCTTCCTCCCCACTCGAACCCAAGACCTCAGGGTAAGTACCTGGGCTACAAGTGAAGAGTACCACTTGAGCTAGTGGGCCGGGGCTTGACACAGAGCCTGTACCCAACCGAAAATGTGGCCAACGAGGACGTTGGGCCCTCGAGGGGGTGATTGTAATGACAAAAAATGTGCACGTATGAGTACGACTGCTGGGCAAACCTCGGGTTGCGGAGTGTCCCAAACTCGAGTATAGGCGAATCCTGGGTCGTAAAAGAGGGGGTCGTCACAATCTCACATCGCTTGGAGAAGTATATGGAAATGAAACATATATAAGGAAACTCTCCCAAGATAGTAAGACGCGTTTTGGAGCACAATTGGCAACGGATCCCATAAGAACTCCGAAATTAAAAGTGCTTCGGCGAGAGTAGTACCAGGTTGGGTGGCCGACTGGGAAGTACTCGCCAAACAAAATATTGAGGGGAGGATATTGGGCTCTCAAAGCGGACAATATCTTATTGGAAAAGGGGGTCATTACATTTTCATTCAAAACAAACATGGCTGCTATAGCAGGTAAAAAAGGTTAAATACCTCCTCCAATTACAATTAGGGTTCAGCTCAAAAAAGAGGAAGAATGATCTAGAAGGCACGTGCCCATTCGGCCACCTCATCGGCCGAGTACACTCCTCCTTCCATCTTCTTTCTCCCACGATCACATATACTTTCTCCTCTTCAAATGCATCTCATGCTCCATCCAAAAAGTGTTCAGCCATACATTCAATGTAAACATAGAAATAAACTAAAGAGTATTTTGAAAGAAAAGACAAAAGGGGTTTGGTTACAACATTTGTTAAAAAAAAAAAAAAAAAAAAATCCTCCTTCAACAATTGGTGTGACCGAGAGTTGGCTCCCAAGTTAGCACATGGAAAGGCTTCTCCAAGTCTAGGGTGTTTGGCTCCCACTTCAAGTCTTCAAAATAGTCGTATCCTACAAAGAGAACAAACTTGTTAGAAAGAGGGTCGGTCGAGGACACAGCCTTCGCTCAAGATTGTGTCATTGGCCCCCTTGGCCAAAAAAAAAAAAAAAAAAAGAGAAAAGAGAAATAAAAGAGAAAATTTGAGGAGGAAGGAAGATGACTTGATCTTCAACCCCTTGAGGAAAGTCGTTTGTCTCATCAACAACATTCATTTGAGTTAAGAATCAAAAGGAGAAAGTGAAGAGATAAAGGTCTTCAAAGAGGTAAGAGTCTATAATCTTAGTATTTTCTAAACTATGTTGAAAATTGTATAGTTTAAGTGGAGATTTTGAGGATTAAATAATGAAATTGCCTATTGATAATCCTTGATGATAATGGATGAATTTGGTTTAGATAATTGAAAGAGAATCATATTGAAGTGATTTTCGGCAAAGAAAATTATAATCTTTGTGTTGTTAAACTTGGTTATATGTGATATTTGTAAATAATAAAATAAATTATATTAGTTTGTTGTGGATTGAAGTTTGAGTTTAGAGGTTAAATATTAGCATGAATCTAAAATGTTTGGTGGTTAATAATTAAATGCATAAGAGATCCTTAACTAAAGAAAATGTTAAAAGCTTTAATGAAGAGCTTGAATTATTTGATTACATATTAGTATCCAATGTTAAATTGGGATGTGTTATATGAAACACATGATTTTAATGGTTAATAGAAGTATGAAAGTGATTTATATTGGTGAAATGAGTGTTGAATTGATGACAGGTCAATTATGCATAAACATTGCATAGTAATAATAAATAAAATGTTTGCTTATGGTTTGAAATATAATAAAATATATGATATGCTAAACATGTGATAAAAAGTTCAAGCAAATATGATATTGTTTGATATGATTTTAGAGGTAGTCACTATTAATTTTTAAAATTTAATTTATAAAGTGAAGAACGGGGGGAAGTTCTGGGAGTCTCGACCCCCGTTCTCAGAGAATGACCCCCCCATTATTAGTTCCCACGAAGATGGGGGGCTGTCATTCAAGATTGGGGACCCACCATGAGTTGTTTTATTACATTAATCATACTTTAAATGTGATCTTGTCAACAAAAATACTTTAAAATTTATTTTGTTAATTATTTCATACTTTGATGGTAAATTTTAATATTACCTAATAATTAATTAAAAAAAAACAAAATTATTCATTCTTTACCTATAGATATAGATAGAAATGTAACAACAAATATCATGTGTCTTTATTTTTATTTACAGTGACATGTCTACATATGAAAGTATCATATTTGCTAATTGTTTTTCTACCTGATCGACTATTTATAAGGGATCGATCAATCGATAATGAATGTCAAAGTCGATTAATTATTTCTTTAGTAAAAAATAAGATATTTTTGTTACTATGTACATATTAACCTAAATAAAAATAAAATCATGTATTTATTAAAATTATTGATGGAAATTGATTAGAGAATTATTTAAAAAAACAAAATTAAAATTATAAAAATCTATTTAAGAAACTAAAACCTAACTCATGTCAAATTATTTAAGTAGGGGGTCCACTAATTAGGGTTGAACCGAGTATTTAGGTTCGGTTCTCGGAAATAAAAAAACCTCATGGAAGTTCTCGGTTCGGGTCTAACTTTCTAAAATCAATCGGAACCAAATCAATTCAGTAATATATTTTTCTTAATTTGAAAAATTACAAAAAAGAAGAAAGTCAAGTGAAAAATTGACCAAATCGATCAAAACACGATCGAGCAGAAGCCAAACCAACGAACAAAAACCAAGTTTAAACCAACTAAAACCGAACCAAATAAAAAAAGAAACACAAAATCAAATCGGAACTAAGCGAAGCGAACCAAAGTTTGACGGGTCCCACTGTTGGCTAATGGTCATTGGTCAATCAATAGACTGTGCCGCGTTCGAAGGAAACATCTCTCTATCACTCACTTGCTCCCTCTGGCTCCCCGCGCGAAAATATCTTAGATTCTGCCTTTTCTTCAACGAAGATGTCTTTGCGATCTGCTACTGATTAGTACTGTAGGTGGCGGGATTGAGGCCTGAAAATGAAGCAGAGGTTCGAGTTTAGTTCCATAGCTATGCTAGTCAAGTGTTTTTTATTGGGAGTTATTTTTCTCCTTTGTTTGATTTGTTTGTACTGGGGATCGAGTTTCGCTCCCGGTTTGAGAAGAGCGGACGATGAGTATGCGGGGTTAGATGGAGTTGATCCTGTTTTGGGCGGAGTAGTTCGTAGTCATGATTTGGATGTGTTGCCGGAAGATGAATTTAGCAGTCCTGTGGCTCCTAAAAGTATTCCTGTATGTCGCTCTTTTTTCTACTTTTGATTCCTTGATTAAGCATTTAAATAAATAATACTTAAATTATTTGCAATTCATGTTTGTAAAGCATGCGGCTTTTGAGTTGGCGTTAAACACCTTAGCATTCAACCCGATGTAGTAGAGAATTTTGGATGGTTTTATTTTCTAATTTCGATATCTAGTGACTGTCAAGTTTATTTTGAGGGAAATTAATGGTTTTAACGTTTACAGATTTGTGATATGCAATATTCAGAGCTGATACCATGCTTAGATAGAAATCTTCACCATCAATTGAGATTGAAGCTCAATTTGGATTTGATGGAGCATTATGAGAGGCATTGTCCACCTCCGGAACGCCGTTTTAATTGTCTGATTCCTCCACCCATAGGTTACGAGGTTGGTTAGCTTTAATTTGGTCAGTTGTAAGTTGTTTGAACTCTGCCTATAATATTTAACGATATTACAATATGAGTTTTAGATCCCAATAAGATGGCCAAAAAGTAGAGATGAAGTGTGGAAAGCAAACATACCACATACACATCTTGCACAAGAGAAATCAGACCAAAATTGGATGGTCGTCAATGGGAATAAGATTAATTTTCCTGGTGGTGGAACTCATTTCCACAAAGGAGCTGACAAGTACATTATTGCTCTTTCAAAGGTATGTGATTTTGTTTTAGATCTTAGTTCTTTTTTATTTTCTCTTTTTTATTTTCTTTCAAGAAAATAAAGCCCTTGATGAAAAAGAGCAGAACCAAATTCAATGTTGCCTTATTTTCAGCATGCTATGATTTTAATGAAATTGGTTATTTTCTCTTAGGAAAGAAGCATAGATGATGATATCTGTAATCTAGTTGTTCACATGTTAGATTGCGAATTATAATCTCTATGAATTTTTGTAGATGCTAAAGTTTCCTGATGATAAACTTCACAATGGTGGAAATATTCGGAATGTTTTAGATGTTGGTTGTGGAGTAGCAAGTTTTGGAGCCTATCTTCTTTCTCACAATATTATTGCAATGTCACTTGCACCTAATGATGTGCATGAGAATCAGATACAATTTGCATTAGAGCGAGGGATTCCATCGACTCTCGGTGTCTTGGGTACAAAAAGACTTCCATATCCAAGCAGATCATTTGAAATGGCTCATTGTTCTCGTTGCCGAATCGACTGGCTTCAAAGAAATGGAATCCTCTTAGTGGAACTTGACAGATTACTTAGACCAGGAGGTTATTTTGTTTACTCTTCTCCTGAAGCGTATGCACATGATCCCAAAAACCAGAGGATATGGCATGCTATGCATGATTTATTGCAAAGAATGTGTTGGAAAGTTGTCTCTAAGATAAATCAAACTGCTATATGGGCAAAACCACATACTAATACATGTTATTTAAAGAGAGATCCTCATACAGTTCCGTTGTTATGTAATTCTAATGAAGACTCAGATGTATCCTGGAATCAGTCCATGAAACCATGCATTTCACCATATTCTGAACGTATGTAGCAATTATTTATCATATATTTCAGCTAGGAAGTTTTTTATGCTTTATTGTTTACCAATCTCCATTGTATTTGCTGTTTTGTTTTGTCTTTTTTTATCTTTTTTTTTTTTTAAACTCCGATCATGTATTTTCACATTCACTACTTGGTTCCCACCTTTATGTTGGATTCTATTGTGCTATTTGAAAGTTTTGTGTAAATCAGTCTAATTGTATTTATATACGTGTTTCCTATTTTGTTTGGAAATATTAAACTTGTTCATTGGAAAGATGAACCAGGATGCAAGAACCTAAGTAAGGTTGTTGGAGCATGTTCTTGGAATAAACTCTTACATACTCCACAACCGATGTTTTCTCTTTGCTGTCATAGTCACTGTTGAATGTACTTTTCTTTGTTATGGTACATTTATCGATTTTTGATTCCTTCATTCTTTTTCCTGGCTAAACAGAGATGCATAGGAAGGGCGGGAGCGGACTACATCCTTGGCCCCAGAGGCTCACTTCAGCACCTCCTAGATTGGTTGAGATTGGTGTCAGTGCTGAGGAATTCCAAGAAGACACTGTCAGTATCTGAAATTGATATGATGCTGCATGATGCCATCTTAGTCTGTTTCTTTTACACTTCTCTTTATCACATCATACCTGTTTGATTGAAAAAAAAAAAATCCAATTCATGCAGGGGTTATGGCAAGCTAGAGTCGATGAGTATTGGAAGCAAATGAGAACTGTGGTCTATAAGAACTCCATCAGAAATGTCATGGATATGAACTCAAACCTTGGTGGATTTGCTGCTGCACTTACAGACAAAGATGTCTGGGTGATGAATGTGGCTCCTATACATGCATCTGATAAATTGAAAATTGTGTATGACCGAGGCTTATTAGGAACTATTCACGATTGGTATGTATTTTGTCAGACAGAACTTCACCCTGCTACTTTTTTCTACTCACTTGAGGATGTGAATCTGATGTTTTGACATAATTTTCTTAGTTTTCAGATTCATTGTTGTTGTTAAAAGTTTGTACTGTTTTTATAGTTTGGATGTAGATGGAGTTTTCAAAAAAGCCGTTAACATAACATTGTTGCAATTGAAAAAGAATTAGCCACCAGTTATTTTATCTGTATGGTTTACTTCTTCTGGCCATTATATGTTGTTATATAGAAGGTGAAGTGACTTTACTGGAGTAATTTATATGTCAAAGTCGTGTATTTTCAAATTTTCTCTTTCATATATGATTATTGTTTCGTAGTCTTAAAAAGTGCAAGAAATGAAGTGAAATGCAACTTTTCTTCATGGAAATTTATGAGGTATATGTCTTCATTAATTGACCGTTCAACTTAATATGGTGTGTCTTTTAGGTGTGAAGCATTTTCCACATACCCTCGTACTTATGATCTTCTTCATGCCTGGGGAGTATTTTCAGAAATTGAAAAGCGTAAATGCAGTATAGTGGATCTACTGATTGAAATGGATCGGATACTAAGGCCACATGGATTTGTCATCATAAGAGACAAACCTTCTCTCATAAAATTCATTAGAAAGCTTTTGAATGCCTTAAAATGGGATGACTGGTTATTAGAAATCGAATCCAGATCAAATCCTAGTGAAGAAAAAGTACTGATTGTAAGAAAGAAACTGTGGGTGGAAAACAAAAGTGCAATCTGAATGTTCTTTTCTTGGTCGAGTAAGTGCTCAATGTTCCTCATTTCAATTGCTATGTATTTGGCAGTTTAGAAACTCATGCCATATGTTATCTTATTTTGCTTTTTAATTTTCCATTTTTTAGCATAAACGTTCATGAAAACTCCAATCTCTATCTCCAGTGATATGGAGAACAAGATTGCGTACTCGTCGATATAATTTTGCTGATCTACATATTTTTCTTTTCAGAATGGCAGCGACACATTTGGGGCGGTCGTCACCCAACAGAAAAGAAAGAAGAACACTGTTCATCATCAGTTAAGTCATTTGTGACTTGCAACTTTAAACAAGGGTATAATTGAAGAAGACAGAAGGTTTGATAGGAGATTTTATTAGTTTCTGATTATTTATAGTGTATCTTACTCATTAGATGGTAAGAAATTACTGTTGATTTAAATGTGGCGGAATCTTTATTAGTGTACCCCGTGAAAAGTTTGTTTTTGAGTGAAAACATAATTATTGAGATCAAATTGGAGGCCAGAGAAGCAGATTCACCAGAGTTTCATTTTCCGGCAATTTCAACTTGACAACTCGATTTGCAGAGTATCTGCAGTGTTTTATCCATCAACTACGAAACCATTGGAGTTTTTTCATGTCTGGGTATTTGTTCCATGTTTTTATAGGGTAGGAGGCGCGGTGGAAGAGCAGATTCCCCAGCCTGTCATCATATTCCGCCAATTTTCAACTTCAGCAACTCGAATTTCGACAGTTTGAAAGAAAATCTGGGCAAGTAAATCTTAAATACCTTTGATTTTTTTTTTTGTGAATTTTCAACTTGGAGAAGAAACACAGTTGCATAAAGAGGACTATCTAAAGCTCTTTACAACATTGACATTGAACAAAACTAGGCCTCTCTGCCTTGAAAATGAGTGATCAAAAAGTCAGAGTATCAACTAATTTTTCACTATATTTGCTTGTCTTTATTTATTTATTTCAATTCAAATTAGAATCTGCCTCTGCTCTTACTATCGAAAACAACTTCGCTTTCGTGTTTATTGAACATCTATAGACTATAGTGTTTTGAGCTCAGGACTCAGATTAATTGTGTCATTTTAACGTGTTTGCTGCCAAATATAAACTATTACTAGAGTCGGGATTGATTCAGCCTGAAATTGTCACAATGTTTCGAATCGGCTTGATTTGGTTTAATCTTTAGAAAATCAAACTCAGAACTCGACCGAGTCGAATTGAAAGTTCTCAATTCAATTCTCAGATCTTTTTTTGTCAATGAGGCAAAAAAATAACATTATCCATATTTAGTTTTGAGGCTTGCACAAATTTCTTTTTGGGTTGTACTGTCTTATTAGTCCAAAGAGAGAACTTTGATCATCTGTTTTTCACCAATGATCTTGATATTGACGACTGAGCTTGCGATCATTCTTACTTTCACATGACAGGTTTTTACGATTACTTTTATTGAATTGTTCATATATGCTCTCCAATCACCTGGTATACTCCATATTTGATTGACAAAATGTTGACCTAATTTCATTGTTGATGGAACTCAAAAACACAATACAATTAATAAGGTATTGATTGAACTTGCCTAAAATGCTTATTTTGGTAACTTTCATGATCCCATCTTTTCTCCACCCTTCAAATTTTGATAGGAATTTAAACTACCATACTATATGAACTATTGTTGTGACCTCAAATTTATTCTCTACAAAATATTCCTGGATATACATTCTAACATGTTGTTCTTTTAATCGATAGAGTACTTTAGAGAAATTACAAATATTTAAAACAATTGACTACCAAAACCAATTAATAAATGACGCCTAAATACTAATATATGGTAATATTCGTTTTAAAGCTCGAAGTATGGAATATTCAACAAAAAGCACCCCAAAGTAATTTTTAAAACAATCTCAACTTCGAATTATGAAAAACATTTAAATTAACTCCTGTCGACCCCCGTTCTCAGAGATCGGGGGCCGATCTCGCTTGGCACGTTCAAGGGAGATCGAGTGGTGGTGACTTCTGTTCTCGACAAAAAACATACCAAACGATATCGAATTTTTTTAAAATTTTTACCACGTATTCAACATATCATGAGAAGATAATCTTGAAGGTATTGTAATTTTTCAACATTTGTACGATTTATTATAATTTTTTATGTCTATTTTATAGAATATTGTTTACAAAATTATAATAAATCGTATAAGTGTTAAAAATCACGAAACTCCAGATTATTTTTCCATGATATGTTGAACATGTGATAAAATTTTCAAGAAAATCTGATATCGTTTGATATATTTTTTTGAGATAACCACTATAAATTTTTTTAAATTTTAATCTAAGGTAATTAAATTTAACCGGTAAACAAGTGATAGCCGTCAATCGCCATTGATCCATTCATAACGAAGCCTGAAGCAAGATGGTGGAAACATCAAGAACTGCTTGGAGAATCAAATACAAACCCTCAATGACCAATACGTGGCATCATCCACCATCTAAGAGATCGTCAACATTATCGTCAGAGTCAAGAAAGATGGATTAATGTGCGAAAGGAGGGTAATTTTGAACTTTGGAATAATTAAAAAAATGATAATTTTAAATCGTTCAAGTAAGATCGGGGGTGGTGACTCCTACACCGAGGGTGGTGACCCCATGTTCTCTACAAAAAACATAGCAGACGATATCATATTTTTTTGAAATCCTTACCACATGTTCAACATATAATGAAAAAATAATTTGAAAAGTTTCGTGATTTTTTAACACTTATACGATTTATTATAATTGTTTAAATAATATTCTATAAAATAGATATAAAAAATTATAATAAATCGTAAAAGTATTGAAAAATCACGAAACCTTGTCGAGAATGGAGGGTCACCACCCTTCGATCTCTAAGAACAAAGGACCGACATGGATTAATTTAAACGTTTTTTATACTTCGAGGTTGAGATTGTTTAAGAAATTACTTTATAGTACTTTTCGTTAAATACCACATATTTTGATGTTTAAAATTAATATTACTCTAATATATAATATTATCTTGAAAAATCGTTTACATGCACTAATCTATGTAGCTCCTTACCAAAAAAAAAAAATCCTTTTTTTTTTCCGAACTATGTTGATGTAATGATTTTTATTTGCGACCAACAATGATAAAGTAATGGGTGAGTTTTAAGTGAGTAAGTAAAATGATATTGTAATTAGGTCTAGTGTTACATGCACATTTGAGATTATTCTTCGATTTATTAGTAATGACGTCATTAATATAATCAGGGATTACTAACTCGTATGATCTGAGTCCACCTTACTTTCTTACGTTGCTTTTATATTAATATTTAAAGTTTAAATTATTAATTGAAAAATATTTATCCTACAAAATTTATAGAGAGAGAGTTAACAGATAAAACGAGAAAGCGAAGCAGGGGAGAAGAGAGAGTGCTCAAGAAAGGAAACAGCCATAGCTAAGCTTCCGAACACCTCACATGGCTACTATCATCGTCGTCATCTTCTCTTTCCTTACCTCTGCATTTCCACATTATAAAAGGAGATACGTTTTCACTGCTACTCGCTGTCTATTTTCATTGAAGTGAGTTACAGTTGTGCCACGCTGACAATGGAGGTCTGGAGAGTCATAATTTCTGCGCTCTTGCTACTCCTGTGTAATCTAGTCACTGGCGATAAAAAATCTGGAGGGCCGGCTTGCGCTTTTCCGGCGGTTTACAACTTCGGTGACTCTAATTCCGACACCGGCGGCAGATCAGCCGCGTTTAAGCCGATTTGGTACCCTTATGGTGTCCCATTCTTCCACAAGCCATCTGGAAGGGCCAGCGATGGTCGCCTCCTCATAGACTTCATAGGTCCCCTCTCTCTCTCTCTCCCTTCCTTTACTCGTGTTAGATTAATGTGTACCCTTTATGGTTTGTGTCCTTGTGACCATATACATGATCTTATAACTATCAAAATAAATTGAATTAATCTAAATTCATAAAATCATCACTCTCTGTATTCTCTACAAAGATGAGAGAGAGGACTAATTGAATCGACATTATAACATAACTGCAAGTTCTATGAGTCATGTTTCAGATATGGATTTGACTATAAATGGATGATTGATTATTATGCAGCTCAGCAGCTAGAACTACCATACTTGAGTGCATATTTGAATTCAATTGGGAGCAATTTCAGCCATGGAGCAAACTTTGCCTCTGGAGGATCAACCATTAGAAGGCAGAATGAGACTATATTCCAATATGATATCAGCCCTTTTACCCTTGACATTCAACTCACTCAGTTTGAACAGTTCAAATCCCGTACCAGTGACCGCTACATCGAAGGTCGTTTATGTACCGAAACAATATTCGAATTTCAGTTCTTCTTTTTTTAATTGTAGCTAATTGTTGATAGATTTGGTTGTCTTAGGCAAGAAATTTTCAGATTGGAAGAACCTTCCGAGACCTGAGGATTTCGCCAAGGCGCTGTACACTTTCGATATTGGCCAACACGATCTCTCTGTGGGCTTTCGCAAGATGAGCACTGATCAGCTCCTCGCAACTTTGCCGGACATTATCGACCAGTTAGCCGATGCAGTCCAGGTATGCAACCATCTGAAAAATAATAGTTGAGCAGTAAGAAAACATAATTCTCTCTTAATCACATACGCTTTGACTCGAACCTCAAATTAATCGAAACTTAGCTGACGAGTAGCTAGTAATCTTCAGCGATTCCGACTAGTTAGTTACCACATGACATTTTTCATTAAAATTTTATGGAGTTTAACTCTATGAGATATGGCTAAAATTGTTTGATTTTTTCAGAGGGTATACAAGCAAGGAGGAAGATCTTTTTGGATACACAACATAGGCCCGTACGGCTGTCTTCCCGTTCATCAATTTCGCAATCCGAATCCTGCTCCCGGTGCTCTTGATCGATATGGGTGTGTTATCGAGAAAAATAACATGTCTTTAAAGTTCAACAGCCTACTCAAGGAAAGAGTGGTAAAACTCAGAGATGAGCTTCCTCATGCTGCAATTACTTATGTTGATGTCTATGCTGCAAAATATGCACTCATCAGCAACGCCAAGAATGAAGGTTATCTTTCCTAAACCCTTTTTGTGCACCAAAAACGAAAACGCATGTTTTGTCTCGAAAAACAATCTTTTCTAGTTATGCATAAACGTAATACTCAGTAATTTTCTTCGAGATCCAACCGCTATGGAAGTCCACCCTGTAAATGGACAAACTTTGGTTTCGGACTATTTCATTCGATCAAATTCAATGTTTCCAAGTCAACATTTGATGTTAAGCCATAAGATAAGAATATCACTAATTGTTCATCGACTATGGATATGTAAACATAGTATCTATTTAAATATGCTAAAATGACCGTTTCTCGTGACATAATTAGAATTTATATTACATAACTTAAATTCTATTCCGATCTGGCCTTTTTGACTAACGCATACGCTTAAGAAAATATCGATAATCCATATCATTGGGCAGGTGGGATAGCTCATTGTAGACGTTATAGACAACTATGTTACAATTTCTTAATCAAAATTCTTTTAGATCGGGCCAAAAGGCCCTTGCAACGAATTTCTTTTAGAATTTTATTGTTCTATATAAATTCATGTAAGTATGAGCCTCAAGATTCGCAATTGTATTTTGGTATTCATACAGCAAAATTCTTCTCAATCTATGACTTAGTTTTTTCACGTAATATCAGTGTTCATGTTTCGTAATTTCCTTTTCGTTTATCGTTTGATTTATATAAGTCTTCGGTTGGAGTCCTATCTTATAACTATTTTTGTTGTTATTCCAGGATTTAAAGACCCATTGAGTGTATGTTGTGGATACCATGTAAAAGATAGCCATGTGTGGTGTGGGAGAATAGGAGAGATTAATGGAACCTTTGTCTATGGAGCAGCCTGCCCAGACCCTTCTCGCTATATTTACTGGGACGGCATTCACTACTCCGATGCCGGCAATCTCTGGGTTGCCAATCTCCTGCTTAACGGCTCATTTTCAGATCCCCCTGTCCCCATTACTCGAGCCTGTTACAAGGCTGTGACAAATTGAAAATTATGTAGAGTTCTTCTCTGCCTCATCTATTGTGCTTCTTCCCTATGTTGTCTAAGTATGCTAATAATGACAATCATACATTTGGATAAAAAAGAATTAAATGTTACGAAATAGAGATTAATTGTTTGATGTCATTTACAGATTAGAGGTTGAGCTATGTTAACAAATCGAACCTGTTCAATTTGTCAAAAATAAAATAGTTAAAATTTAATTTAGAAAACTGAATATTTGTTTGAATGATATGTTTATTGATGAGTTCTGCCAACATGGACTAGCCCACGAGATTATGTTTACGCAACTCTTCACGCGTCGCATTGTTGTGCTTTTTACCTCTTAATTACTCGACTTCAATGAGCCTCGACTCCAAATTTATGGGGGTCTTTGAAAGATAATGTGAGGTCATCCACCAAATTGTGAAAAACATTAACATCTTATAATTGATATAGAATTTTTTTCAATTGAACTTGTAATGTTTTATTGGTAAAACGTCACATGAGACCGGACAAAAAAAACAACGTAAGACTATTGAAAAGACTAAAACTCTTGTGCATTGTTTCGCAAACAAGACTTACTCGAATTTTGGATTAACTCTATTCGTTGTCATGCATTAATTAAATAGTAGATTAGAGACATGGGATTGGATCATTGATCTTCCCTACCCAATTTCCTTCTTTTAACTATGTGAGAAAAAAATTGCGAATTGATAAAACTTGTGAGTCGAATTTTCCATCTCCAAGAAAAACCACCTGAATCCCCTAGCGTATATCATTTAAACAAGCTTTTTACATGTAGAAGTGGACCAGAATATGGAGAAGCAAATGCTAGGGTGCATGGCCAGATATACAGGAGAGGGAAGCTTGAATCTGGAAAAGCAAATGCTTAGACAGAGAAGAGATTGAAGGGGGTTTACAGTATCCCCTTTCAAGTGGGTGTTAATTTCAAAAACAAACCCGGTTCCTTTTCTGTCCGGTTTTAAAAAAAATTATTTAATTAATCGATGACGTGCCTTGCTGACATGGGTAAAAAATTATGCCACAAAGGCAATTATGTTAAATCTAACTATTAAAATAGAGACCATTTAAAAACAAAACTAAAACTACAACTACGACAACTTTATCGAGACAATTCAAACTTTAAAGACTAAATTAAAGGTAGAAGTGACCTAATTATTTAGAGAAATAAAATGATTAAAGACAATTAAATTAAAAAAAAAAGTATTGTTGAGAATCCAATGTTAACCGAAAAAAGAAAAACGTGGAAAAACAGGGTCACTAAGATTTACATGAAAAAATCTTTTGGGGAATAATTACGATCATGAGAGAAATTCATTAATAAAAAATCAATGTATAATGAGTTTTGTGATTCAAATATATATTTGTACATTAAACAAGAATCATAATTCTAGTCAAAACGAAATTCTTAACATGGAAGAATCGGTCTGATACAATTAGAATTCAGATCACACAGAATCAAACACAAAAAGTCAAAATTTTAGTTAGGAGAGAGAACCAAAGAGATGATCATTTCTCTGGGATGAGTCCCTAACTTCATATTTTCAGCTCGTTTAAAAAATGAGTCGGCTTAACTCAACTCAACTTGTTAGCTCATTAGTACGAGAGTTTCTTAACTTAGCTGAGCTCGTTTCACAATCTGGTTTTACCATTGTCGAAGAAATTATAGTAATTTCTTGTAGATTTGCTCTCCATATACAATTCATAATTTAATTTATAGTAAAGTGCAATTTGACTCCCAAATTATGTTGAAAATGATAATTTTCATCGTAAACTTTGATAATAGCAAAAAACAACTGTAATGTATGGATGATGAGTAATTCACCCTCTACCATGCCATTTTTCGTTGAAATGACACGTTTTCGTCATGTGCCCTATTTTAGTACCAGATATGCCCCTCGCCCTCGCCCTCGCCCTCTCTCCTTCCCTCGCTAATTAACAAAACTCTCTCTTCACTCCACGTTCTCCCTCCATTTCACTTCGAGAGAATCTCCTTTCCATGTTGCTCAAGTCATAAAATACCAAAAGAAAAAGGTAGTTACTTTCCTTCAACCCAACCACTCAATTCAATCTGATTCCTTCGCCTAAAGTTGATTAACTCCTTTGCTAGCCCTATCTACGGCACAGCTTGCCAGACGACTTCACATCTACACAGACTCGGCCGAGAACCGCATCAGAATTCGAACACCCACTTGCTGCGACCTTCACTCATAATGCAAACTTGAATGAAATCAATAGAGGAAAAGGACTTGAGCGATATAAAAAAGAGATTCTCTAGAAGTGAAATAGAGGGAGAATGTGAAGTGAAGAGAGACTTCTGGAGTTACTGTTGATTAGTAACATAGGGAAGGAGAAAGAAAGAGAGCGAGAGCGAGGGGTATATCAGGTAGTAAAATAGGGCACGTGACGAAAACGTGTTATTTTAACGAAAAATAGCACAGTAGAGGATGAATTGTACATTATTCATACATTACGGTTGTTTTTGGCCATTATCGAAGTTTACAATGAAAATTGATATTTTTACCCTAGTTTGAGTACCAAATTTCACTTTACCCTTTAATTTATTATAAAACAAAAATTGAAGAGGTAAGTAGGAATTATTTGAGTAAGATTCAATTTTTACTAATTGCGGATTAAATACTAAAAGTTGGATAATCTTCTCTTAATCCAAAATGATGAGATGCTTTGAATGAAGCGTGTAGGTCCCACCTTCTAATTCCAACAAGTCTTCAACTCTCTGCTCTTCTTCCTCAAATCTCATCTGCTCCTCCGTCGGAAACTCCGAAGCTCAGCTCAGTTCAGCTCCTGCTTTCTTCTGCTCTGTCTTTCAAACAACATCTGGACTATTCTCTACCATCCATGCTCATCTTCTTCTCCGTGTATGGCCCTCTAGATTTACCACGACTCAATTCCAGATTTGTTCTTGTGTTCCTTTCTCTGTTGCGATTTCTGATAATTTTGTCTGTTTGTGATGCTCGTTTTCATTCATTCGCCGCTTAATTTTATTATCTGCTACTACTTGATATTCCATGCTTGATTAGCGAGTATAGTGCTTTGTTGTATCAATCACTTGGTCGTTAATTTCTCTGAAACATACGCATTGGGTTTTGACTCACCTTGGAAGACTGGCTTGCAACATTGCCCAAGCGAGCAACTAGGAGAGATGTTTAATTGTTTCTATTAGGCATTATGTTTGTGCTGTTTGAGCTTAATTCTGTTGCTTGGTATTTTCTTGTGCTTAGTAGATCATTCCATATTTGTCTTGGAAAAGTATTTAATGAAGATGCTTTCATCATTTCCTCACAAGAGTGTTTTATGAACGCTATGGTTAAAATGTGTAGTTTGCATTTGTGATTGCTTTTTGTCTCAGATTCGAGCGCATGATAGAAAAACTGTGAGTGCGGTGGGTGGATCTCCCATGCTTAGCTAGGTTTCAACATCAAATTTGTCATCTAGCTCAGCCAAAAGGTGTTTGACAAATATGGGTCATCCTCAACGTAGGTATGGAAAGAAAAACACACTTTATTGCGAGAATGATACTTTTCTTGTTTGTTTGTTTAATTTTTGTCTGTTTGTGATGCTCGTTTTCATTCATTCGCCGCTTAATTTTATTATCTGCTACTACTTGATATTCCATGCTTGATTCTATTGGCCTTCTGTTGTGCCTGTTTGAGCTTACTTCTGTGCCTTGGTTATTTTCTTGTGCTTAGTAGATTCATTCATATTGTCTTGGAAAAGTATTTAATGAAGATGCTTTCACATTTCCTCACAAGAGTGTTTTATGAACGCTATGGTTAAAATGTGTAGTTTGCATTTGTGATTGCTTTTTGTCTCAGATTCGAGCGCATGATAGAAAAACTGTGAGTGCGGTGGGTGGATCTCCCATGCTTAGCTAGGTTTCAACATCAAATTTGTCATCTAGCTCAGCCAAAAGGTGTTTGACAAATATGGGTCATCCTCAACGTAGGTATGGAAAGAAAAACACACTTTATTGCGAGAATGATACTTTTCTTGTTTGTTTGTTTAATTTTTGTCTGTTATAATGTCTTAGTTTCTTTTTCATTGGTCTTCCACTGCTAGTTCTTCGTACTTTGACACTCTCCAAATCGCAACACAATATGTGAGACATTTTTCTTTGCCACTGCAGTGGAAATTCCAGAGTAAGTATTGAAGTAATGCGTCTTCTCATCACAGCTTTTTTCGGAGGTGTTTTTGGTTTCTTTCTGGGAGTATCCTTTCCAACGCTTGCTTTAACTCAGGTTCACTTTTTTCTTGACCTGAAAATTTAGAAAACATTTCTATATATTGATCCATTTTTCTTTATTCGCGAAGAGTGAATATTTTCTTTATGAAATCTGGTTAGATGAGCTTTCCATCTGGCATGTTTCCTTCTATTGATCTCACATACATGGAGGATAAGTACTCAGGCCTGACAACCCAAGCGCTAGTGAATGCCTGGTCTTCTCTGAAGGGTGACAAAGGAAGCTCTTTGCATTTTTACAGCCTTAACAAAACAAAGGTATTCTTCTGTGCATCAGTGAGAATTATGGAAATGTGAGTTTTATCATTGAGATTAGGTAAATATGATTTGTGATCATGGAGAAGAGTTTCAAAAAGCTTGGAATGGAGTTTTCTCACATATAACTTTTAATTTTACTTTGTCTGGAGAATCCACCCCTGTTGTTATTTAGTTAACTTTTGGCTATATTCTTGATGTCTTTTAAATAAGTGACCGTGTTGATGATTCTCTACATAATTTCTTGAGTATTCCCCCTTCATCATAATGTATAGATTTTATGTATTCATGTCTTCCTATTTCATGGGTTTCGGAGTAGCTTGCTAGAAAATATGTAGTTGAATGATACAGCTACCTTATCTATTAAAATGTGGAATGGCACAATGGTTAAATGCTAGCCTTTAACTCTTAAAGTTTCTTCTTTTCATTGTGATGCAGATATGGGTTCCAACAAATCCTCGAGGGGCTGAAAGGCTACCCCCTGGTATTGTTGTATCCGAGTCAGATTTCTACCTCCGCCGACTGTGGGGTCGGCCAAGTGAGGTGTCTATTCCCTGCAAAGCTTTGATATCTCATTTGACTTTTAGTTTTTCGAAGTCAAAAGACATCTCCTATTAAAGTTGATATTTTAAATAAGAGTTACATGAGTGGCCCTTCATGGTGGGGCAAATTAATAGTGAAAGCAAGTATTAGTTGATACAAATTGAATTACTACTTTTTGAAGACATAGTTCGCATCTATGGAGAGAAATGGTTAATTTGGATATACTTTTCTTGTTGTTTACTGTTATCACTTGCTAAAAAATACGGTTGAGTAATGAACTGGTTTTAAAAATACAAGAAACTAGTAGTTCCACATATCTATGTGAATGTTTTGTTAAATTTTCCTTGTTTGGATCATCATGTCATGATTGATGTGAATGTCACCACATTTTCCTTAGTTTTATTGTGTTGGTATATTGACCTTAAGAGCCATGTTACTTAGTTATTGCTGAAAAAACGCACCAATTGATTTTTATCTGAATTGAGTCATTTGGTTGATGGAGTTGGCATTTGCAGGACTTACCCATCAAACCAAAGTATCTGGTGACCTTTACTGTGGGTTATGATCAGAAAAAAAATATTGATGCTGCCGTGAAAAAGGTTTGTGCAGTCTCTTTATGAATTATTGTTGATATATCTACTTTTATCGTCTGAATCCATTTTGACAGTTCTCAGAAAACTTCACAATTTTGTTGTTTCACTATGACGGGCGGGTGAGTGAATGGGAGGAGTTTGATTGGTCAAAGAAGGCTATCCATGTCAGTGCTCGGAAGCAAACAAAATGGTGGGGGATAAGCATCTAGAATAAATATTTAATATATTAAATCGGGTCGACTTTTGCATCCAATAATTAAATATTTTCTTTTTGTTTTCCATCATCGTTTAAAGGTGGTTTGCCAAACGTTTTCTGCATCCTGATATAGTAGCAGACTATGACTACATCTTTATCTGGGATGAGGATCTAGGTGTAGAACATTTTAATGCTGAGGAGTAAGTTTGAAATTTCAATTACTCACTTAAATCAGGTACCAATTATTTGGACGAACTTCAGACTCAGTATCTTTTCTTGTAGATACTTAAAACTCGTTAAGAAACATGGTTTGGAGATATCGCAGCCTGGTTTAGAACCAAATCAAGGGTTAACATGGCAAATGACAAAAAGGAGAGGTGACAGCGAGGTTCACAAGTAAGATCATTATTCTTTTGCCATTAATCTTCGTTTATGCAAAACTCAAAAAATGTATCCATTTTGTTTTTGATCTACTCATCGCTCAATCATGTACTTTTCGTTTTCCAAATACAGGGACACAGAGGAAAAACCGGGTTGGTGCTCTGATCCACATCTGCCTCCTTGTGCAGCGTCTGTATTCAAAACCAATTAAACCAGCTGCTATGTTCTTCTAAACTAAATTTGTTTTGCTGACTAATTGAGATATTCTCTGCCTTGAATATCTGTGCAGGTTTGTCGAGATTATGGCCACTGTGTTTTCCCGGAAGGCATGGCAATGTGTTTGGCACATGATTCAAGTACCAATTGTTTTTGTGTTAACATTTCAAGTTTTTTTCCTCTTTGGTTGTTTGAAATTATAACCTGCTTTGCAGAATGACTTGGTGCATGGATGGGGTCTGGATTTTGCTCTTAGAAAATGCGTAGAGGTTAAAAGTCGAAGCTCGTGTAATTATTAGTTTCCTTGTTACTCTCTCGATTAATAAATATATTCTGTGTTGAACGTTTTTTGAGCAGCCTGCTCATGAGAAAATAGGAGTTGTAGATGCTCAGTGGATTGTTCATCAAAGCGTTCCTTCACTTGGAAACCAGGTAAACCTTCTCTCTCCCTCCCCTTTTTTCCTATTGTAATTGTATGTGTCAGGCCAACTTTCTCGCACTTAAAGTACCAAGTAAAAATGTGGCCATGAGTGGACTGGTACCTTCAAATTTATCCAGTAACAAATCCAACGCAAATGGGATGACTGTTTAAATGGCGAAACGACCATTTGTTCATCTTTGAAATTGTTCTGTGCTTTCTTCTAACAGGGGCAAGAAGAGATTGGGAAGGCACCCTGGGAAGGGGTATGAGTTCTACTCTCTCTCTCTCTCTCTCTCTCTCTCTCTCTCTCACACTCACTCAGTGAAGAATGGATGATGAGGTTGGAACTTTGATGTAGGTAAGAGAGAGGTGTAGAAAAGAATGGGCATTGTTTCAAGATAGATTGGCAAATGCAGAGAGGACATATCATGATTCAATGGGACTTGATTTCCCTAATTCAACACTTGGGTGAGTTCATGTTCATGGCAGAGACTATATCCTTACTTTATTGCCTTCTTTCCACTCTGTAAATACCAAATTTATTGATCAAAGTGAATCCCTGGCCTTGGCCACTTTTTCAATCATGTCAAATGCTACCCCTTTTGGTTAATACAATTAAATTTTTGAGTACTCATAGCTTAGTGTTTACAACAAATGCTTTGAATAGATCAAAGAAGATAATTGTTGTCCTTGAAGAATTGCAAATTAAGCATAACTCTGCCTGCAGTTGAGATGTTAAAATGGTAAGAACTTAGAAGTATGATTTAGTAATAGCCTCTTCAAGCTCTTTGAAATCCCATGCCTCACCTGCACAATACTGGCCTGCATTATTCCAGAAAAGCAACTTAGCACAAATGGGTTTTTTTTAGAGAGAGAATCCATTTGATTATCCTCTCTCTCTCCTCCTTTGCTCTCTCAGACAACCCAAAACAAATAAGAAAGACACTTACCAATAGCATCCCTTTTGAGGGCAGTTAAATGAGCACAACTCCAAATGAACAAGGAAGGTTGGTTCATACATCTTAATTTTCACAATACAAGATTTTCGACACCAAGTGATGAGAAGCTAATACATCTTTTGAGCACGTTACTCGGAAAACTAAATTTTGCCAGATGAGCAATTCCAATTACGCGTGACACGGGCAGAAAAATAAAGTGCGTGACACGGGCAGAAAAATAAAGTACATTGCGTTATGCTTTTTGCTAATTTCTGTAACAGATCACATTCATTACCTGTCATCCAAGCTACGTTCAATGTCAAATTCGAAAATTGATATTCGTCTAGGTGCGAGCTCTATGCTTTCTCCCCTCCTTGCTCTGTCATACATTTTCTCTCCTCCAACCTTCAAGAAGACAGCCAGATATTCAACAAGTTAATGAGGCTTCAACACAATTCATAATTTACAATCTATGTTCTGATACACTAGAATTATACGACATTCTACTAATTTACCGAAAATTTGGATCAGAAATAACAAGGCATTAAAACCTTGGACGTAAATTAAAAACTGAAGCAATGTGATAGGATTCCTACCCTTTGCTAAGAACAATCCACAATACACAGAAATATCAACCAGAAAATGATAGCATTCCACAAACCATAAACCAGAAAGCAATACTACGCAAGGGATGTTCGAGAGTCCCGCTTCTCTCCACTTTCTCACAGATTCCTTCCCCCTCTCTCTCTCTCCGCCGTTTCCCTATAACTGCCTCCTCCTAACAGAATTATAATTTTCTTCCCCATTTTACCCTTCCTCACCGTAATAAAGTAACAACATTAAAACATAATTAAGAGAAATAAGAGAAAACGTATCTAAGCCTTGGTAGAGTCCTTCTTCCTCCTTACATATGTGAATTTCAAAGGTGGGTTCCTATCAATACCCGCCGCCCAAACTATGACCTTGTCCTCAAGGTTGAATTCTGGAAATTGAGCGGTGATGAGATCAACATACTCCCAAGTGGCGTCCTCCGACGATTGCCTTTGCCATTGAATAAGGACTTCCCCTCTAGTGTGGATACAATCGGTACTAGGGCGGACGTTCAACACATTACCTGGTGCCACTTGGAGTTCCATATCTTCCGATAAAGTGGTAGGTAGTGTAGAAGATGCCTCGATGGCACCTAGTTTGCGGCGCAACTGTGATACATGAAATACATTATGGATGCGTGCGGTCTCTGGTAGTTGTAATTTATATGCCACTTGACCCACCTGCGCTACGATCTGATATGGTCCATAAAAACGAGGGCTTAACTTTGCATTTTGTTTCTTAGCCAAGGAACGCTGTCTGTGAGGTTGCAACTTCACAAACACCCACTCCCTTTCATTGAATGTCACCTCTCGACGTTTGCCATCGGCTATCTCCTTCATACGTGCTTGGGCGCGAGAAAGGTGAATATGTAATTCCGTAATAATGGCATCCCTCGCCTGTAAGGAGTCCTCTAGAGACTGGACCACTGAATCTCCTGTGCCTACTTGAATCAGGGGGGGTGGATCCCTGCCATAAACTGCTTTAAATGAACACATCTGAATGGCAGTGTGGAAGGAAGAGTTATATCAATATTCGGCCCATGCAATCCATTTAGCCCATGATGACGGTTTGTCTGATACGAAGCATCGTAAATAAGTCTCCAGAGATCGATTAACTACCTCTGTTTGGCCATCCGTCTGAGGGTGATAGGCTGAGCTCCGGTGTAATGTTGTACCTTGTAATTTGAATAACTCATTCCAGAAAATACTCAAGAAAACCTTGTCACGGTCGCTAATAATTGAATGGAGAAACCCATGTAAACGAACAATTTCCTTAATGAACAAGGTCGCCACTGATTGAGCTGTAAAGGGGTGCTTAAGGGTCATAAAGTAGGTATACTTACTTAACCGGTCGACAACCACCAAAATGGTATTGTATCCCTCTGAACAAGGCAAGCCTTCCACGAAATCCATAGAGACATCTTCCCATATTAAGGCTGGAATTGGTAGGAGCTGCAAAAGCTCGGCTGGAGATAAGGCTTGATACTTATTACGCTGGCATATATCACAAGCAGCCACAAATTTCAGCACACAGTTACGCATTCCCGTCCAAAAGAACTCTGCAGCTATACGTTGGAAGGTTTTAAATCCTCCTGAGTGCCCCCCTATTGGTGAACCATGGAATTCGAGGAGTAACGATGGAATCAAAGCCGAAGTTGGAGCCAATACTAACCGCCCCTTATAATACAATCGACCATTCCTTAGGGAGTAACCTGGTGGGGCCTCACCTTGATGCTAAAGGCGGGACAAAATGTCAGATAATTCCTTGTCTGCCAAAATCTCCTTCTAAATTTCCTCCCATGGCAGAAGGGTCGTAAATGATAATGTGGCAAGTGTAGTGGTAGCTGGTCTCCGAGATAAGGCTCCGAGATAAGGCATCAGTTGCCTTGTTTTCTAACCCAGCTCTGTACTGGATTTCAAAATCATACCCCATAATTTTTGTGAGCCATTTTTGATGTTCCGTGCTTACGAGACGTTGTTCCATCAAGAACTTGAGACTGCGCTGATCAGTACGAACAATAAAATGGTGCCCCAGCAAATAAGGTCGCCATTTGAGGATGGATAAGACAATGGCCCGTAACTCTCGTTCATACACTGATTCTAGCTGTGCTCGTGTAGATAACGCTTGGCTGAAGTAAGCGATGACCCGCCCACCTTGCATTAGCACCGCTCCTATACCACTGCCCGATGCATTGGTTTCTAGCACAAAAGTCTTGGAAAAATCAGGTAGCGACAGCACCGGAACTGTGGTCAAAGCTACCTGTAGCCGACGAAAAGCTTCTTCAACTATTTCTGACCAAACAAACGCGTCCTTCTTAAGGAGAGAAGTGAGTGGGCCAACTATCTTGCCATATCCCTCCATAAATCGGCGATAATAGTCTGTCAAACCCAAAAACCCTCTCAACTCTTTTAGATTGCACGGTATAGGCCATGTTAACATGGTCTCTACTTTAGATGAATCGACTGCCACACCCTACGTCGAGATGATATGACCAAAATACTCCAACCTTGGCTGGGCAAAGAAGCACTTAGAAGAGTTTGCATATAGCTTGTGCTGTCGTAAAACTATCAGTACGGTATCAAGATGGCCCTAGTGCTCCATGGAATTCCCACTGTAGACTAATATATCATCAAAAAACACTAGCACAAAACGTCGTAAAAAGGTTCATCAGGGCTTGAAACGTTGATGGGGCATTGTAGAGCCCAAATGACATTACTAAGAATTCATAGTGGCCCTCATGTGTCCGGAAAGCGGTCTTTGGAACATCTTCGGGTCGGACCCGTATCTGGTGGTATCTCGACGTCAAGTCCAACTTTGAAAATATAACCGCCCCCGATAGCTTATCCAGCAACTCATCCACTCGAGGTGTTGGAAATTTGTTTGGAACAGTAACCTTATTGAGGGCCCGGTAATCGACACAAAATCTCCAACTCCCATTTTTCTTCTTTACCAGAATTACCAGACTAGAAAAAGGGCTACTACTTGGCTGAATAATGCCGGCCGCCAACATTTCCCCCACCAGCTTCTCAATCTCATCCTTCTGAACGTGAGGGTATCGATAGGGCTGAACACACACGAGAGGTGTGCCGGGGTTAAGAATAATCTGATGATCCAATGCCCGCGGAGGAGGTAATCCCGTGGTTAACACAAATATATCCTGAAAGGTCTCCAACAAGGCAGAAATTTTGGTTGAAGGTGGTGAGCTTGGTTCGATCGCGAGAGTATGTACTGCCAATAACAATCCGGTGTCCCCTGGTTCAAATTGCTTAACTAAAGATCGAAACGATACCAAGGATTTTCCCAGGCTAGGGTCCCCTTGCAATACCACCAATTTCCCTTCCATTGTAAAGGACATTGTGAGAGCCCCCTACTTGATTTTCATTTCTTCTTGAGCCTTAAGCCATTTGAATCCCAAAATCACATCAGCGCTGCCCAATTCCAAGGGAAAAAAATTATCGACTACTGTAAAGTCTGGAAATTCAACAGGAATTGCGGTGCAGAGACCTGCGCTGCGAATAACAATTCCAGTACCTGTCAATACCTCAAAGTTTCCATATGGTGCCACTGGAAGCTGAAGCTTATCAACGATGACCTGAGAGATGAAATTGTGAGTTGCCATACTGTCGATTAGCACCACCACCGACTGGCCAAAAATAGTTCCCCGAACCTTCATGGAGCTCGGAGAAGACAACCCAACCAATGAGTTTAAAGAGAGTTGAGCGAGTGTTGAAGGTTCAGATTGCCCTGCTGCCGTCTGCGATTCCTCGCCGGCGTCACCCGGTCCGTCCAGTAGGTCGTCTTCCTCCTGGCAAATGAGAACCTGCAGCCCTTTGCCTTGCAACGATGGCCGGGAGAAAACTTCTCATCACAACGGTAACACAGACCTCTCTGCCGCCGGTTGATTTCACCATCCGACAGTCGACAAAATGTGGAAGTCGGCTGGGTTGCTGGAGAGAATGGCAATGTTTGGGGTGCTGGTGGAGTCGCTGTAGCACCCGGTTCCATTGAACCGATTTTACCTTGTCATCTAATAGTGTACACTTTATGGATGAAATTGGGAGAAATATTGATTAGGTTAATGAGTGACTAAGTAAGGGCATAATGGTAAATGAGGATCTATAGTGGATAACGTATTTAAGGGAGGGTTTAATGAGGTTTAGCCGCCACTGTTTTTTCATTTTTCTTTCTCGGCATTCAGCTCAGCTAAGCAGAGTTTCTCTCGGCAATTTTCCCTCCCATTTTCTCCAAGCTAGGTGAGTTCTACTTCGATTTCTTGTTACATTGTAGCTATCGATGTTAGAGGGGATTTTAAATGCGAGTTTTGAGAATGCTGTAAGTGAGAGTTAGTTCGGGTTCGGGGCATATCAGGAATGCTTGATGATCTGAGTTCCCAAACTAGTTTCCTTATGAGTTCTGGTAGATTTGAGGATAGTTTAGAAGGAAGCTTAACTAATACTCTGTCTACGGCTATAGGTTTGAGCAAAACTCGAAGTAGTTTGCAACCAAGCTTTTCCAAGAAACCAGGTAAGTAGAGTATGTGTGTGCCTTCAGGTCTACATCACAAAACAGTAGGTTTATGCTTGTTTGAATGTTTTATGTATGTCATGTATCATGTTTTGGAAAGAACACGAAAATGAATTTACATGTAATGGCATGGCAAGGTATGAACAGAATGTAATATATCAGCTGTTAAGGGAACTAATCCGCCCCTTAATTTATGAAGAGGATGTATGACTTTGGGAAAATTGATCCGCTTCCCAATGGAATTTAGGATCAGATCAGTTGTTAAGGGAACTAATCCGCCCCTTAATTTATGAAAAGGATGTATGACTTTGAGAAAAATGATCCAACTCTCAATGGAACCGAGGGATCAGAGCAGAGAAAGAACGTGAATGCAACAAAGATGTGAAAGTAGAAACTGCATGTTTATGATTTATGTTTCAGCATATCATTTCATTGTTGCTTTACTTACTTAGCATTAGGCTAATAGATGAGTTTTGTGATGTAGGTGCTGAGGTTGCAACAGGTGAATTCTCTGAATGTATTGAAGAATAGGTGAAGTTGATGGAGCACAGCTATGCCACGGTTTGGTGCTCTAATGAGGCGGTTTAACTAATTTCAGTAGGTGTGAAAGTCTAGTTAACAATGGTTCAGTTTTAGTATGCTAAGAATGTTAATGACAGCAGGAGTTTAACGTTTTTATTAATTTTGGAGCTTTTCTAATTATGAAAAACACGATTTGGTTTTAGTTGTAGATTGTTATTATGGATTTATAAAGTTGTGGATTTATGTTGTTTTGAATAGCCGCAGTTAAAATTTACAAGTTCTTTTAGTAGGCAGAGTTGTCTGTTTGTTTAGAGTGTTACTGTTCACCGGTGGATGTAATCTATCGGTGGATGTAGTCTATCGGTGGATGAAGTTTATCGGTGGATGTTGTCGAACGGTGGATGTGAGTAATAGGTTTTGTCGTTTTGTGAGCGGTAGATGTGGCTAGTAATTTTGTCGTTTTGTGACCGGTGGACGTGTGTAGTCGACGCGTTGTTTGACTGACGTGACTGGTGAAAGTGTGTAGTCGACGTGTCGTTCAACTGACGTGGGCGGTGGGTGTTCATTAGTAGAAAACGTATTCTGTCTCTACGTTCACCGCTGAGATTATTTTGTTTTTGCTTCTGCCGCTAACACTGTTTAGCGGTGGATGCCTTTTGTTTCTATTTCTATCGCTGGAACTGTTCAGCGGTGGATGTGTTCTGTTTTGTTTGTTTTCTTTCAACCAATTGTCTTTAATATTTTAATTAATTAATAAATGTCGTTTTATACAAATGAATTTCCGCTGCAAGTTTTAACATTTTAAGGGTCAAACTTTTGACCGTTGAGTGAAATTTTAAAATTTTCTCAGAATGTCATAGTGTGGTTCAGTATTATTTGTAGCGAACCGGGTTTATATAATTCGGGGCGTTATAGTCGCGTATGCAGGTAAGTGGTGCAGAGTTTTGGACTCTGGCGGGTGTCAGGCCGTGACCATCTGACCCGGCCCAGCAGTACCGGGTGGAAGTCCATGGGCCGCCAGCCCATGCTTGACTGGCCCCACGCCTCGGGACCCGAACCTGACCCCGAAATGCTGGAG